>WEIV01015464.1:139286-275989 GCA_013390005.1 Calyptomena viridis
CCTGTGCGGGGCGGGGGGCGCCGGGGGTTCCCCATCACCGCTGTTCTCCGGGGATGGGGGCGGCCTCCGCGCGGGGGAAGTGGGGAGGGGGGGCCGCTGCCCCCCTACTCTCCCACCCTCCCGAGGCCGTCCCCGGTGGAGTCGCACGGCTCCCGCCTCTCCTCGGGTGCTGCTGAGATGCTCCCGGTGTGTGAGTGCACAGGCATGCGGCACGGCAGGGCTGTCCCCCAGTCGCCCACCCAGCCGCTCCGGGCAGCAGGTCCCGGGGTCCCTGGAGACCACCTGGGTACCCGGTGGGCTGCCCCTGCTCGGCTGCTGTCTCCCCTTGCAGCCGGCTGAGGTAAAAGTGACGAAAGGACGGCGCCCCGCAGCGCAGCAGCGACTGCTTGTACCTGTGCGTTCGGCGGCTCCTTGGCAAACTTTGGTGTTGGGCGGTGAAAATCTCGGTCATTGCAGCCAAACCGGCTTGTACTAAACTCATGCTGAAGACCAGCTACCACCTAAAAAGAAATACTGCTGGCGGCCACTGAATCCTGTACTTACTCACGGGATCCACTTCCCAACATGGGTGATGTTTTAGGTAGTACTTTAAACGTTGGTGGGAAACAGTGTTGTCTGGTAATAGTCGATAGTTACTGGGGATCCAGGAGATGTCAAAAGGAGAGGTTCACCAAGTAAGTAGCATCACAGATTTGGTGCTCTTAGGCTTTCAATACATTGTCTTGTGTTCAAAGTTTTGTAACTTGCTATTCAGTTCTGAACGGTGCCTCTGCTCCTCCCCATTTTTGGGATGTGGAAGTAATTTAATAATGGGGGTAAAGGCATGGGTTCTATGATTTAACACTATCATTAGCTATGGAGCTGTTGTCCTAGCTTTTACCTGGATACTGGGTGGTCTCTCACAACTGTGAATGTGCTCACAGCTGGACTAATAAAATGATGGCAACTAGAGAGCAATGAGTTCTAGATTTTTAAGTCATCCTTGTTTCTGGTTTTCGAAGGGTAAGGGAGTGTGAGATAAAAACCAAATACATGTCTATTTTAAGTTCATGTCTTTGTATTGCTCCTCAAAAGAGAGTGATCCTCCTGACACATTTTTGCGTCTTGTCTCCCTGTTGCAGTCAGCAGTCCTGTATTTATAAAAAGTCTATATTCATTGCGGTGGGCGTTTTTGTGGTTTTATGTGGATTTTATTTTTTCCTTTTACAAGACAAAGTTACAATTGAAAGAACTGAATGCCTAAGAATCAATCTTTCCTTCTTATAGAAAGTCACACATAGTTCCTGGCTTGACCTCTCAGTGGGATGCAGTTGTAGTCAGAATGAGATGCTATTGGTGGTAGTAAATACGGAATTACGTATGTGTGCACAACGTGATCACAAGCAAGTGGATAGTTTATGCATATAGTGCTCAGTATGTGTGGCTCTGCAATTGTGTGTAACCATTTCCACAAACAGTTTTTGGTGTGTGCCAGTGCCCAGGATGGCTAAACTGTGCAGGCTGACTCTCATAGATTCAGCTCTTTTTGGGAAGTACCTTAGGACCCAATCCTGAAAACAAACATATGGCTGTGATCTCTGTATATTAGGGTAACCCAGTGATCCTGCAACTAAAAACAAAAAAAAAAGCACAAGGTGTATTAGGGTAAGCTTCTAGATAGCAGACCATTAAGGTTTAGAGCAAGGTAAAGAATGAATTGTTTTGTTTGGCTTTTGAAGGTTTAGTCCTTTATTAATGATTTCCTTGATTTCTACAATTGTATGCTGTCAGAGACTGTAGAATAGATTGTCTCCTTCTATCCATTTTGCCCAGTGTAAGTCCATTCAGAATTGCCTTTACGAGTCAGCACTGATCTGCCTAACTTCCATCCCAGGCAAATAATCAGATATAATTGCACTGAAATCAATGAATATATACTGACATGAAGCTGTGAGAAGAAAATCGGCCTCATGGTGTTTTATATTTGTATAGCCAAAAGCCAAAAATAGCTGTCATAAACACAGCATGTCCTCTTGGAAGAAACAGTCAATGCCTATCTTACAGTTGTCCAGAAAGTTTCTTCTGTTTCAGCAGCTTTGGGTTAGGAAAGTGAAGGCAACGGTCTTGGAATCGGAACTATTCCAGAGAAACTTTTTGTTCCAGTGACTAATCTCCTTCTCCTTAATTCCGTGCTGTTAATCTTAGCATGCACGTATCGAGACTACTAGCATTTGGCAAGGTACCGCTTTCTTAAGCAGGGCTCCTTAAGTATGTTGCCAGGTATAACAGGGTTAGTTCCATCGACTGTTTAAACTGCTGCTCTTTGCATTAATTGTATATATTCCTATCTGTAGGCATAACAGCACACTGTAAGTAGTATGGAATGTTACATTCCAATTAGTTTTGCAGTGCAAATGGGGATTATAGTTGATGGTTAAGTCTGACATGTACTGCATGACTTGTCATGTTTTTCCTGGAGGGAGGGGAGTCTTGGGTCTGAGTCACTATGGAAGAACATGGAGCCCTGCAGGCACTAAATTCGAGTGATGAGTCAGATCTCTTATCTTTAAATTTGGTATTACGTTGTAATCATGCATGGGGTGCATTGCATTTGTTGTGCACCTGGGCAAGTAACTAACAGGCTAAAATCTCAATAAGTCCTCTGACTTGCCTTTTGTTTGCATAGTTGGTCCTGAATCTGTTGAAATGAAAGACTGCTGGTTAGGATCGTGTAGAAAATAATGGTATATTAACTTGTGGAGGAAATCGGGTCTGCCAGGTTATACATCTTTGTTTCTTTGTTTCAAGTCCAGTAGTAATATGGTCTAATACTTAAATTTTCCCTTTTTGCATTTTAGATTTGAACCAGCTTGTTCAGCCTTTTGAATGTGAAAAAAGACTAGCGGAGTAAGAGCAGTGCTGCATCTTCATAGGCCTCAGTATTTGTTTAAGCTAAATGGCTTTCATGAGCATTACTGTGAAATGACAGTATTGTTTCCGTTTCCAGAGGAAGCTGATGTTACTGCTAAGCTAACAAAAATAATTCAAATTTCTTAGAAGTGGTAGCCTCAGAAATATGTTAAACAGCGAAAGTGAAGTCTGCTCACTCAGCGGTTTTCAGAAACAAAACAAAGCCTTACATCAGAGGTGTCTTCACTTAGACACTTATTCTGAACTTCCTTGAATAGCAATCATTAATAACGCCATCTTCTCAAGCTAATGGAGCGTGAAGGTTCCTCAATTTATAATCATTTGGGAGCAGATGCTCAAAATTCTGTCCACTTACAGAAACAGCACAAGAATGACACTTTTGCTGAAAACAGGGAGGAGGCAGGGGGGAAATTATGTGTGGAACAGTCGAAATGGCCTGGAAGAGTGTGATGCAATGTCTCCCTCTCCTATGTCATTACAAAAACTACTAGAGATTTCTGTGTTTGGAAAAATGAGAGTTTTAGTTGTAGATTGTAGCAGAACATTATTGATCTGTATATTTTTAATCTCTTTTATATAACCAGTCACCATTTTGTGATCGCCACAGATGTTAGCACTGGTTTTAGGGTAGAGAGTATGTGTGTTCATGGTCTTGCAAAAAAAAGCTGCTGTCTTCTCCCACTGCCTTAAATGGGGGAACTGTTGTAAGACATTGTAAAATGACATTGAAGACATTGAAAACCATGCAGGAAAAATATGCCAATTTAGGTCTAAATCATACAAATTCTATTTAAAGCACAAATGCTTCATTAAGGTTAGGGACATCTATGGTATTCTCTTGATGTATAAATACCTACAGTGTCTCTATTGAAGAAATCAGCACAGGGATGGTTTAGCAGTCTCAGCAGCTGAGATAAAATGCCAAGCCACTTTTAAGAACTTGGAAATTTCAGTGGTCTTTGTGCCCTGATGTGGAGATCAACAAACCTGAGACTAGTTGCACTGATGCTGTTGACTTTGCTAGAGCCCTACTACTTGAAACATCCTGGACTGGTATGTATGGGACTAAGTCCTTCCGTCATTTATGATGACCTAAATCCAATCTTAGTGTATTTTCTTCCTCTCACTGAAGAGAGAAGGAGATCACGACTGTACTACTTACATACAGCATATCCACAACTGCTACTAGGGAATAGAATTGTTTTATGCAGCTCCTTTACTATAAAATGTGTGACGTCATCTCTTCCTGGAACCACTGTATTTTTACTGATTGTGTGAGAAGTACTACTGTCAGTTCACATGCCTGTGCATATACCACAAGGACCCAGAGGGAAATCTTGAGCTGTACCTTTTATTGTACAAAGGCTGCATTTGTATAGGGATGCTCTCTCTATATAGCCAGAACAGTCTGTAAAGGGAAATATGGAGATTTCTATAATTGTTCAAAGGAGATTACAACTTAACAGAATTCCATCCTATAACGTACAAAGTAAAAGAATAAAGACTCTTTTCAGTTAAGTCTTCCACCAGATTGATGTCAAGAAGCAATGCAATATCGCAAATGATTTGGGTTTTTTTAATCTTCTTAGCTGGAAGAGATGTCAGAAGAGCCATTCAAAATTGAAGTAGAAGATACATGTGGAATATCCTCAGGAGTGGTCTAGATGTCTCTGCTTATTTTGCTTAAAATGAAAGTCAAACTTCAGAAGCACACATGATTTTTTTTTCCTCTTGGTGCTGAAAATCTCTGCCTTGGCTTAGTTGTCTAAAGAGGTAACAGCAATTAAAATGTAATGTGACAGCAACGTCTATAAACTGTTTTGTGATGTAACAGTCATAATGTAAGATTTTTCTGACATGATTAAAATTCAGAGGGAAAAGGAAATCTTTCAGTGTTATCTGCAGCTTTTCAAAAGTTTGGACGTAACTTCCTCCTGACCGCCGACTCCTCACACAGAGGGTGTGAGTGGAGGCTTGTTTAACTGGTAAAACTCCTCTATAGTGAAGTTTGACCATGTTGGTTTAAATAAAAGCATGATAATAATTTTGCCCTTGGGCCTTCCTGGGGAGCAGAGGAGCTGCTGGTTTAGTGCCGGAATTTTGTTGTCATATTTACATGTGGTGAATGGACCCATTGAACAGTGAGACCGCACTGAACTCTTCATCTTGGCTTGTGCAGGAAGGCGGAACTGTATTTGCATTATGCTTGACGTCAGGGAGGATGGGTGAGCTGGTTCCATCCACAAGGAAGAGCCATATTGGGTGGTTCTAAATCAGCCTCCTAGTGGCCAAGTCCACAGATGACTGGAAGAAAGGAAAAGCAGAAGATAAAGCAACATTTTCTGGAATGTAATTATTACCATTGGGAGATTAAACCCCCCAAACAAATCCATGACCCACCTCTGCCTTAACATAGTGTGAGTAGAAAAGTAAAGGTCAGTTTTAGTCAGAAATGTGATGGGGAGCAGTGTGCACAGGATGGTGTGGAAAGATATGAGCTGAATTGAAGATCTGATGCACGTTCCGATCTTGACTCCTGGTTCGTGGGCAACTGCAGTTACTCACCAAGTCTGCACACGTGTGGAAGGAGCTGCTTTTTGTAGGCCATTTGTCTTTACCTTTATGCCCCACAGAATTGCCCTGTGTAGTGGCTATTTACATCAGTGGAGCTGTCTCACAATTGCCCTCTTGTACTTGATTGGTGCCAAGGTCAGAGTTAAATGATGGTTGGCCTGTGCTGAGCCATAGCAGCATTGTCCACTATAATCACCTCCACAAAGTAGGTCTGGATCACAGTCTGAAGTACCAGTCAACTCTCCTCTTTTCTTTCCTCTTTGGAATCTGCTTTGCTTTGGTGTGTGTGTCAGTGAGCGTGCTCATGTGGTGTGCCACACAGACTCGAGCTGCGCTGGGAGGCTTTTGCCTCCCTGGAGAAAGAAGGGCTCTTGGCTGCCCACCAAAGCCCATCACAGCTTGACAGTTACGCTTTAGTGGAACGGACCGACCAACTTCTCAGTGGGCAGACTGCCAGCCTAACAGATGGGCCTGAGTGTGGGCAGCCAGCAAAGCACATACATATGTGTAGATGTCGATAATTGTATGTACAGGCACAATAAACTGGGATCTTTGCAATTTGAAAAAAGTTGCCAAAGTGAAAGGCTGAGTACACAAGTGACGAGCCTGAAGAGAGACTTCTTTTGAGGAGAGGGCATTTCAGAGTGCTCAGAGGAAGGATCTGTGCTTTCCTTGTTGCTCTCTGCTTGAAGTTTTGCAGATTATATAATAAACAAAGGAAGCTATTTAGTCTTTTGAATCCAGGCACTCTTGTTACTACAACTGGGAATGTGGAAAATGACACTTTACTGCAGTGAATCCCCCTTAAAAACCACTTGAAGCTTGCTACCAGCTCATATTCTCCCAACACAGCTACCAGTCAGTACAGCTTGAGATCAGTGGAAGTTTGTGCATGCCATGCTTTTTGTTTTGAATTGCATTTTAAAGTATGAAATACTGCAGTGAACAAGAGTTGCATGGAAATCAGTTGTTAATACAAAGTGTAACATTTTTTTCTGTAGGTCATAGCTTCCAGAATCTTTCTGTGCAGTGAGCTAAACCCCCAAGCTAAGCCCCTGCCATGGATGGCAGTCAGGTAACGGGTGCATGCAGGCCATGTAATAAGTGATAGTTAAACACTTGCAAGTCTTTTGAAGATGTAAATGTTAGTTGAATCTCTGCAGAAAGGACATAGGACAGCTAGGTGACTTAAACGTGTCTGCAAACAGATTTGGTTGCAGAAGACCATTTCCTAAATTTTATCAGTGTGATGCTGGAGAATCACCTGGCCTTGCTGTCTCTGAGCACACAGTTATCTTGCTTGAAGGTCCAACTCTCTTTGCCAGGAGAGAGCACTTGTAGATCGCAGGATAAATAGTATCACATACCCAGCTGGAAATTGCTATGGGCTTCTCTTAAAATCCTGGAAGGTCTGTGGACAGTTTTTTTTCAGCTGATAAGGCAAACCAAAGATCTATGATTTTTGGCAAAATCTGTAATGAGCTTTCGATACACTCGGTGTAAAAGTAGATACTCAGCTTTATCTTTCTTGGATCCTTAAGTTAGATTAGCTGGAATTATTGGGATAAGAAAAATCTTTTCTTAAATCCTGTAAATAAATGATATTTACTAGATCTAATGTAATCCCTTTATGCTTAACCTGAAGACATGGCAGCTGTCTGTGTGACTCCAAATCAAGTTGGGTGGTTGCTGATTTCTAAGTGCACACAGTCCACAGAGAAGTTTTGCAAGCCAGCGAGGTAAATGTACCAGCAGACCTATGGAGTGTGTTTTAGCATAAAGAATGGGACCCAGCTTTTAGTGGGGACTGACCTACCTGGTGAGGCGTCCAAAATGAGTATGATATAAGCACTGTTTTGAAAGGGGGGAATAATGAGACAATTTCTTAGGGCCCAAATTTCAAAAGGTGATTAAAACTTCTCTAGGTTTCAGAGGCAAGTATTTGCTCCTGTAATGGAAATGATAATGCTCTTCCTGGTGCATTCTGAATATCAAATGGCAGGATGTGTTCTGGTCTGAGTATTATGTCTGACATGTACATGTTTCTATTAACTTTTTTTTTCAGTCTTTCAGATGTGTTTACCATGTGACTCGACTTGTTTTTCCCTTAAATGTTAACCAGAACAAGAAGTTTAGTGGTGGTGTGCGCTAGTTAATAGGAACAACAGAAATTTAAATACCCTGTTTGGGAATTCTGCAAGTTGTGACTCAGAATCCCTGTCTCCTTAGCCCACATCTACCATTTCCCTTTGTGCAAGCTGGGAGGAATATAGCCTGTAATTCTCAAGGGGTTTTTATCAGTTTTCTTATCACCTGTGTTCAGCTGCTTCCAGTGGGACTGTTAGAAAAACACAGGTGTAGTCCTCCAAAGGACTGGGAGAGGGCAAAGGGAAAGAAAAACAGGATGGAGGAAGAAGAGGAGGGTTGTTAAAAGGGGAAAGGATTACAACAAACGGTATGTGGAAAGAGGTAAAAAAACAATGCAAATAGGAAGGGCAGAAAGAAAGAAAAAAGCCTGAAACCAGTAGAAAGGAAAGAGGGAGAGGAGAAGTGAAAAAACCCCACCCGGTTCATCAGATGAGATGGACTGTACTTTGTTAATTAAAATTAGTACATGCTCCAGCTAAGTTCCTTGTCTCTTAACATGACGTTATACAACTCATTTTGCAAAGGCTTCTTTGGGAAAAGGATCTCTTTTGACCTTATAGGACTACTTATGTGAGAAACTCTGTTAGGAAGATCTTTATGTATTGAATACCAATGTTAGCAGTAGCAGGGTCAAACTGCATCTGTTTATGCCAATGGACACGACAATGATTTGCTTTATATTACTGAATCTGCTGAAATGGGAATATACTGGTCCTCAGTTAAGCGCTGGCACTGAAGAGACGACAGTAAGTCGCTGTATGTTTCAAGCCCACAGACAGGCACGTTGGAAGTGCATCACGCTGTGTTCTGCACAACCTTCTGCACAGAAAGGTGACACATACAGTCAAATACTGTAATATTAGAGGGACTACTTTATAGTCCCTGTTTCTCCAGACAGATACAGAAGATTTAAAAGCAGTCAGTGTTTGTGAACACTACGTAAGTCTACCCTAAAAGGTACTTTGCTAATTTTTCCTTCATAACCCCTGTTTATCTAGTCACATTAAGGCTGGAATTATTATGGACAGCTGCATGAAATTTTTTTTGCACAGAAAAGGTAAAACAACAGGTGTTGCACAAGGTTAGTAACTTAAAATGCAGCTACTTAGTACATTTCTCTGCACTATGGATTAGCCAGTCATCCTTCTTAAGCAAAAGAATAGGTAGAATACCTTCATGTTTTGGTGAAGGATGTATTTCATTTGTCCCACTGTGGTGCTCTTTTGTATTTCCATGAGGAACACTACATTTCTGATGCCCTAGGAGCTCCATATTATCACTGCTATTTCCATTTACACGTAAATGTTACCTAGTTTACTTTTAAAAACAAGCTGGCAGAAAGATAATTATTCCTGCACAATTTGTGACTTTTTTTTTCCTTTCAACAGATGAAAGTGCATTGTAGTGTTTATAAGACTCTCTTGATTTGTTGTAGGCAATCAGACTTTTGATGGTGCACTTGACTATCAGCACAAATGACTTCTTTACCATAAGCTCCATTCCAAATAATGAATGTAATGTTAGTGAAGCAGTGGGCTGTATTACAGTGACTGCAAAGCATGGAAACCTACTGTGTCTTTCTGTCATAAAAAGGCCCTGCCTGTGCTGTAGATCCTATGAAGAATTTGTAGAGATACTTGAAAGGATAAAACAGTGTATAAATTCCTAAAGTTCAAAGAGAAAATACCACTCAGGATAAAACGGGAGCTTAGCCCAGCAGCAGCTTAACCATATATGACAGATCTAGTGCTAAGTCCGGCACCATCAATGCAAATGCTTCTGGAGATCACCAAGTAGCCAGATGGAAAGAGTAGAAGAAAGTCTTTGAGGATACTGACCTGGGGAGGGGAGCAGAAAGAAAAAGCATGCACTTCCCAATAAATGACTCTTATGCTCTGGACAGGATATGAACAGGAGAGGTTTAAGACATGCACAGCTAGATCTGTGTTACATTTCCTGTGAAAACTACTTCTAAAGGCATTAATATGTGTTTGTCTGTATTTCTGTGCAAGTGTTATGCCATGAATAAAGTTGGTAACCCTATTATTCTAATATAGGGGTAGATGATACCAGGCCTGAATGATGCTTTTGAGTGCTGAGGCTTAAGATGATCATTAGCTATATCCTTCTTCCTGTGTCATATAATGACAAGAGCGTTGAATCAAAATTGATACCCTTCAGGCCATCAAAAATGCGGTAAAAAGGCTGGTTTAGAGGTCACACTTCCTTCTAGGTAGTTCTCTGTGACCTTCAGTGATCTCTGTACATATCCTGGAACCAATTGTTTTCCTGTCTTGCCAGCTGCGCACAGAAAAATGGCATAGAACAGTGAGCCAAACCATGCTTCATGCTGCCCTTCTCCTTCCCTCTGCAGCACAAGCTGCTCTTGTGTGGTCTTGTCCTCTACAAGCCCAAGCATCTTCTTTCCTATTCTGCCAGTGGCACTTGGATTTAAACTGCTCTATGTTATCTCAAACACTGCTGCACATTGACTGTGGATGGCAAATGAACATGCAAATTATCTCAGTAAATAATTGCACTAGTTGTCACACCAAGTGACACAAACCCTGGTGGCTTTGGCATGTTGCTGTTGCCATAGATGTGCAGGGACAGCTTGTGTGAGTGTCTGAAGAAAGAAATGACACAACAGCATTTTAGCAGCTGTGCTGATAACTGATGCTGCTTCAGGCTTTTTACCCACTGCTCACAGTCTTCATTTCAAGTAGTAGGAACCTTTGGAGGGTAGCAAGTGATGTTGTATCTGGAAGACCTTAATGTTTGATAAAATGAAATTGAGATGTAGCACCGAGCGTAGTCCTAGAAAAGTAGGTGTGAGGTCGCAGTCACTGCTATGAGATGAGCGTGCTTATTGAAGGCCATGTAGCTTTTTGGCCCTTGCTGATGAGCACAGGCGTAGAAATGCTTCATATTGCTTTTGTTTATTTGTAGGAAAAAGAAGAAAGATGGAGCTGCATCTCTGTTCCGAAGCTAAAGTATAGATTGAAGGTATTCTTTCTTTTTTTTCCATGGTTTTGTTTTTTTTAGGGACTGCAGCAGTGTATTCTAAGCAGTCACAGGAGCTTTAATGACAGCTGTTTTGGTTGAAAGCCTGTATCCGTCAGTGTCTGTAACATGGTTTGATGTAATCCTTTGGATTTCCTCGTGTTTAAAAAAGCTGCAGAGTCTTCTTTGCATACCAAAACACATTTAACAGTTGAAATTTTTGCAGTGAATATTTCTAAAATCTACCATTTTCCACATACTCTGTTTGACGATCATACTGTTTATGTATTTTTAATACCTCTCTAACCTTATTCTGAACATCCAGTTAAGGACATGGCTTAGGAAAACATGGGAGTTTGGAAGAAAAAGAAACAGAAATAAAATAACACCAACAGAATCCTTGGTAGTTCCCATATCTCTGCCATTTGCTGCTCAAAACCGAGGAAAAATATTTAAAAACGAAACTGTCAGAGCAGACTTGATGCCTATGAGTCAATCTCATCTTACTACTCAGATGTCGAGAAGATTTGTCCTTGAAACTCAGATTTCCCTTAAAAACACTGATGTGTGGTGCAAGACATTGAAATTACAATGGAAGGAGAGCTGAAACTGCTGCCGAATCTACAAATGGTCATTGTTACCCGGAGTGGACCAGAAGCTTTCATTTCCTGCATTACAGTACTGCAGATTGAACCCGTGGAGCTGTGGTGGGCAGGCAGGCACCGCCCCGGGGGCTGCCCCGCTGGCCAGGTAGGGAAATGCAGGATGCGGATGTTACCATTCCTTTGACATCAGCAGGCAGCCTGTCACTTTCCTCCCATTTTTTTTTTTTGCCCAAAATATTTCACATTTTCTCAGGCAGAGATGTTTGAAAGGAGAGAGTACTGACTGGGGCGGTGGGTCCTGTGACTGCCTCGCTCTGAATGCAGAGGAGGAGAGTGAAGACATAGGACCTGAGTTAACTCCTGAGTTAACTATTTTGAAACCACCCAGGGCACTTGAATTAGCTGCTGTTTTTTCCAGGGGAGTCTCTATGGCCTCTGTCTAACCGAAAAAAACAGTCATTGTCCCATTGGTATTATGACTGACATCCCAATTTGTTGATGCCGACATACTTATCTTTGTTAAGCTACGAAGGAACTTGTTTCATCAGATCCAATATTATCAGCATCTAGTTGGATGGCTCTCATGGGACTTTGGGAGGGAAGAAGAGAGTGTTTGGTTTATCATGGTGGTATTTTTTCTTTCCTTGCTTTTCTTTGTATCAACGTCTTTCCACTGAAATGACAGCAAAGCTTGCATGTTGTTGTAGTTAGTTCCTCAGGCGTCTGTTTGCATTTACGGACTGCAGGGTGCTGGGCCAATCTACATTTTTCTAGTGGTCTTCAAACACAGTAATTAAGAACAATGTATTGTTTTGTTTGCAAAGCCTCAAACCAAAGGGCATGGCCTTTCTGTTGTCACTTCCTTGTCTCTGACAGCCTCACAGCAGTGAAACTTCCTGGGCCTCTTGCTGTCTGCTTGGCTAAGTCCCATGAATCTCTTGTTAACAAGGGGTTAAAAATTCATTAAGAATTTATTTGCTCTCTGTGCTTTACCTCAGATTTATACTTGTATTTGGAAAGAACACATCAGCAATTAGAACATAATTTATGAAAAGTTATTAAGTGTTTTTAAGGCATTTAAATTGAAGCTCCAGCATACACTCATACACAGTCCTTGAGTTACCAAACATTGTTAGTGTTCGTTATGTAAGCAGTGTGACTGGAAGTTCAGACCTCGAGAAGGCCTTTACAGTTTTTTTTCACAGCTTATTTTTCACCATCTATTCCTTTTGTTTCCTTTTATTTTTGTTTTTCAAGAAGACAATCATCCCCTGACTTGGAAGAGCTGAGTGTTTGATGTGACTTTGTTTTGGAAAGTGATAACACCCACTTGGATACTATTTGCGACTTATCAATGTCATTAGATATTAAGATGTTTAGCTGGATTTTGAAATACAAAGTTCTGCTCCATGTTGTCGGTACATCTGTATTAACTGGCTTCTTAACTGTTGTGTTTTCCTACTTGGCAAGTATTCTGAGCAGAAACTCCCACAACAGTTGCATCTATAACTTCAGCATTTGTAACTGGTAACTGTACTGTACCATTTTTTGTTTAATATTCTATTTTTAAATCTCCCTTTTAAAAAGAAAGTACGGTTGGAACAATTATCAAGAAATGTAGCAAAAAAACTGCCTTAGGTCCGAAGGCTTTTCAGCAACATACAAAGCAGTACAGTAATCTGTCATACTAAGGGAGAGTGTAACACATGATCTAAGCAGAAGATCCTTGACTTCAGAAATTCATACAGCTTCACTGAAGTAATTTTTGATGGAGTCTGCTATGACTCTTCCCTGTGTGTTCCCTGTGAAGCTATTAATGGTGAAGTACCCAGCACATACACTGGGGAAGGATCAAACTATGTGTGCATCAGAGAAGGGAAAAAAATGCCTGAATATATAAAAACATGTATGTCTGCAAAGGTGGAGTGACTGGATTTCTTAGCATATTGGGTGGAGGAGGGGAGGGACGAGACAATAATAATGAAAAAAAAAAAAAAGAAAAAGTAAGGAATGAACATCCAGGAGGCTTTTTTTGAATTATTTTTAGAATGTGCCACAAAAACACAACAGCAAAGAGAAGGTCAAAGTAATAAGAACATGGATTGCAATGGTCGGAGTCCCTTTCAAATGATGTGCAGTCCATGGCTCCATTAATCCCAAAGAGACTTGTTTCAGTAAGGGGGAATATTTTGAACACCAGTTGTTCTGTTCTTTTTATTCTGTGACCTGACAGAATGAACATATTTCCCATTTGTAACTGGAGTATATTAAGTCAGCCCAAAAGTGAGCCCATTTCTCACCACGGGGCTTCAAGTCCCAAAGAGGTGGGAGTTCATCTGTTGTTTTATTTACCAGCCATGTGAATTTATCTCCTTTAGAACTTAACTATTGCATTCCCAGGTAACACGGGCCACTCCTAAAAGTAATTATTTGGTTTTGGCAGATATAAATGTGGTTTATAGCATTGTCAAATAAAAAATGCTTCTACTTCTGTCAATATACCTCCTTTTTAACTTTTCAACAGAAGTAGGAGAAAATGATGTTGGAAGAAGTTTGGGAGCTTATATTAGGGCTGACTTTCTATGGGAATATCTGTGTGCAATCCTAGGTGGTTTAGTAAGACCCAGGTGCCAAGTTGGCCTGTGGTTGCAGAGGGAAGGCTTTTCAAGGCTGAATGATAAGAAATTCCATGTATCTTACACTTATTTCCTCTTTTATTTTCCTGTCTGAGCACTTCAGATGATCAAAAATAACTGGCAAACATTTTTTGCTTGTTTATTTTTAAGTAGTCTTGAACTGACAAGGCTTGAAATCCTTAGACTGAAGGACAGTATTTTTCAGAAGGTTACAAATGTCTCAAAGTAGAGACGCCGAATGTATTTACCTCAGCCATGATTTTAGTGCCATAATAAGATTTTTTTTTTTTTTGCTTTGCTGCATACACCAGGACTTTAAGATTATGTTAGCTTAGGCTGAGCTAAATCCAGATACGGGATTTGGTTGTAAAATGTACAAGGAGAGGTTTGTGTCTGCAAAAAGTCTCTACAATCCCCTTTCCATGAGAGGATATTAGCTGGGTTGAAAAGAATCCCTTGCGCAATGCTACCGTGCAATCTTAGCTGAATTAATGGTGACCTTGCTTTTCACACCCCTGTAAGGCTTCTGAGGAGCCAGGGGGTAATTTCACTGGGCTTCTTCCAGATAGCAGTATCCTTTCCCAGTGGGCATTCTGGTGTTGGTGAAGTTTGTGTTGACCAGAAGCATATGAACAACTTGATGAACGATGCTCACCTGTGCTTTGAGCTCCTTCATACAAGGATCTCAGTTTGCAGGGACTGTAGGAGAGGCACCTCTTGAGCCCGTACAGCCCCTACCAAAGGTCACCCTCCCATACAGCATATGTGCCTGAGTAAACCTGTGTGCTCCCCTGCAGTAGGAGCATCCACAATGGCTGGATCTGAACTACTATCATTTGGTGATTCATTTGCAGTGCTTATTTTCTAAAAATTGCATAGCCTGTTCTCAAAAGCAAGGCAGAGAAAAAAGCAGCTGTTATGAAAAGAGGAAGAAAAACTCACACATGCCCCAAACCACAGAGATTTAAAGAACCCAATTTACATTGTTAAAGTAGGGGGAGAAAAAAACCCACAATTTGGCGTGTCTTATCTTTGAAAAAGATTGGAAATAGACTTTGCTTTTGAGGTACTTTTCATATTTTAGACAATTAACAGCAATACTGGTGAGGCTTAACACATGGATTTGAATTCAGTCCTGACTTGCATTTTTTACTTTTGCAAGAGATAGAGAATAAACCATGGAGTTTTTCCCTGTTGTAAAAAGATGTGCTTTTATATTCAGTGCTAGTGAATTTTAGGCATGTGACATTGACCCTGAAATAAACACACTACTTGTTAAATATAAGAAGCATCAGAATGGACCAGTCCGAATTTTATTGTATCATATAATTGAATACAATGATAGACTTCATTGTGCTTCTCTGTATTCTAGCACAGCTTATGTAGAATTTGATTAAAAAAGCAGAAAATTGACATAACTGAAAAAAGAAGTTAAATCTTGAGTGCTGTGTTACATTTTGCAAAAAGCATTTACTTTCTGTGGAAACAACTGATCAACAAAAAACTGTAGCTGAACCCAAAACTTCCAATTCAGAAATTTCATAACATTTCATTTAAAAATTCACAATTGAAAGGAAAAATTTTGATATCTCCAGTTTGTTCTCTTTCACCTCAATCTGAATTAATTTTTTTTTCTTTCTGAGATACTGCAGTGCTTCATCCTTCCTTCCTTACCTTCTACTATGTGAGGTTTTCCAGCCCAAAGATACATCTTTCTTGGCATGTCACCACTATGCAGCTTCTGTGCCAAGTGGAGAGGTCGTATTTTGCTGTCCAAAAGCAGCTCCATAGTCCAGTCTACAAGGCACCAAAATTAGAAATGCAGTGAGGTCCTCCAGCAGCCCAGAGACACATCTTATCCCAAAACAAAAACACTCAGTCTGCTTTGAAAGTGATACATTTCTTCTCCATGAATTAAACTTGGCTTTCAATGAAGTACTTAATTTGATTTTGCTAATGGAAAAAGCTTAAGTGAAAGCACTTCTGTGCTTAAACTCCTGTTCAGTTTTGTTCTGCTGACCAACTCTCTTCCGAGATTCTCTTAGTCTTTGCTTGCACGGGTTGTAACTGGGAAATGCCCTTGTTTTGAAGGCTTTTCTTCCCTGTTCTTTCAAGTGGGGAATTATGGAACACAATACTCTTTTATCAGAGTGGAAGAAACATGGCAAAGTCAGATGATACATTTTCTTGTGGACTTATACACACATTTATGTTGAAGGTCCTGACCAAGTTGGAGCCCAGTGAAACAAAAATTCCTATCTGTATGTGTATTTAAGGAATAACCCAGAGATGAGTCATGAATGCAGCATTACTAATGACCCTACCCACACCACAGCTGCTGAACCTTTCTGCAAGGCAGAATGAGCTACAGACCTCCCCCAGATGCCAAGAACATCTCATCAGTACTCCCTGGATCTGATGATCTCTGACAGGCTTTCAAACCTGGCCCCCACCTTCTAGCTGAGGAGCCAGTGCAGAGTCCTGGAAAAAAATCTGTTCCCTGCCCCATTTGTGATGTGACCAACCTACTTCCTTTCCCTGGCCTCACATCCTGGGCAATGAAATCTCCTCATCCCCAGTGATCCTGGCAGCACTGAATTTACCTTTAAGTCATGAAGCTGAAGCGTAATGAATAATGAATAAGCTGAATAAGTGAATGCGTGCAAATACATGTAAACAAGAGAGAATGTGGTAATTTCTGCAATCATAATATTCTGGCTATATGTCTATTTATTAGCATTTTCTTTGATGGACTAAATTTCCTAAGATATACTTTTTTTTTAATGACCTTTGTAAAGACAGTTCATGAAAGAAAGGTAGAAAAAGTGCAGGGTTTTTTTAGAATAGGCTAAAATCCTTTTGTGGCTCTTATTGTTAAGCAAGCAATGTTTCTTCAAGGGCAACACAAAATACGAGTTAAAAGTAGGATGAGAGCAATTAAGATCCAAGAATGAGTGTGTATAAAGCTAGGATGAAAGAAAACTGAAAAACAAAATTCCAGCTAAAGAAGAAAAGACTGATAAATATATTGAAAACTTTTGATGGCTGCAAAGTATGTAGAAGGGCATCTCATTTAATTTTGGCTTTTCCTTTTAACTGTCAGTTCACTACAACTGAAGGTTTTGTTTTCATTCTAAACATCATTTTGGGGAATGGTGTTTCTTCTGCTCCTGGCTGTGATCTGCAAAATAAATTTTAAAGGTTTGCCATATGAATGTGAGTTCTCTCAGTGTTTTCATTAAATCTAAATTTAATGGATTATTTTTTTTAATTGGGATCAGTCATTCATTTTTCTCCTTTGTATTTTGCATTTCTGATTTGCTGCTGTTCTGTCTTCTTTTGGGCTGTTGCAAACCCTTGTATTAAAACCAAGCCATTTTCGTAAGAATCCTTCCACTTCCCTTTTGTACATAAGTGCTGTTGTCTTTTAAAGTTCTGTGCTGCCTTGCAGTAATACCAGGATAAGAGCTTGCTGTTGAATTGCTCCCACTCTCCCACTAGTATGAGCTACTAGGGAATGAGAAGCCGGAGAGCAGCACTGCAGAAAGGGACCTGGGGATCCTGGTCAGTGGCAAGTTGAATATGAGTCAGCAGTGCCCTGGCAGCCAGGAGGGCCAACTGTGTCCTGGGGGCATCAGACAAAGCATCTCCAGCCAGTCAAGGGAGGAGTGCTCTGCACTGGTGCAGCCTCACCTTGGATATTGTGGCAATTTTGGACACTGCAATATAAAAAAGACATTATGCTATTAGAGAGTGTCCAAAGGGGGACAATGAGGACAGTGAAGGCTCTGGAGGGGCAGCCTTATGAGGAGCAGCTGAGGACATTTGGTTTGCTCAGCCTGGAGAAGAGGAGACTGAGGGGAGACATTGCAGTCTACAACTTCCTCATGAGGGGAAGTGGAGGGGTAGGTACAGATCTCTTCATTCCTGTGACCAGTGATAGGACTGAAGGAAATGGCATGAAGCTGAGTCAGGGGAGGTTTAGGTTGAATATCAGGAAAAGTTTCTCACCCAGAGGGTGGTTAGGCCCTGGAACAGGCTCCCCAGGGAAGTGGTCACAGCACCAAGCCTGATAGAGTACAAAAAGCATTTGGACAATGCTCTCAGGCCCTTGGTGCAATTCTTGGGATGTCCTGCATAGAGCCGGGAGTTGGATTCAATGATCCTGATGGGTCTCTTCCAGCTCAGCGTATTTTATGATTCTGCTTATCTCTCTGAATGGGAGGTACATGAACCTTTCCAGGAGTTGCCTCTTCGTGGTTCTGATACTTGACTTTACAGATACTTCCCACTTTTGCAGTTGCAAAATGTGCTACTGCATACTTGGAAAAGTGGGGGGGGGGTTTGACAAAACTCAATTGTTTTGTTTGCAGGCTCTAGCAAGACTTTCATACTTAGTTAATTCCTACCATCTTACGGTTTCTGTGACCCCAAGTGCTGTTGCTGGTCTTAGGTTGTGAGAACGGTGATACTGATTCCAACGTAAGCACTGCCAAGCAGACACGCTGCTTTTATGCTTGGCACTGTTCCCTTCTTCATTCTCAGTGTCAGCTGCAAGGAACGAGGCCACTTTGTGCTCTTTGAAGGACATTCAGTAGCTCTTGGTCCTAGACTGTCACCTCAGAGGAATGTTCAGAATGAGAGAGCAACCACACACCTCATTTTTATGTTCTTGAGATCAGAGGTGTATGACTTACTGAGGAAGACTGTTCTGAGTGGCCATATCCAAAAGCCTTTAAGTGTAAAATCAGTGCTCCATGGCAGTGCTGATAACAATTCCCAGCCCAGTGAGATGTGGTTTGGGAGTAATTGTGAAGTTTTCTGGGGTCTAGGAAAACCAGTTTGGATAAAATGATCGTTTGTTGCATTGCTGCTATGTAAATAAATAGTTTCTGTGAAGGTTCTGTGGTGAATTGGGGGTACGAATTCAGAAACTTCACATTGATTTCCAGGCATCATTGGTTGTTCACTGTGCATCCAAAGTCAAAAAGTAATAATCGTATTTTAGAAGCCAAGTGAAAAATAACTAATTCTTCGTTGCAAGTTGTGTTGTGAATAAAACAGTTTGCATTGCAGAGAATTAATTATGGTGTGTGTTTGAAAAATTTATTCATGAAAGAAAACCTGGAAACAGGTTCAGTCAACTGATGTGCTGGATTTCATTCTGCCTTTATCTTTTGCTCCCACAGCAGGAGCAAGTATTTCTAATTGATCACATTCTTCAATATTTGAAAAAATTCAAATCTGCCGTGACTTCCAGACTTTGCTGAGGATGGATTAGGAGTCAAGGAACAAGGAGAGCTGCCATGCGTGGTCAGAGTAGTGTGAAAAAGTTTGCACTAAACTTGGCCCATATTATTACCAATCTATCAATATTCACAAACATGAATTAAAAATATAACAGATATATTGACAGGATATCCTAGCAGATGCTTTCAATTTAAAAAAAAAATTGAATTCCTTTTGGAAATACTTTTAAGAATTTATATTTATTTTTGTTCTTTCAGCTATAATTAATTATAATAATTAGAGCTGTAGACATACATAATCAAGAATAGATGTGAGTAGGACAAATAATATACGGCAGCAATAACTTTATGCAAAGAGCTGTGCTGTCCGTCCCAGTGGAGTTTCTTGCTGGCTCAGAGCCTGGGACAAACACCTTGATCATCTTTTGGGGCAGATAAAATGCAGCTGAGAATTTTTTTTCTTCTGAGACCTTTCAGATGAAAATCTAATACCAAATTGTTTCTGCTGTGCTTCATTAGAGGTGCTTGCAACTGTATTGCAATTGATTGCTTTTTAAATGTGATTCTGCATTTTAGAAAGTTGTAAGAGAAAAATGACAGCGATAGATGTGTACCTTAATATCCCTCTGTCAGATGTGAAGGAAACTGCAGTTCATCAATGACCTGTTAATGGCAGAAAAGCCAATGACTATTCACAACCCGAAAGCTCTGATCCTACAACCTCTTGGGAGTTGTGTGTCCTTACTAATGTAAGTAACTGCACTGAACATCATGGGATTACTCACATCGATAAAACAATGTGAGTTTGAGTGATCTCGGAATCAGTACCTTGGGAGCTGTTCATGTAGGAAAAAGCTGTGATCAGATAATCAAAGTCAGAAATGTGTCAGAGAAAGGTATCAGTGCTTCTGACACTGAAAGTTTCCTGTGCTTTTCAACTCACAATAGCAAAATATGCAAGGTTAATAATGTAGAAGTAATATACTTTGTGGTGTTAGTCACTAGAATCTGTTTTGTCCCTTTTGTGACAGCTTGTATCTGAAGGCTGTCTGAAATCAGTGGGTTAGGCCACTGAGGTCAGACAGAGATTTCACTCGTTTTCACTCATTCGGTGTTGCTTCTTTGCTTTCTGCAAACCTGATTTTTTTAAGCAACATTGTTGATACAAGTGACATTTCCTTATCTTCTTTAGCATGATAATGACATCAGACAGCACTGGGAAATGCTGAGGTGTCTTCAGGTCCTGCTATGGCAAAGGAATTAAGGGGGGGTTTAGATTTCAGAGATGTACTCACCATCTTGCACAGATAAATTATCCTGCTGTGCTTGTGTGTACAGCAGAAGTCCACAGTTCAACTAAAGGTGGGCCTTTAAGGAATCCATTAGCTGCTGTGAGAGTCTCTAATATCATACCTCCTCATCCTCACCCTCCTTTCATCCATCCTACCTAGCCTTGCCTTCCCCCTCATTTCCCCTTCACGACCGCCTTATGGATTTGGTTGCCAGCTCAGCATCTCAGGCCTCAAGTTTCCTGTGCCGTAGGAAAAGAACAAAACAGTCCCTTCAACAGTTACTGCCAGTCAGCCATAACTTTTCTTCTGTGATGAAGGTTATTCTGAGAGTTTAGCAGCATTTGGAGTGATAGGACATCAGGAAATATGTTCGGGCTTTTTGGGGTCTGTGCTTTTCCAGATTTTTCCCTTTTGTTTTGCCTTCTGTCTTCCTTTACCCCTCCTTCAGTCACAGAAGTTAAAAAGAGAAAGTATGTTTTGAAGGCAGATATTTTGAAAACTGAAAATAGGAACCATTCATACAGCTTTCACTGAAAATAAAAGTATTTTCAAACAGTAATGTTTATAGTTTGATTGACTGTTCTCTGCACACATGTTAAAAATGGCCCAGGACAGGTTATTGCATCAAACCTAGATTCTCTAGTCCATGACTTTTTGTTGTAATTAGATGAAAGAAGCCAATGGACTTTGGCCAGTGCCTTAAGTGAGAAGTCATTGTCTTCTGGGACTGGAAGCGTTTGCATTATGAATCTAGGTCACCTTTTCCACCAAAGCCTTTTGTGGGTAAATATCCTTGACATAGTACTGATTGTTGTGTTATTTCAGTTTTCTTGGGCTACTGTGAGAACACAGGAAGGAAAAGACTATTATTTGGTTACTATTTGCTGGTATGTGTTTTCCCGTGAGAAAGAAAACCAGAATTCTGTAGTTTATGCTATGTTGCAACCACAATGTTATATGTGCTTCACTATCTAAGCTGAATTCAGTACCAGACTTGAATGTATCATTTTCTGATTATGAAATTGTTTGAACAGTGACACCCAGGCATAGCCACTCAAGACAAGTGGAAAATAATATCCCATAGAGAGCTGAGACTCTTTGGGAAGAGACTCAAAAGGCAGAATAACCTGCCTGCAAAGGAAACAAATTGTTCCCAAAGTACAACAATCAGCTCCTCTTCATGTTGCTCCTCTTCTCCTGTTAAGCTACTTTCTATCAAGACATCAGGTGTAACGGACCATCCTCAGCTTGCTCTGTTGGCAGTATCATTGAAGTAACATGGAAGGTTTGTTATTTTTTTTTTGCCATGAGTACTGCTTTTCCAAAAATGGTGAAATTCAAGACTTAAAAATAGTTGAACATACCGGCCTACTCTTCCTAATTTGTTCTCTGATATATTGTTTGCAAATTTGTAGTTGGAGGTGATTATTTAAAAAGCAGAATAAGCACCACAGTAAGTTTCGCCTTCTGTGATCCTTGTCAAAATGTGCATTACAGTACCTTTTTTTTTTTCTTTTGATCTTGCTTTTCACCAAAATTCAGGCACATTGTGTTCAGATTGATCCATGATACCATCATGTATATAGTTTAAACTGTTACTTTTCCCCTCTTTTGGTTTGCAAACTACCGCTGCAGTGGTCGATGTTTAACCCCTGGTCTGTTCTCTGTGTAGCACATCACTGTTACAGACACAACTCTTGTAATGACTTAAAGTCACATAAAGCAACAAAGTGCTTGGGTCAAACAGCTTGGCCTGGACAGATTAGTTCAACTAACACTGTCTGTCTACAGTACTAGAGAAAATATCAGAAAATGGGAGAATCAAATAAAAAGTCTGTGTTTCATTCTTTCCCTCAACAACTATAAGAAAACATTGAACTCATACTCAACAGATCAAATGTTTGTCTTAACTATGCCTTTGAATAGAGAATTTATTAAACTCAACCAAAACAAGGGGTGGGCTGTGACCAAAAATTCTTGCCCCTGGTTACGTGTAAAATGCTGAGTTCATAAATTAGCTCTGAGATATTCTCTCAGCTAAGGAAGTTCTGTCCCAGCAAAATGAGTGTGAATGTAATAATGAAAATGGCATTGCTTTTATTGTTTGTGGGAGAGGGAGTAGTACGTATAGCATGCTATATGAAGTTTCTGTAGAGTTTAGGCAGACACTCTAATAGTGTGTATTTATGGTTTATTGAATATGAAGAATTGGTTCCTCCAGCCATTACCAACAAGTACCATGTGAGAGCCTGTCAGTCTGCATTACCACCCTTGTATAGAAACTCCAATGTCAAGCCACCACGGCACTTGTATGATTCATAGCTCTTACAAAGAAATACTTATTAGTTATCTACTTTATTGCCCTTCCTATATAGTATTATTCTGTATTGCTCTGTACATTTACTATTTTTTTGTCAGTCTAATTTTAAATTATTGAAGTAGTGGAGCTCCCACTGCTTCCTTCAGGAAAATGTTCCAGAGCATAACAGATCTGCTCTTAAGAAATATACTGATTTCCTAATGCTAATTTTTTCCTTTATTAACTTCATTTCAGTGCTCCAGCTACTGTCTTGTATGCATTTTCCAATGTTATCACTTTGAAACTTAGGCCTTGCACCCTGCAAATGTGTCTTGTTTATTTGCAGCTACTATATACATATATGAAGGGGTAAAAATTAACCACTCCAGGCTTGTGCTTAGTAGGAGTGAGGCTAAACTGCTAAAATTGGTTCATTTTAGAGCAACACATCTTTCCAAGAGCTGCTAAAGTAATTACAATTAACAGCTAAAAGCTTCATGTGAGCCGAAAGCTGATTTCCTAGGCCACATTGTAAAAAGGATGGTTGCACTTATCTGAATGTAAGTATACAGAGTTTAAGTAAAACTGCATGTAGACATAGATTTTTATTTGAGTTTTCTAGTTTATCTAGGGAACTGGTAGAATACTTCAGACAATTGAAGAATTTACAGTTTCCCAATGGGACTTACACTCCTGAGCAAGCTTCCCCAGGCTGTTTCAGGACAGATTTTAAACTAAAGGCAGTTAATTCTGCCTTGAAATGGGTGAAGAGAGTCACTACTCATCACAAATGTGTGATACAAGATGGTGGTTTAAGAAACACCTTTCTGCTTTGCAGATGATCGTTGTTACCTCAGATAAGGGACAGTAGCTTAGCACAAGTAGTATCAAAACTCATCAGACACTTTCTCACCTGAAGACACTTTAAACCTGTTTTCAATGGCTATCAGTTGAAGGAAGAGAGTAATTCTTAAGTGGAAATAGCTCACATTGGGGTTTTGTAGCTGGATTCTGCATGACTTAAACATGCAGTTTTACAATGTCTTGCTGTAAGTACACATGTATTTAAGTGGCTCTACTCAACATAATGCTGAGCAAGTCTCAGCATTATGCTCCCTTCTGCTTTGCAAGTTTCCATCATGAATTTTCTTGCAAACTTGAGATCACATGAACAACTTTAAGGTGGCTTGCATGCTTCCAGCATCCATCTCTTTTTGTCGCTGTCCTAGACTTTTACTGTGTTGTACTGACCTTTTCCTAACTGCCAGCCCTTTTTCTGCTGAATTTCTTACATAATTCCAGTTCACAACACTCCATCTTCTGCTTGGGACAAAGTTTTAGCCAGGATAACTTACTCTAGATGCAAGGTGGTATAGCAGATATAGAGACCTTCTACAAGTTTAAAGTTTGTTGGTTTTATTAAGGATCTGTCATTCTCTTCCAGGATGTGACAATGTTTTATATAATGGTGTTTCCATATGAACTGTTTACAGTAGAATTCAAGGACTTTGAAAAGGAAATGTTTTCTAACTGATGCTAAATGAGGTCAAGAGCATAAGTAAAACTCGATTTTACAGAATACATACTGCACTTGTGGCATCAGCTTTATGGAGAATGAAACAAATACCTGTGATGCAGAGAGCAGGATGGGAAGCATGGCTCTGCCCTTTCCTTGACAATATCTCTCACTTCTTGAAATATTTGCATCTTAAATGGTCAACTTATCACTCCTGTGAAGTCAGTGAAAAGACTGCAAATGACATCTCCTCTCTAAATATCCAGGGAAGACATATGAGAGCAACAAGACAAAAGATGATCATACAGATCATACAGTTAAGATAAACTGGGCATCCTAACTACTTCTGTCTTTGCCAGGTCACTTGCAAAAGCTGGGTGATAGAAGTGAGACACTATCTGTTGAGATAGCAAATTCTAGTGTACTTTCTTGGCTTCTTTCAAGAGCCGGTGTGCCATTTTATTCTGTAAAATGGAATAAAGTGAAAATCAAAACCAAATCAGTCTTTTGGGTTTGCCCCAATATTTGTTCTTATTGGCATTGCAAAGGTTACTGTGACTATATGACAAGAACTGCTATCAAATGTTGAGTGTTTGAATAGGCTTTTCATTGCTTAGCTGCTCAGTCTGTCTTTACCTGGAATGCGATCTTTTTGTCACCGAATGATCAATATGTTCCTTTTGTTAACTCAAACTGTTTTTTAAAAGGTAATTGTTCTTTTTAAATTTTAATTGAATTGTCAGACTTTTATCTGATAAAGCTGACTGCGCAAAATGCATGGAACAGCGTTAGGATTATTTTATGTAATATAACTGACCGTGCATGAAATTCATATAGTAAACTAAGCCCTGACAAATTAGTCTTTTGTCCCCTTTATTCTCATTGAAGTCTAGGTAAGCAGAACATATGGAAATTCTGTATATTTAGCAGTCTCAACAGGATCTGTGCTGAAAAGTTAGTAGTAGTCATTGAGTGTTTTCTGAGTATTTAGTTCTACCTTGATGTTGTCTCACTCAGATCTGTAGACCAAGAGAGAGTTCCTGGTCCTGAAAATACCAGATGTGAAGTAGCTGCTCTGCATGGAAAGCAGATATTAATACAGAGAACTTAAGTTTGCTAAGGCAGTATAATAGATAGATTTGTTGAGATGAACATCACTTTCAGGATTGTATCAACTGAAGCATGAAGCAGAAATTGCCTTTGCAAATCAAAATGGAAGCCTTACTGTAAAAAGTAACATGGCAGAGAGTAGGCAGGAATGCTGCTCTACTCAGAGTTTACATTCAAATTAAGTCTTACTATATACTACCATGCTTGTGGTATATTGTGTCTTTCATTATGCAAGTTTAATGATCTATAAAAAACCTTTATATGAATTTGTCTTTGCAAATGGTGACTTTGCATATTTATATCATGAACTCTACATTTATGTTGACAGACGAATAATTTAATAGCTCAGAGAAAACAGCCAGAAGTCAACAAAGGCAGCAGAAATGTCTGAAAAACTGTACAGAGCTGATATTTTTAATCAGGAAACATAGCTGTTGTGTTCTGATGTCATGTCTTGATCCTCAGATAGATCCTGTGGTAAAGTCAGGTAATAAAAATTTGTGACCTCGCAGCAGTAAAAAATTAAGATACAGGACAATGACATCACTGGAGTTGTGAGGGAAGGGGTCAAGTTGGGAACAGCAATTATGTTTATCTACAGTCTAAAATACAAAATCGTTCGAGAAAAAAATTGTTTATGAAGTAATTTGCTCTCTTAGTTTGCCTGTAGAAAATTTCTTAAGATATTGTAGAACAGCTCAGTGGAACAATAAAACCAATTGCCAGTCTGGGTGTGTACAGAAAAACAAGCCTTTTTTACAAAGGGAGAAATTCATTCTGTCATATACTAATAAAGTATCGGGTCTTCAGATAGTAAAAATAATTTCATTACCTATTCACCTGCTTTTTCTAAACTTATGTGAATTCAAAAACTGTTCTGAACTCTTACTAGGAAGTTAACATGCAAATTCTTGAGAGTTGTGTGTATAGCCTACAGATACAAAGTTTGGGAAGCTATTTTAGTTTGACCGTTTGGTTATTTTATGTGCAAACAGGCTGTGCAATTAATTGTATGCCGGTAGTTCTGTCACGTCATAAGTGCAGTGACCCTCAACAAAAGAAGTTAATGGCTTTTGTGCCCTGATCCCATTTTCCCAACATAGATGTAAAACAAAGCACTGAAGGGTTGAATTTGCAGTGTTCTTTGGCTTCTTTAAAATACATTTTAATAAATTTATTAAATTTTAAAAGTGGCAGCTGAGAAGGTTTTAGGATATAGGATACAGATAAATCTCTAATTGCCATCTTCATTATCCTTTGAGTGAAAAATACTGTGTTCTAGTGAAACGGACCTGGTTTATTCATATGTAAAGTATTTTCAGAATAATTTAAGGGTGAGTAAATATTTGTTACTGGTGTAGAATTGAAGTAAGCCACAGCAGAATTTTATTAAGAAATAACTTTATGCTTAGTGATTATATTGTAAACTTAAATGCAATAATGTGCTTTTAAGATATGAATCGGTGGCTCTCATTGCAGTGTAGTAAGGGCTGTCATATAGAAAGATGTGGAGTGGGCTAAAGGGAATGCTCCTGGGACCTGGCAATTAACACATCCTGAGCACATAGCTTTCGCAACAGTGCTTACTCTGCATGTGGCAGAAGCATTAGGAAAACTTGTATTGCTTCATGGGTTTTTTTTGCAGAAGCAAAATTCCCAGTTACTGAGGCTTAATTTGTGTATGTATTAGATGGAAAAATTCTAGGCATCTGTGCATGGAAGTATAGGAAGTACATTAACCATTTTTCCTACCCTTAGCATGAAATTTTCAGAGGCAGTCACCCCTCCTGCATGGCACATGTGTGCATGGTAAGACACTGACCGAGGGCTAGAAGAGATTTAACACTTTGAGTTGGCTCTGCCACCACTGTTTCATAGTAGGTCAGCCGCTGTTGTGAATGCTGTGTGCTCAGAACCTGTGGACTGGTAGGCCCCATGATCCAGCCCCTAGCCTGCTCCTAATTCTTCCTATATGACAGCCTCTTTGTAGATGGCAAACATCTCCTCCTTGTGCTGTGTGAAAGGCTGCAGAGAAGTACCTCTGGGTAACTTCTCTGTCCTTAATAACCCTTTGAACATTTTTTGTCTTTTGTGAAGCCAGAGGCCTTTGTGCTGGAGTTGTGAACCAGGCGTGAACCTCACTTCACCTATGAATCCAGTAGCATTGATGGAAATGGCACACATACACTTCTTGCAGGATTTACTGCCGTTGTTCTGTAGAGTTCTATACAGAAAACTCTTAAATACCAAGGACCAAATATATTCTTAAGTATAGAATGTTCAAAATAAATCAGCTAAAACATCAAATTCCTGTCCAGTTTGTCTCTATGCCATATTTTTGTCCCCAGTTACTTGTACCTTAGATCTGACAGCAGTTTAGGATATGCAGATAAGTAATTTTGTGCATTGTGGGAATCCAAAGTGAGCATAGTGTCGTGTATCTTACGTACCAACTTGTTAGCTGAGTATTACTTGCATACTACAAACATCTTTAGTCCCTTGGGTTTTTAAAGCTTGGATTAATGTTTGCAGTTTTGCATGAACCTGGTTTGTGCCCATTGGTTTTGGAAAAATACAGTTGTATCAAATGAATGTCAGCAGTACAGGCCGTGTCCTGCTATTTTATTAGTTGCCTTGGTGTCTTGAGATGCAGGCTTGCAATGTCTTGTATGGTAGGAAAGGAGTGGGTAAACTGTGGATATTGGTACCACTGTCGGCCCCTGGGAGAATAAAAAATAGCAACCTGTATTAAGTTTACAGTAAAGCTTCTATAAATTGAGGAGCCTTCTCAACAAAAAGGACCTGCATGATGCTTGTCTGGCAGATGTCTCCAGAAGAGCATCACCGTAAAAAAAGAGCTGCCAGCAAGATGGAACAGCAAAGCAGATTATCAGCTCCCCCAACCAAGTGGCCTGAGAACTGAGAGTATAGGTGTGGGTTTTGACTCTTATCCCACAGTGACTTCCCTTTCAATAAACCTTTTCTCAGGGTAAAATCTGGCAGAAGGATCCCAAGCAGACCTGCAGCCTCCCTCTGATTGTAGGATTTGCTATAAGAGAGAAGAAGCAAGCCTGCAGCCATTATAGTTCTATTTTACTGTCCTCTTAAATGTGATGCCTTACTACTATTTTTAATTTAATTCTTTTTGAGGGTGGAGGCAATAAAACAAATTGTTTCTATGCTTCATTCACACGCCTAATGGGTGAACAGTGCAAGGGAGCTGCAAACCGTAATCTTCATGAGGAACAGCAGCAAGTATTTGCAAATGTACATGCTTCAAGTATGCTGAAAAGCTGACATTTGCTAATGAACCCACTTTCATCCCCATTTCTGGTTGTATCCAAGTATAATTTTTGATAACAGTGTCTTGCATAATGAACCCTAAGTTCATTTGTGCTGTCCCATGGTTTTTATTGTAAGTCAAAGAACACCTGACTATAAGGTTATATACGTGACCTTGTAGAAGGCTTTTTTTGCTGTTTCAGCTGAAGTACAAGACACCATAGGTGAGAGCAAAGATTCTTATCAGGGACTAGAGAAAGAGACCAGAGGTTGGGCAAATTGTGTCAGCCATCCAGATAGAAAGCTGAAATATTAAAGAATGCCACAAGTAGCCAAAGAGCTCAAGTTGCAGGGCCATGGGGAATGATGAATGGTATGAGAGAGATTTAATAAATCAATGGATTTTATTTCCCTTCAGATTTTTGCATTGAGAGTAGAAAGCTGCATGAGTAATGTGAGACTCTGCTCCAAGGAAAGGAGAATGTAAATACCAAAAGGCATGAACTCTGGACTATTGATAGGTAGGTACCTATCAATAGTACCTACCTGGTAGGTAGGCAATGAAAGAAATTATGTGTACTTGCTGTGGATGCCTAATATTCTAGATTGTGTGCAGGTGGTATCAGTGAGCCATGTGGGTGCATCCACTGCTGTTTGAGAGGGGAAACTAGGGCAAGAGGTAGGTGATCTCTTAAAATAAATACACCTTTCTACATATTGTATTTATATTTGTTCATGTGGCTGCTTCATGATTAGTTCTGCCAGCTCTTGGTTTCCATACATCTTAAGGAATGACAGTTTGTTCTCAGATTTACTTCTGTTCAAATTTATTAAATACTAGTAAACCTGTCCACCTAAGGAACAAATGGTAAATAATTTTTTCCTCAGCTCTATGTTGGACTTCTCTGTAATCCTAACTATTAAAGCTGCTTTATTTTTTATGTTCTTTTATCTTACAAACAGTTATGTAAGTTTATAGTCCTGCATGATTTAGCCGTGTGCTTCTTACATTGTACTCATACGGAGGAAATCATGACAAATTATATAGGAGGAGGATTTCCAGTTATTCAAGGCCTGATGTGATGAAATTATATAGATTTATATTTTTACTAAGCAAAGTCATGGTGTCTCCAGAGCATCCCCACTGCATATGAGCTGAAGAAAAACTATTATCAAGATTATGTGCCTGAACTTCTTCAAAAAAAGGATTATACACAGTTGGAAAATAACATTTAGCTCCATAGCTCTTAGGAAGGAGAAACCTGTAGTAGCAAGGTAATTCCTGATAATGTGGAAGGTCCTCAGAGTAGATTGTGTGCTGTCTACTGCCAGTGTAGAGGAAAAATAAAAGTATTTTTCAAGTAGATAAAATGCTTGAGATATCATCCTTAACAGTTTGGAGCAAGAGAATTTCTGGTTCTATGGCATGGTCATTGTTTGTAAATGTGCTTAGTGGCTGGAGGCTGGGCCCTGACCGGCTGCATCCCCTGTCCTTGGTGCACCATCCCTGTTCATCAGCTGACTTGTTTTATGATTCTGAAGGCAGAATGTTTAGCAGCCCATGGATTATGATCTAGGTTTTGCAGTCAGCAAGTGGTGTACACTGAAGGATTTGTCTTCAATTTTGGTGTCCTAGCATTCCAACTGAGCAGGCAGAGGACTCCTTCCAGGGCTCTGCAGGCAAAGAGCTTGTGCAATGGACAGTGGTCTGTGTACTGCAAATAGAGTTGCTTTTCCTATAAGTGTATAGATTAATCCAGGGTGGGCTCCTGTGTGATCTGCCATGCCACACAAAGTCAGGGATAATGCTAACAAAGAAAGGAGTCATCAGGTATTGATATAATAGAGGCCCGTTTGCCTTATGGCACCGAGGCATCCAGCTGGCTCTGGCATTGAGAGAGTAGTTTTGTGCTTAGAAACATGTCTGGAGGTGAAACACGGAGCATGTTTTGTAGGTCTGGTTGTAAAGTAGAGTAAGAAACAGTATTACCAGTTCAGTTTCTGTCTCTGGAGCAATGATGTGGTCATGGAAATTTGGCAGAGGGGATTATCATTCCAAGTACCATATTTCCTCATTGTCCTTCATGCTAAGGAATTGTCAGGCTCTTGGAAGAGAGTTATATCTTACCCTATGAAGTTGTGTGGATGGTACTGTCGAAATGAAGTATTTTTGAAATACTGTAGCCTTGAAGGGCTTGGCATCATCACCAGTTAGGTTCAATTACCTCATGGTGTAAGACAAGATGTCCGTACATGGCTTTGAGAAGGAAACATGGTGCTGGTTTTCCCCAGATAGGCAAAAGTACAAATCAGAAATGTAGGTAAATGTTTTTTAATACAGGGTACATTTTAATACTCTCTATTGCCTTCACATTTGCCTCATGCCTTTGTAGTCTTATTCAGTCTCTTCTAGTAGCTCAGTTCCATTCCCAAGGGCCTGAAGTTAATAAATCCAAAGATGCTCTATTTAGACTTCTACCCCATAGATAGCACACCCAATATGGCATTTCAGAGACTGAGGGAAGTGAGCCACATTTGCTCATGGAAAAAAGAAAGAACTGCAGCAATATAATGATGTAAGGTTTATCCTGCAGGTTCACTTTGGGTTACAACCGGATCTAATTCAGCATGCTCTTGTCAGTACAGCTTAGTTCAGCTAAACCAAGAAAATACAGTTCAATTCTTCATACAGCTAACTCCCACATAAAGCATCAAAACCGTTCCAATCTAGTTTTTTATTGTGGGCTTTTTTTTCCACTCCCCTTCAGCTGAAGAGCTGTTGGGCCTGAATAACATTGGTTTATTTATCTGTCTGGTATCAAATGAAAGTAGTTTTATGAATTTGATAAATAACTATCTCAAAGCAAATAGGAGAATCACACGTTTAAAGATGTTCCTACACATCAGATGATAATGAGGTCACCCAGGAGAACATTTTTGTTTGCGGCCTGTACTCATCCCCAGAATGCATTTTCTCCCTGGCAAAAGGTCCTACCATGCATTCTTAATCTAGAGCATGTTTTGAAATTGCTCTTTCAGATAGTGAGGTGCTAAACTGCTTCTTTGTTTTCATGGTACTAGACTCTGAGAAATTAATTGTGTAAATTTCACAGCAGTGAGATTTTTCGATATCTGTGATAACTTTACAATTTGACTCTTGTATCAGTGTAGTGGCAAGTTTTATCAGCCAGAATACCCTGCAACTCCTAGAGCTGCAAATGTTCTTGGTGCAGTGGCAGACCCAAAGTCAAGTTTGCTTTGAAGATGTCAAGCAGCTCAAAGAAGTAAAATAGTGCATCTTGACCCAGATCTGGACCAAAGCAAGTAGAGTCAATGTATGCTTGCTGGCTTCCTCTTCAAGTGCTGCTAGCTACTGGCAATCAGAGGAAAAAAAAATGTATAAAACACGAAGTTTTATGGTACACTCACAAGGCTGTAATCTTTTTTCTTAAACAAGAGTTTTAGACAGAAATTTCTTGACTGAACTTGCATCTTAAGCAAACATTGGTGTGTTGGATCTGGTCCAGTACAGTGATCATGACAGTGCTCAGGAACTGGCTGGTGGACAGTTACGGAATAATGTGACAAGAGGGGGATTTTTTTAATCCCTGGGGATTCCCCTTAAGGGGGATTTTTTAATCCTCTGATGCTTAATCATCGCTTGTGTCAGGATGTCTAAATGTTTGTCTTCTATTGCTTAAAAAAAAAGCAAGGTTCATTAAGAATTATATTCTTTCTTTTTAAAACAAATGAGTTTCTAATGGGAACATGGAGGAATTCATTAACAATCTAATGAATTTTTTTTTTAATAGTCCTTTTTGGTCCCAATTATATTATGCTGCAGACATCTCCACAGGGTAAACTTACATTTTTAAGTTTGAAAAGGTATTTCCTCAATCTCTTTTAAATTTGCCTGTCAGTTTTAAACTCCCTGTTTAACTTGTCTTTCATAATGCTTAATTATTTTGTCTTCTGGCTGCAGTGTATTCTTTTTCTTTTATTATGAGAAAGTAAATAAGAATGTTTATATTCTGTGATTCTGTAATTTCCCTTATTTTTACTATTTATCATTTTTATATGGCTGTGCTGTATAACATATGACATTCCTCTCTCGCCATGTGCCTCCTCTCCAAACAGAAGTCAGTCTTTCTTCATGCAACTGATTTTCTGAGGCTGATTTATATTGTTGAACCTTTTCTGAAGGTTCTGAACCCTTTCTATGGCTGCTCTTTTTGCAGTCCTTGCTGCCTGTAGCATTCTTGATGCCAGATTTACAGTTCTGTTTGTTTGTTTGCTTGCTTGCTTGCTTAGGTGGAGAGAGTTTCCACACACCTCCTTGAATTTCGAGTGATGTGCTTGACATTGGCAGTGTCATCAGAAGTGGTATGAGTCGAGTTCAAACAGGTGGTACCGTCGGGCTGCTGTCACAGGGGATGAGATCATACATTCACTCTGTCTCCATGATGGATTTGTCTAACTCTCTCCAACTCAAACTGACTTTGATCCCATATAATGAAAAGCCTTAAAATAGCAAGTGGAAGGGAACAGAGAAGAGCTTTAATTATTTACTGGCAGGATTGAATCCATACCTTTCGTAAAGGGACTTCTTTTGTTGTTTTTTGGTCTATTCAGTTTTCATTAAGCCAAATTTAAATCTTTGTGCTCAGCATTGATTCAGATTCTGGGGCTGATTAAAGAGGCTTTTGAAGGAAGGCGCATTTTTATTTTGACACAGTTATTTTTGCCATTCACTAAATGGAATAAAAATGTTCCCTGAACAATTTTCAATATTTAGTCGTGGTAGTGCTAGGAGGTCAAAGGTGCTCAAAGTTTTAGCTGCTCTAAGCACCTAGAAACATGACAACCACCAAAGGCTATGCAGACAAAGCAAATAGTGGGAGGGAGGAAGTAAATGTGTAAAATCCTAAATTCACAGAATAAACCTGTGGCAGAGCTGAGACCTGGTCAGGTGTCATACCACGGCTATGATGGTACAAACCCATGCTGCCCCTGCTGCATTCATCCACTGAGTAATGCCTGAGCAGCATGGGCACAGTGTGACCCCATGACTCCCAGCATTTCAGAACTCTATTCCCAATTACAGAAGTGGTCCTTGTCACCCTTGAGCAGTTTGATGATGTGTCTTTGCCTCCTCAGGAAATAGCAGGGATGCCATCTCCCTCATTGAGCCAGGGGGTGAGTGCAGCTCCTTTGTGAGCATCTTGTCCCTGGCAGGTTGTGCAGGAGGGCAGGTGCTATCTCAAACCCATTGCCTTCTTTGGAGGTTGTATGGTGCCTCCCAAGGGCATGAGGGCAGAGAGAGAGAGGGCAGGGGAGACAGGCTTTTGGTGTGCAACTTCCTCGCATCATTACACTTAGAACCAGGAATAACCTTGCAGTTACCTCTGTAGTCCTAAGCAAAAAGCTTCCTTGATTTATTTTGGAAGCTAGTGTCTTCATAGTGTGCATGGCTGTTACATCTGCATGCTTGAGTTGAGGCTTGAGGAGCCCTGGTGCCTGTCAATATCACTGCATCCACAGGTCCTTTGCAAGAATAGGCAGTAATGTGAAAGATAGTGCTGGTTCAGAGAGATGTCCTTGCTTTATCCTCACTCTCTCAGTGCCTGTGGATACATTAACAGACTACTGTACTTAGGGGAAAACACGCATTTAATAGTCCTGTCTCAGCTGTTGTTAATTTGATTTCCCTCAGGTAGCCAGTATTGTCACAAAGTCCTGGAGCAAGACTTCTTGTAGCAAGAAGTACAAATAATTTACACTGTAATGTCTGAGGCTCTTGGTTAAAGCATATGCTTCTCTGAACCAAGTGAAAAAAACATTATTTCTTTTATGTGGGGATAAACATGATGAATTCAGAGAGATGGGAGGAGGTGCTATAATAAGGAGCAGCTTTCTAACATCTGATAGCAGGTAGATTACATCCAGACCTGTCCTCAGTTTCTGTGTGACACATATTGTATATTTGTGGCTGTTTGTCATGAAGCTTCACAGGACAATGTCAAAATAATCTGCAATTATTACTGGATTACAAATAAAATGTTTTTCAATATCTCAGTTTTTCTGTGGAAGTTTTTTAGTTAGTATTTTCAGCTCCATTCCAGCTTCTTCCATGTAAGCTGGGCAAGTGTGAATTAGGTACATTGTGTCAGTCCTGAAGTCAAACTGCATTTTGTTTGCATTTAGTATCTAAAGTCCTGCCTTTGAAAAGAATGGGCTGCATTCTGCCCCAAATTGCCATATCCCGTTACTTTGCTGGAGCAAGTCATTTAAGGGTGGAATTTTTTGGCAGGACTCTAATACTACAGTAGTATTGCATGGCTGGTATAGCTTCGCAAAAACTAAAATTGAAGAATTTAGAGCAGAATTAGGTCATGACCAAGTGCATTTGAAAATGCCATGCTAATTATTCACAACTTTAAAAGTACTGGATGGATTTCTTCCAGATTTGCTCTGTTCCATAGATCCTATTGACATTTAAATGTAATTCACTTTATCACCATATTATATCATAAAGTCTGGTTTCCAGTATTTCCATTAGCCTGGTACATGTTCTATAATATAAAGGAAGAAATAGATGGGGCGTGGAGGAAAAAGTGAATGCAGGTCATCTGTTAACATCACCATTCTGGAATTCGCTGATTAATTTTTTTTAGTCTCATATTGGTATTAGGGAGGGATTTTTGTTTAGTTTCTGGTAGAAGTTATGTAAAGTTCCTTAAATTCTCCAGAAGGTGTAAGATGAGTGTATGACTGATCTTTCAAAGACCTAACCTTGCATTCCAGCCTTTTAGACTTTCATCACCTTTTTTATTATGGAAGTGTCCACTTTTTCCTGAAGGTGCTGATTCTTCTCCTCACTCCTTCCTATTCTGATGAGTGTGCACCTTCTCAGGGAAGAAGTGCTTGAGGGACATTTCTTCCTTTGAAGTGATTTTTACTCTAGTTTGGATTTCCATAAATTAGTATTAAAACGAAAGTGTGCAGTAACTGAAATACTGCTCTGAAGATTGCAAAGAGCACATTGTAATGTTTGAGCATTTGAAAATATGTGGGTTTTGGGGGGTACAAGTTTTCCCTGTGTTCAAATAAATACTTTCATGGCAGCTACTAATGTCTTTTATAGGTGGTATCCAGTGCTGCCAATTTCTCAGCCCTTGGGAATAAGTGTACAGGGTGGGATTATTGATTGGCATTGTATTCAGTCAGGTGGCTTTTGGTTAGAAACAAAACATTCTCTACAACAATCGGATTGTTAGTTACCACATGATTAATTGACTTCATTACCATAAGCCACTTTCCCCCTTTCTTTTCTGCTTCTTTTTTGTTCCCCTGCACTTCCTGTTGTTTATGTGTGGCATGGCACTGATGTGACTCGGGGTGGGGTGTTTCCCCTCTTTTCTGGGAGGATGTTTGCTGCCAGCATTCCCTAATGAAGGGCTTAGCTGCTGCCAGCAGTCCTGCCAAGGGAGCTTCCTGGGCCTTTCTCTGTGGCTGATCCGGACACCTATCAGTCTCATAAGATGAGATCATGATCTAAATATGTGTTAGGAAGTGAGATGATTGTGCCAAGGAGAGGCATTATTTCCCAGCACTGTTCTAGAAGTGTAAGTGAAACCCCAGCAGGTACAGAGCCAAAGAGATTTGCTGTGTTAGACGCACAGAGGTCCGTGTTATGCCATCTCCTGAGTGCGATGGTGGTTTCTGACGCATCATCAGTGACTTGTTCTCTTTCCCAAACCTATCTCTGTGTGTGCTACCTGCAGATCGCTCACGGAAAGCTGCCGTCCCTTATCCCAGCTTTTCGTACTGACATTTGGGATTTCTCCACAGGATGGGTACAGCAGAGGGAGCAGTAGGACAAGCTTCTCCCAGGCTGTCTTACCCTGCATCCTTCCGCCCCAGCCTAGACCCTCGGGCTGATCAGACTTCTCTTCTGTCTGTATGGCCCCAGCAGAACCCCCCAAGCCTGTGGGGTCCGTGCCGCCTTGGGGCCAGGACAGAGAGGGAAGGGGAGGATTCTGTGGGGACACCTCCCCCAGCCCTGCGGGGCACCGATGCATTTCAGAGAGCAAGTCAGGCGCTGCTGGCTTTTACATAACTGATCTGATGGGATTCTTGTTGTTGGCCTATATATTAATGCTCCAGCTCTCATTAGCAGTTCCTGAGACTTCCAGGCTGCCTCCTGTGCTCTTGCTGTGTATTTTTTAATTTATTTGAAAAGAAAAAAAGTAATTTCCTCTTTTTTCCCCAAGTTTTTCTTCTGGAGGGTGGAATAAAGTGAGTTTTATTTTAGAGAGCAGGAGGGTTTTTCGATGGTATGTGGTATGAATGAAAGGGGATTGTTCCTACCTTTGGCTCAACTGAACACAGAATCTGTTTCACAGATTATCCTCTTCCAGTTCTGAAAAAAGGTGCATGTGTCACTCCAGCCATAGTCATGTCTGCCTGCACGCACACTTCAGGCATTGGCTGGATTTCCACAAAAAGCTTGTGGTTGTCTGTCCAGGAAAATATAGACATAATGTTTGTGGCATTTTTATGAAATAACTTACTGGAAACCGTTTTCAGTGCAGAATATAGTGCTGTAATGAAACCAGGGTGCTGGAGTGAGACAGCCATTTCCATAACAAAAATATTCAATTTATAATTTCAGGAATAAGGATGTTGTTTTCAGGTGGAAGTTTTGGCAAGACAAGTTTTGGTGTCGTGGTCTTCACTTTCACAAACATTTCAGTTCCAAGAGCAGGCTGCAATGAGCCCTCTTAATTAGCAATGTTTGCTACCTTTTGTAGAGCATGTAGCTTCATGGCTAGAGCAGACATGAAGCCTTGAAAGCAGCAGAGAGTTCTTATCCTCAAGAAGACTAAGAGCATCTCCTGGTGGAGCAAAGACTGTGTCATGAATCCTTGTAGCTGGCATGTGAGTTGTTTCTTTATTTGATTTTCCTTTGGAGTTTGGCGTTCTAAGGGAGCACAATCATGCTGTTTGTCTCACGCTTCTGGCAACATCCAGTAGTTTTGAACTCATTAGACACCACCTGCTAAATTAAACACAGAGGAAGAAATCTCAGCTATACTGTTTCTCCTTGACTCTCATGAAGTGGAATCCAGGATACCAACCCAATAAAGACAGGACATGCAACATTTCCCCTTGAAGCAACTCCTATGTGTCCTGCCTGGTCAGTCTGAGCACACATAGCTCTGAAACAGCTGCACAACCTGCTTGCTGTTTTTTCCCTAGATAAGGAGAAAGTACAAAAGGGGGTGTGGAACGGAGTGGGAGTGCTGATTAGGGCAATATCTAGAAGAACAACTATGGAGGCCTGGGGAAATTAAAAGGATAATTGTGAAGATGGCAGCACAGGTTGTCTGCACAAACTGAAAATGTAGGTGAGCAACACTTATACTGAGGGGCTGGAGTGGTCATGAGGGTTTAGAGGAAACAGGAATTAATATCACTGGGAACAATAAATAAAGGATCATAAATCCATAGGAAGGCAATCTTCATTAGGTACACTGCTTGCCAAGCAGCTTTAATGAACTACAGCTGTCATTTCAAACCTTTGAAGTGCAGTGTTTTCAGGTAGAGGAACAATAATAGATGATAATAGAAAGGCTGAAAACAGCCATTTTATTTATCAGTGAGCATCATCGGGCCCAGAAACACTTTTCCAGGCCTTAGCACAATGTGAGCTGAGGTTTACCTCTTTTTTTAAAAAAAAACAAAAAACTTTTCAGTGCGTTTAAGTAATTTACCTACAAAACCTTATTTTTTAAAAGTTCTCCTAATTTTGTTGTATCTAGTAAATCTTCATTTTGTGAATCAGTTTGGACACATAACAAAAAGAGTAGTCTTTTTCTTGTATTTAGTGTTTGGATTAAAGATAAATGGAAGCAGAATTGTTCTAGTTCTCCTCTACGGTATTTTTCAAGTAAGCTTGAAAATGCGTCTGGTAGATAATGGTTTGATTTTGCAGGGGACAAGTGTTGCAAGTGCAGAGAGTATTTAATAAGTTGCTTAATTCTTTATAATTCATGTTAATTCTTTGTTCTTGTGTACAAAAATAAAGCCAAAGTCTTTATATCCTGACTCTTGTAGATGTGACATGCTTGTATAAGATGATACATACTGGTTTAAACCATGGGCTTGTCCAAAAAACTCTTACCAAACTACAAATACAAGACATAGGAAAAAGGAAGGAAAAGATTGAAAGTAAGTAATGAGTTTTTTCTTTATTCAATAAAATAGACTGACTGAAAATATGGTTTGTTCCTGATTTATGGCAATGGCCAACATCCCTTCATTCCCTATGGCTTGAATCACATAAACACAGAAATTAAGAGCAGAAAAGCCAGCACAGAAAATTCTCTGTTGATGCAAAACTGCTCTCAGAGTATGTACTGAGTGCATTCCCATTTACTTTATTAATGCTTACAGAGGATCCAAGTAATTTGCATATGTTTTGCAAATAGTGGAACTAACCAATCTGAACATTTTTAGTGGCTAAGCTTCCTCCCATTATCCAGTGAGCCTCACAGAAGTGATAGGAATGTGAGGAGTTAGAGCAGTCAGACTCCACACTAGAAGACCAGGGCAGTGTTTTGCCCTGTGTGAGTCCTGTCAGTCCCTTGGGTTGCCTTCCAGGGTAAACGTGCTCTGCTGTGTTGGAGGCTGTGTGCGGGAGGGGGCAGCAAGGGAGTGGGTGCTAGGGGGCTGCCACTAAGATCTGCCTGTCCCCAGCTGCTTCAATAGCTGTTCCCCATCTGTTCCGGTAAAAAAAGTGGTAGGCAGGAGAGAAGCAACACATGGGTTAACACTTGGCTGAACCCTGCCTGTTGGACCTTGTTGGAGAGGGCTCTTGGTGTTAGCCACATAGCTGAGTAGGAATGGCTGGAGGTAGGCTGGAGCAGTGAGGGGTGCTCAGATTGAGTAATACTGAATAAACAGTGCTTGATCCATTGTGATGAGCAGGAACTACGTTACTGTCAATGCAATTACAGTCCCTACTCCAAAGCTCTTACTCGCAAACAAACCTGTGCTGAAATTGTCTGCAGAGGTTAACAAGATCATTCCAAAAAGCAAGAAATACTCTTGAGTAAGGCCTCAAAGGATTAAGCCCGTAGGGTAGAAGATGTTGCTTGTCCCAGTAAGCCCAGATCTTAAGACTGCCAAGACTAATGAGTTCAAGACACTGACAGACAAGAGAAGACAAAGAGCAAATTCTGTGCATATAAAAAATAGCTTAACATGAAGGGACAGATCATGCCTCTTAGGCACTGGGCTAAATTGGGAATGGGTAGGAAGTCACATGGCTCCAAACATGTTACCTATTTACACTTGTCACTGGTACCAAATTACTCTCCCTTCCCTGATGCTTGCTGCTCTGCTCCCATGCCAGCTCCAATGCTAGCTCCCACTCCTCTATAAGAACTTGCTATTAATGTGTTTTCGTATATCTCAAATCTAATGCCCTGATCTGTTGCATTTGATGATAGTTATAAGCAACAGACCCTGCTGAGAGAGAAGGAGTAGCATTCCCCCTCACAGCAGTAGTAAATTTCTCTCAGCTGTACACTTTGTGTTGCACATTAGACACTGGTATTATTGCACAGCTCTTCATCTGAGGAAACTGGACACCTGTCTCTTCCTCTGGCTTATGTGATACAGTTTTTGGACGTATGACCTCTGACTGTCCCATTCATGGGATTGGGATCATGCTGTCCATGTTGACATTCAAGGTTTCCCAGTAACTTCCAGTGTCGTTTTCCAAAGCTCCCCCCACCCCCATATTCTTAGGTTTTTAAATAACCTCTTAAGAGACATGAGAATCAAACAGTTTAAGTGTTCTTTCGGAGGATTCAAAACCCAATCTTCTTTACCCCCATATCTACTAAGGGAAATACACAATTTTAGATGAAAGCATGAATGTGCTTTTGTGGATTTCCCTGCCATTGTTTTTCCTAACACTTAAGCACTCTCTAGAGGTAGGTTAAAGTCCTATAAACAGCTCAGCCTTAATCCTTCCTGTTCATGACTTCACTTCTGAATCACCACATTTGTCCATCGCACCTTCTGCGTGGGGAGCTTCTTTCTTCCTTCCTTGTTGCCCTAATTAGAAAGGAGCGCTCAGCCACAAAGGCACAAGGACTTTTCTTTGTTCTTTTGTCTCTCTGAGCATCTAAAGCACTGTGCTTTTTAAGTCCTAATGTTAACAGTTGGTCTCTGCTTCTAGTGATTATCTGCCCTTCAAGTCTGACATCCTTACAAACAATAGGGAAAAAAAAATACCTGAGGTATATATTCTGTAGTTTGAATGGGAGACTCTCTAGCTCTGATTTTCTCTGCTCTGAGAGATTCGTAAGCCAACAGTGTTAGAGGTGGCTCTGTCTGAAAGCAGTGCCAGGCAAGGCAGCTTTACTGCAGTTCACTGCAGCTCCTCAACCTGAATAATAGACACATGCCCCGAACTGTTGTATCAGCAGTCCTGAGGCAAAGCAGTGAAGTGACTTCTTCCCTGTCTGACAGGAAGTCCACGGCATGTTTTTCTATTGCTGAGGTTTTTAACGCGCTCTGGAAGGCAGGCAATGAACATACTGAGATCTGGCTGTGCTAATAGTAACAAAGGTTAGTGATTCAAAATTAATCTTGACTTTCCAGGAGTTGTCAGCGGGTTTGTTGTTTAATGTTTGTATGTTGTTGGCAACTCTTCCAGGCCCACAGACCTGTGCTCACTCCAGATTAAGAGAAGAAGCTCTTGCCACCTTCTCTGTGGGACTGACTGTGGAGTTACTGTTTTTCATCAGACTTTATATGTTATAGATATGTTATCATATCTAAATATTTATATTATGTTATCAAGCAGGCAAGAGATGTGCAGGATTACTTAATGTGCACTACGATACAGCTCTTTGGCTGGTATTTTTAACCCCCAGTAGGCCTTTCCAAGTTTGAGCTGTTTCCTTCCTTAGCCTGAAGTAATTGCATGATCACTTTTACTACTTTTTTTTTATCAGTCAAGCCCCTCAACACCGACATTCTGAAAAGTGTAATGCCTCATGAAATACAGCATTGGCAAGGCATTTTCAAACCATGTTTTTAACCATGGTTTTCAAACCATGATTCTGGGCACAGCTTGACCTTGCACCCTCTGCCCAAACCTATGCTTGCTGCTTCCCTTGGGTACAAACCCCTCTTGGCAGCAGCTCAGACAAAGTACGAACACTCTTAAGAAATTAGAGATATTTACCATATTATTCTGTTTGAATTGGTGTGACTGCCAATTGGTATTTTCCTGTTGCAAGTGAAAGTGTTCAATAATTCATGTATTTTACATAAAATCTTGTGGCTTGTTCCATTCCCACCCATGTCTGAGATAAGGCAGACTTGATGGCACGCAGTGTTCGACTAAATATGCATTTGTACATTAAAAACTGCTGCTTCAAAAGGCTCATCTTAAGAGTCAGGGGTTTATATCAACACTACAGACTCCAGCAGTCTATGGTAGGGATACTGACTTTCTAGATTACATGGAAGGACTTTTTTCCCCACTTCAGTTGCCTCGAATACTGCCATTAATCCGTAGTCTAGTTACTTCAGGGTCTGGATAACACTGCAATGCATTGTTACTGTAAGGAGCCATAGACTGACTAAGCAGAACTTTTAGAAGCTTTGTGTTCAAGATCTGGTAAAATCTTTGTTTGGTTGGTGTTTTTTTTTGTTTATTTGGTGTTTGTTTTTTTGTTGTTGTTTTGGTGGTTTTTGGGGTGGTGGTGGTGTTTGTTTTGTTTTGTTTGTTTATATGACCTTCCTCAGTAAAGCTTCCTGAGCAGGCAGAAGTGCTGGAGGCATCCAGATATGAGTGTCAGCAGAAGCTTTGTCCAACAGAGGGTGAATTGCTGCCTTTCCTCAGCCTTTGTGCCCCTCCATCTGGTTGTGCCTGCGGTCCCCTGCGGAAGATGCTTCCCGCGGGTCCCACTTTGGACCGCGAGTTGGTCGGCAATGTTGGGACTCAGGGACTTTGCCTGAGTGGGCACAAACAGTAATTCCAGGTACCTAGGCACTAAGCAGAGGCAGACTCAGCCACACCAGATTTCTTGGCAGGCTGGTGGCTCCTGGCAGCTGAAGCTGAAGTCTGTGAAATCCTGCCATCCAGCCATGTATATGCGTGTGTGTGTCTGTGTATCTGTGTCTGTGTATCTGTGTGTGTGTGTCTGTGTGTGTCTGTTTGTGTGTCTATGTGTCTATGTGTGTGTGTCTCTGTGTGTGTGTGTCTCTGTGTGTGTGTCTCTTTGTGTGTGTGTGTGTCTGTGTGTCTGTGTGTGTGTGTGTTTGTGTGTGTGTCTGTGTGTCTCTGTGTGTGTCTCTGTGTGTGTCTGTGTGTGTGTCTGTGTCTGTGTGTGTGTCTGTGTGTGTCTGTGTGTGTCTGTGTGTGTGTCTGTGTTTGTGTGTGTGTCTGTGTGTGTGTGTGTCTGTGTTTGTGTGTGTGTGTCTGTGTCTGTGTGTGTGTGTCTGTCTGTGTCTGTGTGTATTTGTGTGTCTGTGTCTGTGTGTCTGTCTGTCTCTCTGTGTGTGTATGTCAGTGAGGAGAGCTGGGGATGGGGACATGGGGTAGAATGGTAGGCTTGGGAGGGAGGGAGGAAAAGAGGGAGGGAGGTGGAGGGATAGAGAGGAGGGGAGGAGGCTGGGTGCCTGTGATTGGTAAAGCTCTACGAAGGCATCTGCCAGCAGGACTTCAGAGGAATGTGAAACCAAATCATTTAGAAGTTAAAGATAGACACAGAATACACAGCATCTCGAGCCAAGGTTTAAATTCATCCCTCTTCGCCTGGCTTCTCACAAAGCTCTGCTTGTCAACTTGCCTCTATCTCCTCTAACAATTCTAATATTCCCTTAAAAATAACATCATTCTGGATACTTTGGAATTACTAAGTTGGCAAAAGAGATCATGGTGCATACAATAGGGTAAGTAAGAAGCTTGCCTTCGCATGCATTTGCTAAGAGGGCTCCTCTGGACTTTCCTGATGCTTTCAGAGCATTCTGACAGTTCTTCTAGGATGAGGTGGATACTGAAGTAACGCTTTTCCCGGGCGATTTATTCCCCCATTTTTTCCATATGGGTCATTTGACCTTTGTTCCTCAGTGAAGTGTTAACTCACAAGGTTACCTTTCTTGGCATACCTAGGGAATCTTGGGCTTCAAGCATTTTGCCATTGCAGTTTGGAGTACTGTTTTCCTATTAGATGATTTTTGTTACACGCCTTTGCTCTTCATAAGTGGGACATGCTCTTTGAAATCTTGCTTATTACTGCAAAGTTGAGAAGCAAGTTGTTTTCCATGTTAGAGAGGATGTAATCATTGTTTGCTTGCTTGTTTGGCCATGGTTTCACTTACGAACTATTTCCTCATGGGTAAATTTGATCACAACACAGGGTTAATTAAATTTAACCGTCTTGTTTGTTTGTTCCCAAATAGTGCTTTTACTTGGAATTTGGGGGGTTGTTTTGGTTTGGTTTTCTTTTTTTAAAAGATTTTGGTTCTCATTTTCTCCGAACAAAGTCCATCTAGCAGTAATTTCAATATGTGCGCATTCCCCTGGTAGTCCTCACTTAGATAGTTAATTTGTGAGCAAAAAAAGAAGATTCAGGCTGTCATGTTCATTCTTGAACTCACCAGAAGTAATTTCAGTATCTGGCAAACACGTCATTAATCAGTGTTTTTTCGGGCAGTTTCTCAGGTGTTTCTGGTGGTGAAGTTACAGTGTTCCTATACCCAGTAGGATTTTAAAATACAGAAACTCAGTGGACAATTAGATGTAATATTTATTATATAGCAAGAACTTACAGTCTGAGAGTTTCATCTAAATGTACGCTTTGAGTGAGTGTCACCTAAATGCCAGCATTGTTTTTACCATTTATTCTGGGCACGTGTGTTTTACACTCGTAGTAGAGAAGCTCCTAAGTTTGGACTTGGTGGCAGTTCACCCAAACATACTCAGAATTCCTGACGTGTTAGTACTGCCCACAATAACTGTAGGAAATAGGTGCTGTCTGAGGATAACTGAAACGCCTGACATTTTTGGTTATAGATACCAGTGCTGAAAAGACTCACATAATGGCAGTCTGTGTCTTGCAAAATACGTGGAACTAAGTGAACTAAAATAGAAACGGTTCCTCTGTTTCAAGGAAAGATGATGTGTCTGGTTGTTTTGATATCTTTCTTGCATTTGATGGAGTTCATCCCTATTGATCAGCATGCCCAAATTTTGCAAAGCATCTGGGTATATTTGGTTGAGCCAATCTGCTATGAAGTGTTATCTGCATGGTTAAGTGTAGGCTATGGAGGAGAAGGAAGTAGATAACATTTAAGGTAAATCTGGAAAAAAACAGACGCAGGGGTGAGAAGTGACATTCAGGTCAGTTCTCTTATCGTTTGTACTAGTTGGATGTTCTTTTAACTAGTTCAGACTAGCTCAGCACTTCAGTCCCATGCTAAATTTCCAGGCTAGCAGTTGCTTACACTAAGGAATTGCTGTAACACTTGTTTTGATATTGAAGTGGAAGACCTTTGAAACAAAAAGTGTCAAGATGAGTAAAATTTGCAGTAGGGCTTGGTAAAGATGTAGTTAGTTTCTGGCTCTTGCACAGGATTCTGTGCAGCTTCAAGCATGTGAGCTCTCAGAATTCCTGCAAACCAGAAGGAAGTAGAAATGCTTCTATTACTTCCCTGTGTTGGGTATCTAGGTAGCAGTTCCTCTGGCTAGGCATTGCCTCTATTAAGACTTGACACAATAGGCTTCTGTTTTCAGATGCACCTCCCCAGGGCTATGGACTCCCCAGAGAGGTAGGAAGAATCCACAGATTTGGGAGTAGGGGCTCACTGCACCTTTTATAAGCTTTCTAAACTGAAAGAGAAAAATAGACTGACATTCAGAGGTGAGCAGAAAATAGAATTAATGTTCCATGGGAAATTCCTGAGTCAGTTCAAAATTAAATTGCATTTCCCTACCGCAGTGTATTGCTTTTCAGAAGTTATAGTTCAGGAGCATGATGTTCCCATTTCATTTTCTGAGACCCTTCTCCCATAATTAAATGTCCAAGAGGCACTGGAGAGCTTTGTCACAAGGAAGCATACTTTGTATTTGGGGAAGTGAAGCTGCCTGAAAAACCTCACTCCTGTAAGGGAATGAGCATCTGATCCAGGAACAGGGAGTTCCCAAGTTAACTGCAATGTAGTATTGGATTGACTTTAAAAAGTATATTCTGGTCTATCTAATCCACAACATCTTATTGTCCTAACAATAAATGGAAAATCTTCAATAGACTGGTATTTTCCCATAGAAAATGTTGCTGTATTTGATACAGTTTCTAAATTATTAAAATGTTGACATATTTGCTGAAAGGGAAAATACTTGGCCAGCTGTTTGGGTGAATTTTTCATGGTTAGGGTGAGTATGCTACTACATGTATTCAGTGATGATGATACTACACAGCAATGTGATACTGCTGAGGCTTTTGGGTAAGGGTGTGGTAGCTTTATCAGGGCACGACACAGAGAGTGGAAGCTCTCTCCTATCCCTCCATCTTTACCTGCCCCCTTTTCCCACCCTAGCCCTGTGCTTCTGAGGTGACTAGGATTTGTTGAGAAGTGGGGTGGGAGGAAGGAGAGAAGGAGGCAACACTTTCTTAAAGGTATTGCTAGGGATGGTGACAGCCTCTTCTTGATCTCCAGTCTTTCCTCTCCTGCATCCTTCCCTTTCCTTCCTTGCCTTTCCCAGGATTCCCACTAACCCCACGAAGGGGGAAATGGAGAAGTGCTGCTGAAACAGAGGGGATAGGAGGGTGACAGAGAGCGTGCCCCGGCTCCTGCCTCTTGCTGCTGCAGAGAGAGGAGAGATCGTGAAGGTGCTGGTCTTCAGGGAGATCAGGCAGGGGACAGAAAGTTGATGAGGGGAGCACAGGACTACAGCAGAAGCTGGGTATTGTGTGAGTGGTTGAGGTTACAGTGTTCGTCACTAGTGTATGCCATGCTTTTCTGCTCCAAGGAGCTCACTGTCTGGTGTCTCTTTGGGACCGGCACTGCTTCAACACAGCTAGTAGCATGTCTGCTTCTGGAGGTGGCAGATCACGGTCCTTTTTGTTACCATTAAGTTATAAGTGACTAAGAGTTCAAAAAAATCTTACTCTCTGAGGTGAAAATGGCTTTGCAGCATTTTTTCCTTTAATAAATCCTACACTTCTTTCTTTCAAACCATGCTAAAACCAGTAGCTGGGATATGCCTATGGGTGTTAAAAATCCCTCCTTGCTAGACTTTACAGTTACTTTACATGGTTCCCATTTTCTTTCTGTCATTATCTTTTTTTTCCTTTGTAAAACTTGGCTTCTAGCCTCATCTTCAAGCTTTTTGCAGTGATCATTTTGCCATAAACAAGAAAACAGGAGCGTAATCAGGAACCAGTTGGTAAGGAGTTTAAGGATGGTTTCCCCAGGGTTCCCTGACAATGTACTGGTATTTTTCTGAGCTCAAAAGTACATAGAAGCAGCTTATAGTGATACAAGTTCCTTTGGGTCCTAATGAATCTGTTCCCTGTGAGAGCAGCTAATTTGTTTTGGCAGAGTATGACAGTCAATGCTTTATACAGTGCAGCTCACTGTAGAAAGCCTCAATTCTGTAATTTTGTAATTCTGTAAAAAAACTTCGAGACCATGTAAACCCATAATACAATTGTGATGTCCTGTGTAACCATATTACCACCTCTGAGTCCATGAGTGGAAACCAAGGAAAGCTGCCAGTCCAGGTGTTGTAACCTCCTGCACTTATTATTCATTCTGGCTCCTGGTATATCAGGGAATAAAGTACTTCCTGGCTAATGATTACGGTATGCAGTGATTTCACCTGGAAACACAGTGATACTTCCCACTACTAAGATGCTTAAAAATGCATCTAATTGCACCTATGGTAGTTGAGAGAATGGCTAATACATAACAGTCTTGAAAAAACTACCCTCACTGACAGGGAATATTACAGGAAGCTGAGTTCTGCTGTCTCTTTCCTGTGCCTGAACCAATTATGTGGTCTCTTGCTATAAAACTTGAATTAGGGATTATACTCTGAGTAATAAAGAGATAGGAAAGCAGCGGAAATAATGAATCTTTATTTATTAATTTATTTGTTGGCATGGTGGTAGCTGTTTACTGAACATAACCTTCCCTGGGGCAGTGGAGGGAACAAGTTGACTTCTGTGCCTGTTATCTTTGACAGGCCCTGTAAGGAGCTTGGTGTATCCTTTTCCGAGAGTGATGACAGTAATACTTGCCAGTTCTGTGAAGTGCTTCAGGATCAAGGGACAAAAAGTAGTACCTAAGTGCTGCATTCTTATTTTCTTTTATATCTATTGTAAGGATAAGACTAGTCTGGTATGAAACACCTTCTTGTAAATTTGTAAGAACATTTGCACTCAATGGAACATCAGAAAAAGAGAAAAATAAAGCAGAGACAGAAAAGTCTGTGAGCGAGTAGACTTTAAAAGCAATTTAATGAAAACTTGTGACTAGTTCTTTTATGCACGGGGCAAAGCACAGAGGAACATGATAGGAATGAAGTTGTCCTTGAGTACTCATTACCAAGTAACGCAGTAGACAGAATTAGTAATCTTAGACTTTCCTGCTGTATTTTAAAAATATCTCATTTAACAGAAATATATGTTTTCTAGTAATTACCACCTTTTCAGTGTGTGTTCTTTCCTAATGTGACATTGCCCTTGGAGGACGATCAGGGAATGCTTTGATTCTTTCCAGATTTATGAAGCAATGATAGTTTGGCTATCAAGTGTTTTGTCCCCACTTTTTTTATGCACAACTCATTTTTATTGGATTAAGAGACGTATTATATCATTTGTGTGATATGGAAATACAATCCGTTCCCTGGTTTTAGATCATTCTTTTTTCCTATAAATTAATTTGAGAATTACTAACTTTACATCTAAAAAAATGTTTTCAATTACAAAGGCAACACATTAATTTAAACATTTAACTTCAGAATTGGTCTTTCTGAAATCTTGCCACTTTTTTAATATGGAATCCTAACTATCTTGTATGACTGAAAGCTTTCTTACCTACCTGAGGAATTAAATTTCGTCCAGGAGAGCTAGCCAGTCCTTTGCAGACTAGAACCTAGGAAAAAAGACACGTCATAGATCCACATGTGAAAACACTTGGTATTTAAGGTATATTTTTGATTGCTATTACAATAAGAAATATTTCACTTTTCCTTATATACACACCAACAGAGCATGTTTCCAGACAGATCAAATGAATTCCCAAACAGATCAAACAAAATGCAAAGTGTTTTATGGTTTTACTTTTGTACTTAAAATTTCAATCAGTTTGCATGTCTCATTGAGTCCTGTGTTCAGTTCTGGGCCCCTCAATTTAAGAAAGATGTTGAGATGATCAAACGTGTCCAGAGAAGGGCAACGAGGCTGGTGAGGGGTCTGGAGCACAAGCCCTATGAAGAGCGGCTGAGGGAGCTGGGGTTGTTTAGCCTGGAGAAGAGGAGGCTCAGAGGAGACCTTATGACTCTACAACTGCCTGAAAGGAGGTTGTAGCCAGGTGGGGGTCAGTCTCTTCTCCCAGGCAACCAGTGACAGAATGAGAGGACACAGTCTCAAGCTGCACCAGAGGAAGTTTAGACTGGATGTTAAAAAAAAAATTCTTCACAGAAAGAGTGATTGACCACTGGAATGGGCTGCCCAGGGAGGGGGTGGAGTCACCCTCCCTGGAAGTGTTTAAAAAAAGACTGGATGTGGCACTTAGTGCCATGGTTTAGTTGATGAGATGGTGTTAGGTCATAGGTGGGACTTGATGATCTCAAAGGTCTTTTCCAACCTGGTTAATTCTGTGGTTAGGGAAAATAAATCATACTAGTTTAATGCAAATACAAGTTGTATTATGCTGGGTTGGTATGGGAATGCAAGGAGAGCTTAACAGAGCTGAGAGCCAGGCTATGTTCTCTGCCAGACCATTCTGTAAGCAAGCCGTGTTTTTCTTCTTTAAAAAAACCCCCACTTCTGATAATGACATCTATCACACTACTTCCCCTACTACCTATTATGCGTCTTGGCTTCCCATCTCTCTCTGCCACCTTCCAGGCCTCTTCATCCAGACTTCTAAATTGTCATCCCTCTGTTTCCAGACATACACTTGGGTGACCCAGCAAACATATAATCACAGCAACCATGGCAGTCTGGCAGCACATCCAGAAGTGGTAATCTAGCAAAAGTCCTTGCTCCATCTCCTCTGCTTGCCTAGAGTCTCAATTAGGGAGGAAATTTCTGTGGGAGACACATTTTCAAACACAAGAGGTGGTGTGTGGCTTGCAAGAAGCCCCCATAGCACATCTCCCATAGACCCATGTCAGTTGAAAACAGAACTGATCAGCAAAGGTGCAGACCTTGAGCTTCTAGAGAAACCCATTGCACTTCTAAGCTCTAAAGACCCTAAGAACTATCGTTGGGGGGATGAAATATGATGTTTGTCAATAAGTTCGATGGCTGTCCACTGATAGCAGCAGAAAGATAAGAGTTGTACCTACCTGCCAGATTTAAAGTTTTTGTGTGAAAGCATGGAGGAATGAGTGCTTCTCAGCAAAGGAATAGTAAAAGATTTTGTTTAGCAAAGGTAAAACTATTTCTTTTCAATAACTTCAGCTTTGAAAATTGCTGAAAATGTATAATTAGTACATTCAGCTTGACTCTTATATCTGATATGTAAAGTTTCAGGTCAACCATAAAATTTAGCACAGCAACTGAAAAAAAGGTTTTATAGTAGGAAGTGGGGGTAAGGAGAAGAAACTTGCTAAAATGATGATGGCAAAAAGCAATTATGTGACTCTAGGTGATAGTAAATACGTAAATACAATTTCACTAATCATACAGCTAAATAAATGAATGGGGTAGTGGATGGTTGAAAAGAATCCAAGCAAATACAATTCTTCATCTACATTAAATCTGGTAATGTATTCCTAAATAGAATTAAAAGTGTTAGAGTTTAAAGACTTCTTGAAAAAATAGTTTCCAGGCTTAGCTAAACTTTTCACAGGACAATACATTTTCAGGGAAGGGAAAATAGGTGTTTGCTGAAAGTCACATGCAGTTACTCATAACTCAATGATAACTTGGACTGAATAGGGCTAATCTTTGCTGTTAGACTTTTTAATATCCATTTTTATAGGAACAGTGTGTTCTCTATAAAAAAGGTATAAGAAGATAGATGGTAATCTTTCAGGCCACTCTCTTTATCTGAAAGCGGAAATAAATTCCTTGTGTAGAATGCCTCAGCTTTTGTAACTGTGCATGTAGAGTACTAAATAAGTCATCCATTGTGTTAAGTCCAAGAGAAAACAAGCTTTGCCAGAAAGCAACCCCAGCCTAGCCAGGTCTGTCCATACCTATTTCACAGGTCATTATTTCTATCCTTTTTTTGTTGTACACCAATGTGGGTGATTGCTTGGCTTCTTACTAGGCATGACTGTCTACACTGACAGGCTCAATACAGAGCAAGGACATAAAACTGAGTATTTCAGTCTTGGAAGAAATAGTCCTGTTTGTTTTTCCACCCTGCTCCTGGGGGATAGAGCAGATAAAAAAAGGGGAAGTTTATGCAAATACTGGCCTGGTCCTTGATGGATTTGCAGTATTTTGCACTGTGTGCTAATTAAAAACTACACATGACTCAATGTCTTTCGTGAGGCAGCATCACAAGAGCACACTTGGCTCCCCAGGTGCACAGAGGCTGCAGTGGGTGTGTGTATCTCCAGAGGGCTCAACAAGATTTGTATCCGTAGCTCTTGACACCAGTACTAGCTGGGGAACAGCTGATGGGACAACAACTCTTCCAGTAACGATAAGGGTTATTACTGCACGTCTCCAGTTGAACATGGATTGGCAACGTTGAGCTGTTGCATAATGGAAAAGTAAAAAAGGAAACCATGATATTGGGATGCATATGGGATTACAGCCTGCAGGGAACAATCCCCACAATGGTGAGCGCTCAGCTGGAGTTCTGTGTTCAGTTTGGAGAATTGCTCTTGAAGAAAATTATGACCACTTTGGATGTGGAGAAGAGAGCAGTAAAAATTACCAGAGATCCATGGGACATTCCCCAGGGGAAATACCTGAAAGGTTTATGTTTTCTGTGCCTAAAGAAGAAGAGCCTGCTGAGGAGTATGTAGGAGACTGGCAGTTTTTCAAGCGCAGATAGAACAGAACAGGCTGTTGCAAAGAGTAGACCACTAATCTCTTTTCTGTGCCACAAACAAAGAGAAACAGATCTAAAGTGAACCAAGGAAAATGAGGTAAACAGGAGGAAAGTGTTATCCCTGAAATACATTATCAGTTGTTCTTGTGGAGTCTCCATCACTGGAATTGTTTAGGAATAGCTTTAATAAATGTGACTTGTGGCGAATTACTGGCGTGGACTCTGGGTGTGGGGGCAAAGCAAGAGACAGTTCATTGCAGTGCAGAGTGAGAGACCGTCTGTTGTTACATTCTATACTTTTTATACTTCTCTGGCTGACTATTACATAGTAAAGCTATTGTTCAGCAGGGGAATCCCGATCCAGGGACCGATTAACTGGCAGGCCATACAGCAGAAGACTCTCAGGTGTTCCTTTGTCCAGTCAAGGAGGTGCACGCCAGCCCTCACGCACCTGTGGCCTCTTCTCTCTGCTACTTTTTTGGTACACAGTTAACTTCTTGTATCTTTTGCGGTGTATTTCCCGTAGCTGTTCCCAGTGCGTTGAGTTTGGCCTCCACAATGACTGAAGTGTATCGGACTTTATCTCACAGTGGGAGGTGGATTACCTAATCTTTTCTACCATCCCTGTGATTTGGTGATACTGGTGATAATACTGCACATGGAATTACTTTAATGATAGACATGATTTCTGAATTCTGGTTGCAGAGATCTCTCTGCAGAGTGGAATACATTTTGCTGAGGTACAAGAGGCAGTTAGTCATCATATAATTTCCTCATTTTGAAATGTTCCTTAGGTAAGTGGTTAAGGCATAAACAGCTGGCTTTGCATTTCAGCTCAAATATCGTTGTCCTGAAATATTTGGGGGCATCACTTTGTCAGCTGCCACTTGACAGTCCATCCTAAATTTGAAACATGTAATTGGATTCTTCAGATGAAATCTGAGTTTCCTTTGAAGTCATGGGGGTTTATAGGGTAAAAATTTCACACTGAGGACACAGTGATGTCCACTTGTATGAGCTTGGCTTTACTTTTACAACAGGCAGGCCTGTTGTTTTCAGGAGAAGGATACAATGAGTAGGTTGTAAGAGCGTGTAACCTTTGCTATGGCAAACATTTGGTTGCAAAAGGGGGCCTTTGGAGTGCCTGTGTGGGTGGGTGACAGCTTACAACAGGCATTACGTGAGGTGAATTAATTATGTTTTCTTTTTTTTCGTATAATGTCAACAAAACTAATTTACACCATCTGTTCCAAAATAGAGAGAGGCGGTCAGTAGAAAAGCAACATGCTTTTTTTTTTTTTAACATTTCTTTTCATAGTACTTTAGGCATTCTGGATCCTCTTTAGTGTAATGTAATTTCTTTCCTTTTTCTCATTTAGGAGAGGGGTATTCTCCCCCCAGATGTATTTTTTTGATGGCAATGGCCTTGAATTTGCATTTAGTATTCTGATAGTTGTAGCTGCAAGTTAAATTTTCTCCAGCTACTGCTTAATCCCTCCCAATTAAATGCATGCAGAGAAGTCTCCAAGTGCTATGAATTGGAATCGTTCCATTGAAAATACTCTGGCTCTGTTTATGCCAGTATTAATTCAGAGCAAGTTCACTGTTCACAGATTTAGAGTAGATGATAGTCAGAATTTCATCCTTAAAAAGAGATCACATTGATGCAGAAGCTCAGTGTGAATCTGAGAGCTGAACAGTTAAATTTTTGTGCCTCATAATGTGTTGTTGCATTTCACATACAGGTTTCTTTGCAGGCTTTTCTTAACTGTGCAATGACATGCCATATGTAGGAATTGCATGTGTATACCTGAGGCTAAAACAAGCCCACAAGGAAGCACAAACCCCAGACTTTAGGACCACCAATACATCAGTCATTAATAACCTTAAAATGTTATTATAGGTAACATTACAGACATAATTAAATTGGATTGATTTGAAAATGCCATTGGGGGAAAGAAGAGGGAGAAAAACAGTTTCATCCTCACATCATGTTTTCATTGACCTACTTACAGTAGGGAAGAAAATGTGTCCCTTCCCATTACAGCAGAATAGGTTTGTTCAGCAATTTTATAATGCAACTGCAGAAGAGAAGACTGGCTTTCCTAACCACTCTAGGAGGATTTGGAAAGGAGAGGAATGTTGTTTCACACGGTTAGAACTAAGACATGTAAATTCCTGTCCAAGCCATAATGTTATTAATTTAATCAATTTGGCAGAAAGTGCGATGAGTGAAAAAAAAAAAAAGAAGAGAGAAAAAAAGATTTGTATTCAGAGGTGAGAGGAAAAGGGCTGTGGTTGGGCTACAGCTGTGCAGAGGGACCTTCTGTGGGCAATTACGTTTCCTTCATCTTCCCTGGTTCAAAGTCCCTGCTATCCCTGAGAGCTTCAGACCTCCTGCTTGGCATGCCTTGCAGCTGAGCATCCCTGCAGCCTGCTTTCGCTTCAGCAGGAGTTCCCTTGTGAGCTTCACGTCAGGGAATTACTGAACTGCATGAAGGGATGGTGTAGGGCCTGACCCTGTTGGGATGCCCAAACTCACACTGGCATCGAGCCCCTGCTGACATGCAAGTGTGGGCACCCAGCCTTTGGGACCGCCAGGCTGGAAGCAGAGGAGTCCTGAACATGGGTGTGAGGTTCAGCACCACCTCTGCAGATCCAGTGTCCCTACCAAAGCCACCACGTGGGGGCCCATGGTTGCAAAGCCTGCTGCATCTAAAACATCTCCAGAGAGGAATCCTGTGTGCTCTTCCTCCTCCACGCCTATCCCATGAGCCAAGAGTGAGATGCAGGTGTCTGGGTTACTCCAGCCGGGGGACATGGTGGTGCCCATGGGATAGGCAGCACATGGGGCTGGGGGTGCAGCCCTTCTCCTCCTTAAGGCTCATTGTCTTATGCCTGAGTTAATAAACCATCTTTATCTGAAAATAAACACCTGCGGCTAGTCCTTTCTGAGCTGCTCAGGTCACATTCCTCCACAAGGTGTTGTTGGTAATTTAGTATTGTCAAAGGCATTAGTCACTGCCATAGTAGCTTAATAATGCATGGTAGGAGCCAGCTGGTAATTAACAAATTAGAGATATCATCTACATTTTCCTCAAATATTTCATATGTAGCAAAAATAATTAGAAGCAGAGCACTTCGGGTGTTTAAAGCTGTTACCTATATTTAAAATATCTTGCCATGTTAGGAAATTATTCATTCTTTTAAAGGTCAGTGAGGCCTAATTTTGCTGCGGTCCCAGGATTCATTAATACACACTCAAGAGTTGTGAAGTAAGGAAAGAGCCAGAGCCCTGTCTCTTTTTTTAACCCTTTAATTCTGCCTTGTTTAGCAAATTTATCCCAGTGGCTGACTTCTGTGCCTGTTTTTAGGAGTGGCATGACTTTGTAGGTCTCAGCTGCTCTTTTGAGCTAACTTCCTTTAATATTAGAAGCGTCTTGAATTGGAATGTTATGTGCATGTGCGTGTATGATAGATTAAGTCAGCTTGTGATTGAAGCAAAGGAGAGAAAAAGCTAACAAATTGTATGAAACTGCTTAAGTGGGAAGGACACAACAGTATGAGTGAAGGTGACAATGGGTTTCGCTATGTAGTGAAGTAAAATACACTGGTATGCACAAGCTTGCTTTAACTCACTTGGCATCTCCTCATTTTATCACCAGATGGTGACCAGCAGTTTCAAATTAAGATGCTCTGAGATTACCTGTGTGTGATATTTGAGTGATAGTATACTTGGATATGGCTCCCTTCCATGCTGCTTCAGCCAGTACTTCTCAATGCTCCTGCAGCCTGACTCCAAGACTCAGCTCTGAGTATCACAAGTCTTTGACTCTACTTTTTTTTCTGGGGCAGGATCTGATCTGAGCACTCTGAGGCAGAAGAAGCAGGGAACAGAGCAAGCAGTTGGAGGAGCATCATTTCCACGGGTAGGGTGCAGTCAACTGTCTTTGTGGGGAGTGTTTGGGTACTGCCAGTGGTTCTGAGAAGTTTGATTTATGTTTGAAAACATTCTTTTTGAAGATGAAAAAATGCTGTTGAAAATATGGTTGGGTGCTTTTTGATAAAAAGCACAAAGTTTTGTCAGATGGTGGCAGAGTTTGTGTTCAAGCTTTCAACTTGTAGTACAGATGTGAGCAGCTGTAAAATGCAATGAAAGCCAGAGAAGAATCTTCCCTATAATACCTTTGCTCTTTGCTACATTTATTCACCTCCACATTGTTTGATGGAAGAGCACTGAGGATTTCAAAGCACGTGTTTCTGAAGCTTATGAAAGAAAGGAAATTCCATATGCAATTTCTGTTAAGATTTTTAGCCTCTTAGAGTCAGGCTCAGGCTCAGGTGTTTGGAGTTATTCTTAATACCTTTTGGTACTAAAGTACAGAGCGCAGAGGTAGAAAGGGCTGTTGAGTTACTCGCACAATGTTGATAACGGTGTAGACTAGTTTTGTGCACCCTGAATTCTCTTTTGTTGTTCTGGGTGGCTCTTGCTTGTGGTCTTTCTGGTAGTGCTTTGTACTGACTGTTGTCTCAGCAGAAAACCTTCCCTATTTTTACTGTGTAACAGTGGAGCATGAAAGCTCAGGCAACACTGGAGTCACATAGCGTGCAGACACAGTGAGAGAGAGATCCTGCTGACTGCACTCAGGGTGACTGAGAGCTGATATCCAGGGGGTCAGACAGAAACATGGGAACATGCCATCCTTAACCTGTGATCCCACAGCAATGGTGAGAACAGGCCTCACATCTCCCAGCCTATGTGCAAGCAGCACAGCAGATACTTTTTGCAGTGCTGCCGGACAGTCCTGGTCCCTCCCCTGTCCAGACCAACAGACTGTTGAATGCACCATTTCTCTTTTTCCTGGTGTTTCTGGATTTTCCCCATTGCAGCCCAAGGGCAGGGTGTGGGGATGGTCCCACCTGATTCTGCCCCTGGCCATCTGGTGGCAGCTCGGCACACACACACACAGAGACATGGCCGGACTCCTGGCATCTGCAGTGGAAATGGAGACATGGCTGGACCATCTCACCTGTGGATCTCTCCCAGCGACAGAATAGCATTTCCTAGGGTGGGAGCTGGTCCTGCAGGCAGGGCCTTGCAATTCATCCAGAGATTACAAGGCACATCAAATTTTACTACAATTGGCACCAGAGAAAATCTTTCACATCTTTCATCCCCCTGAAGCCCTTCATATACACAAACAATTACACAGACTTCATAATGATTATGGCCTTTTAAACTGCTGTATAAATACTGGTACTACATTTTTTTAAATTATTTTTTATACTTGGTGTTAGTTCTGTTTTAAATTTTAAATTTAAATTTAAAGGTTTTAAAATGCCATTACATTCCGTCAAAGACTAGGTTGCTGTTGAGGGCAGTGAAAATAAATATCATAGCGGAGGGCGGAGGGAAGTTGTATTTCTTCAGTCTGATACAGTTCATGTAATTGTGGAAGATAGGGGTCACTCCATTGTACTGATGCTTTTGAAATATTTGGACACAAGTCATGGAGCTTTCTGTTCACCTGAAAATGAAGAAAGACATTCAGTCTGAATGTCCTTAGTTGTTGCTTTTCTCACGTTACATTTTGTTTTAGTATTTCTGCAGAGAGGCTACACAGAAACCCCAGAGCAATTTAAGCCTCCAAGATTTCACTATTCTGTAGTTTATTTTGACAAAATAAGATCCGTATAGCTCTGTATTAAGGAAGTATTTGGATATTGCTTTCAAAACACTGCATTTCAATACAGTTGCTCAAAACCAAACTTTATATAGGTAAAATACATTATTTGCTGCATTCTTTTTATTCTGAACAATTCTATAATTTTTATTCTAGCTGTATAATTTTTTGGAAAAAAATCCTTCACTTCTGTCACATTTTGTTTTGTGCTCTTTTCCTCTGTTTAGGCTGACCTCTTCATATTTTATTTTTATGTGATATTTGGGAAGCAGTAAGCTAGCCTATGTGTTCTGTGTTCAGTCTGGATGTCTGAGTAATTCCACAAAGACTGCTGCTCACTGGCTGACCGCTACACTTGCAATTTACTTTTACTAACAAGAATTCCAAGGCCCTGCAGCTGAACAATTTGGTTCTGAATGCAGATGGCTAAGCTGGAAACCCATTTATTTTCTAGTTTTTGGAACTGATAGGTAAGATTCAAGAGTTCCCACCAACAGGCAAGATTCAAGAGTTCCCACCAGGGTTGCATGGGCAATAGTAGAAGTTCTGCAGTTGCTGTGAGGAATTTCGTTTGAACTTGGACGTGATCTGCTGTTAGAGTTGTTCAGTGCTCTGCTTGCACCATGCCTACAGAAAGTATTTCCTTTTATTTCAAACAGCCAAACAAAATGTCGTTCCCACCCTCAATGTCTTCCTCACTAAAATGAAACAACAGATGACTAGATCTTGAAGTGTCATATCTGGCATCTTTGGTGATTGTTTTCTGCTTCTTGATAATGCTGGGATAGGAACTTGAGGTCATTCCAGCTGCTCTGACCATCTCTCTGTTCACTGAAATAAAGACTGCCTGGTTTAGTCATTACTATTTGCTGAGGCTGCTTTTACGTGTGCATTTGCTTTGTATATAGGATCCCAAATGCTGCATGTTAAGATCTGTGTTGACATCTTGCTGTGAGAGTTTCCCTGCCAATGGGAACCCAGGCACGTATATGTGTGTTTTTGAAGCAAATGGTTATGATGATACATACAAGCTTATCTGCTCAGCCTGTTCATTTGAATGTAGCCTTCCGCGATTAATTGCCAGGATGAAAAATTCAGTACATCCTGTTTATAATTACGTGTATTTATTCAGTCCATTGTAAAAGCTGGTGCTGTTATTCATGCATGATTTTTGCTTCCATGTAAGTTTTATTATACTTTGATCTCCTGCAGCACCCAAAAAAACCCTTAACGACCACTTCCCCAGAAACTCTTATTTCACTGCAATTATAAAAGAACATGCATATGAATCACAAATGAGAATATTATCCAACAAGATATTACTAGAAACAGGAGTTACTACAATATTACGTGCAATACAATATTTTAATCATTTATAAGGAGTCAGCTATTAAAATGTTATTGGTTTGGTTTTGTTTAATAATGTACATTGAGTACAAGGATGATGTGAAAAGTATTTTCAATGAAAATGTTTTTAGGCTTTTGAAACTTCCTTAAGTTTCCATCCTCACACTTTTGCCACAGATTTGTAAAGGAAAAGCTCAAATATACTAGTGCCTCTAGTGTGTGAGTATATATGTGTGTGTGTGTACATTCACATATGTAGATATATGTGTACAGATACATTCTACAAGCTTTTGACTTTAAGGGAAGTCCACAGTGTGCTCGGTACCTCTTCATTTCTACAGAACTTCTCATGAGCAAGGATTTTGCTTGCTGAGACCCTTTAACAGTCAGGATCTGTTGTCATTGTAAGCAGATTTCTCAAATGAATGAAAGGCTAGTAAATCTAGCCAAGCTATCATTTCTTCACAAGGCTTTATCCCTGGGTTGGCTTCAGACATATACATTTGTAAATGTCACTGGTAGTAGAAAAAGGAAGGAAAGAAAGGAATGAAGAAAGCTTAAAGGAATCTTGTTTTGAATTGCCTTCATGAAGGTGTAGTGTCCCCAGTCTCCATTCAGATGTAGGACATGTGCCTGCAGATGGCAACATGAGCTCTCCTCTGTCCCTTCCTCAGACTGGTGGGATGTTCTCCAACACTGGTCATGAGCTGCAGAGCTCACTTAGTACCACACTTTGCCCGGTGATACATAGCATTTTAGCAACTGCTGAAGCTGAAACCAGCTTAGAGCTGCCTTGTACCTGGACAGCTGAGGGAGGAAGCAGAGAAGTTGGGGTCTGTCAGTCATGGCTTGTGGAGATGTTCCCTGGGTGGTGCACATTTGTGGAGAAGGTGAGGGAGGAGGAGGAGTCCTTTCCAGCACGGGATCTTGGTCCGACTCCTGCTTTTGGAGCAGAAATATTATTATTATTGCTATTATTGTCATTAAGAATTCTGTCACCACTGGGCAGTGATGCAGAGCACTGTTCTGCTTCCCTGGGCATTCCTCCCTCAGCTCCCTTGCTTTTGAGTGGAAACAGGGCAAGAGAAAGGACCATCTGTGGAACTGCAATTGTTTTGAAGCAACTTTGCACTGCATTAGTGGAATGAAGATACACTCTGGGTCATTTAATTTCCCTTATTGATGTAGGCAACAATTCAAAGAGATGTGTTGGGTAATTATTGGCCACATCTGATGATTAGCTTTCAAATAAAGAGCAGGACTTCACAAATATTTTAGAAAGTGGCAAAAGCAGCAGGAGAAAACAGATGTAATACTTGTAAACTATCTTCTCTTTTAAAAGTTTGGGCAAAAGGAATTGCTGTTTTTCTGGGAAGAAAAGTCTGTGTAATGAATAAATTGATTTCCACCCAGATCCCTTGCACTTGTCATACTGGAAAATACAGCAGCTGTGATTCCTGTAGTGGTATTTAAGGTGGCAGGTGTATTTAAAATCTGAATTTGTCTAGTGAATCTTGGCTAAAACTATCACTCCAGCACGATGATACCATAAGAGCTTTACAATTTAAACCAAATCTCTTTTGACTCTTATGCCATTCTCAGTCCCATTGTGGTGAATACTCCAGGTGGCTCATGATCTGTGCTTTCAGTTCAATCCGTAGTGATTCTTCTGTTTCTCCCTTTTTCACGACCTCTCTGTTAGACCAAGGTGCTTCACACATGTGCCCTTCACAGGCTCTCTGGTTAAGGAGAGATGACAGGAATGGCATTCTCTCTTGTTTTCTCTTGGCCAGCAGCAATCTTGGATACACTAGATGTGTGTGTTTGTGGAGCAGAGAGGGGAGATGGTCTGTAACAGAGACCAAAAAGAAGGTATTCCAAGATGACTTTGTGTTTTACCTTTCTTCATGGTGTCAAACCCCAAAAGAGTTCAGACTGTCTGAGTGTTAGGAAAAAAACTCCCCTCTTCTGACACGCTACTACTCTCTGCTGTAATGGCTTTTTGGAAAGCATATCCATTCATTCATAAATGCATTCATTTTTCATTCATAAAATAACCCTGTTTCTGCTGTAGGAATATTGGTGGCAGAAGACAATGCATTGCATACATAAACTTTCCATGGTTTTAAAAGCCCACATGTCAGTCACTGAAGCATATGTCACTGCTGAAGGATAATTCTCTTTACCAAGTATTTCCTGTTTTACTTTCAACTCTAGACCTTGGTAGTCACAATTCAACTGTTTATTGAAGGTGAACTCCTTATCTTTTATCAAATCTTGTACTTGTAATTTATCCTTGTTTTATGCTGTCGTATGTAATTTATGATCCAGAACAATAGTTCTTCTGACCCTATAGAAAATTGATGGGTAGAACTGCTAAAAAAATAATCCACACTGGAAATCTTATTAAAAATGAAATTCAGCTAGTTATTACAGAATTGACAGTCCGATTCATTTACCTGTCCAGGGCAGAATGGAAGGTCAACTAAAATCTGAACCTTTGCTAAGAAAGTGTCACTTCATATTAGTGTAACAGGTACTCTCCAAAGATAGGATCACATTTTGCCAAAGGTAAGAGGTGCAAAAACTCACGAACGTAAAAGCAACATCCTGTACAAGTATGGTTATTGAGTAGGACATTGGTATTATAATCTTTCAAGTGACAGCTTTATCTCATTTAATTCATCATGAAGTAAAGAGTTTCTGGTGTGTCAGGAGTTCTCTTAACCTTACACAAGACCTTTACAGCCTAACTTTATTATCTCAGGAAATTAAATATATCATTGCAATCCTAAATCTAGTCTTTCCCAGCCTGAAGATACAAAAATTTCTCTAATACCCACTATTTATTACACAATGGAAACTTAAAAATCCTAAAACTTTGCCTTTTTTTAATAGCTCAAACACACAATCACATTGAAGTGTCTAAGAACATACTGCAAGCTACTTGTTTGGGTTCTTTTATTTTGGAGTTAGGAGAAAATAGAAAGCTCTTTAACCTTCACCAGTTTTCACTTCATTGGAGCTGTTCTGAGAGCTGCCAACCATACATTCAGAGTTTGGCTTCTAAGTGGGATCTTTTGTGTCCTACATGTGTCACTGCAGAAACACTTCAAATTCATCCAGCAAATTAGAAAAGGAGACTTCACTACCAAGTGCACTTTACAGTCCCAGAGATAGATCTGAGGTACAGTTCTGACCACATTGTTGTCGCGTGGCTCTGGAAATACTCCTTTACTGCCTCAGAAGAAGGAACTGTTTTGCCTCTCTTTCTCCAAGGGTTAGTTTATGTAAAACGTGTTCCGGTTTTCCTTATGGCATGCTGATGGGGTTGCCTGTTGCTTTTCTAGGTATCCTGTTTCTTGCAGCTAATCTGGACATGCATCTCAGATTTCTTTTCAATCTGCTGAAATATGACTGTGATAATTTTATCTCGACAGCCTGTACGGCTCCACTTGCATTTAAGCGTCAGTCTGACTGGCTGCGGGTTTCAGGCACATGACCTTGGGAGAGGTACAGACTATTCCTCTGTGAAAACCTTCTCTGTCAGAATGATGTGTGTGTGCATGTGTCCAGTATAGCTTTGTAATGGCAGACACAAGAAACTGTACTTTGGTGTCTCTCACTGCCCAGACTGGCCACAGAGCAGTTTTTCTGGGCCTGTCTGGATTCAGCTGGCAGCTCTGCCTCCTTTCTGCTTCTATCCTGTTTTTATCTTGCAGCCTATTTTCAGCTCGGTTGAGGAAAGTTGATAGTGTAGCCTGCAATAAACAAAACATGTAAATTCCTGACTATGTAATAGATTGGTAGCACCACTAATTAGGAAAGTTGCCTAGCAGTTCCCATTATAGTCCTGGTTTTCAGAGTATTTGTGAAACTTTTAATGTTGAAAATTGAAGTTTTTCAAGCCAGCTGTTTTCCTCAGCCTGAGTATTTTTTGAATATTTCAGCTCAAGTGATTCAGTAAGACTGAGAACAAAGCAGGCAGGCATAAAAATAAGTTGGTTTTTCTCATATTTAAAGAAAATATTGCGTTATTTTCTTTTGTGTGCTTTAGTATTCTTGTACATTGGAGCAAGGATGTAAACTTCGGCAGAGCACATGGCCTTTGTGTGAGGAGTACTTCTGTTTGTCTCTGTGGAAATCTGCCTGTGTTTGGCCTATTCAGTAGCTCTTGGGAAAATAAATCCAGAGCACTTTATCCATGTTAAGAACTGGCTGCAGATGAAGATCTTTGGTCCTGCAGATGCTGACAAGCCTCCATGCCTGCTCGTGGCATTTGAGTTGTTCCTTATTCCTTGAGCACCTGTCAAGGTTTATTCTGTATTTGGCTTCCGGAAAACAAGTGTGTACCAAGGAGTCAAATACTTGAGTATTTGATGAGTCTTACATACACCAAGGGCAATGCTGCAGTTTCACGGGCAACCTGAACTTTGGCCTCTCCTGTCTCTTAAACACTGAGGCTGCTAAAGCAAACACATAGCACTCTTGTTACCGAATTCCTCTGGAATAATTCTGCATGTAGTATGACATTGTCCTTGTTTTGTTGAATAAAAGTGACAGAACCTCTGATTACTTTCTAGTACATTACACTACTTAGCATTCCAAACAGCCATGATCAAGGATCCCAAAGTACTCTGGGCTTTCACATCTCACTCAGGATCACAGAATTAACTAGGTTGGAAAAGACCTTTGAGATCATCAAGTCCCGCCTATGACCTAACACCATCTCATCAACTAAACCATGGCACTAAGTGCCACATCCAGTCTTTTTTTAAACACTTCCAGGGATGGTGACTCCACCACCTCCCTGGGCAGCCCATTCCAATGGTCAATCACTCTTTCTGTGAAGAATTTTTTTTTAACGTCCAGCCTAAACTTCCTCTGGTGCAGCTTGAGACTGTGTCCTCTCATTCTGTCACTGGTTGCCTGGGAGAAGAGACTGACCCCCACCTGGCTACAACTTCCTTTCAGGCAGTTGTAGAGTCATAAGGTCTCCCCTGAGCCTCCTCTTCTCCAGGCTAAACAACCCCAGCTCCCTCAGCCGCTCTTCATAGGGCTTGTGCTCCANCTGTCATCACTAAAGATGTTAAACGGGACTGGGCCCAGCACTGATCCCTGGGGGACACCACTAGTGACTGGCTGCCAACTGGATGTGGCACCATTCACCACCACTCTGTGGGCCCGGCCATCCAGCCGGTTCTTAGCCCAGTGCAGAGTGCACCTGTGTATATACATAGCATCTACACTTCTGGCAGCATTCCGGTAGGACACGTGGATAGTGGGAGAGGGACTGACTTTTCTGGTTCTCAGGCAGCACTGTCTCAGGGGAAAGAGAGTGGCTTACATTCGAAGTTCATTTGCATTTTGGTTTATGAATCAGTGCTTTTCAAAACTTCTAGATTTCTGCCCCACATCAGCCCTTAGATAAACAGAACTCAGAGGGAAAAAAAACAAGCAGAAGGAAAATAAATGCGTGAACATTTTGAAACCTTTGTTATGGTTCATTGGCCAGTGTTGAGTAAAAAATAATCTTCCTGTCATCAGTGTGTTTGATGTTAGGATTACACCTCTATTTGGCTCTGCATTTTTTTGTTGTTGCTGTTCTCTTTTAGGAATCTCCTTTTTCTTTAGAAAGAGTCTTTTGATTCAATTTCTGTTTTGTTCACTGTAGTCAGAGGAATGTTATTTCCTACTTAGTAAATGCTCCATGCTTACTGAATTTTATCCATGAGTAGAATTACTTGAGATCAATGTGAATGTTGCATGATGGGGGGAGCAAAGAACTAATATGTTTTACTGAGCTGCATAATACTTTTGGATACATTTCTGTATTGATCCCTCAATCCACTTATATCTGCCTAAATAAGTTCTTTATCATGGAAAATAACTTTGCAATTTATAACACTATGAGATCACTTTCCCCTCAAAAGATCTACTTTATATAGTCCTTTCTTGTTTCAGACACAGTGCTTATGCTCCAGTTTCCTTTCTGGTAGTAATGGTTTAAGAATAAGTAATAGGCAAAGTTTGCAAGAAATGGTGTTTTTTGCAAACCCTGTTGTACCTACTGAAAACATGAACAAAATTCTGGCAAATGGGAGTGGTGACCTTAAAGAGATGTATAAATCAACAGATCCTCTCCCACTTATCTATAGTAAAGAGTCTTTGGGATTTTTTTAATTATCTCCTTCACAAGATTTTCCGTGCTTCCTTCTCCTGTATTTCACCTCACTAGACCTCATGTTTCTTGACTGCTTGATCAAAAATGTTTGGGACAAGGCATAAAGAACATGAAGAGGATATGAGTATATCTCAGTGACTCCACTCTGCAAACAGCTTTCAAAGTTATGAAATAAGTCATCAACTGGACAACTAAAAATAGGAATGAACACCATAGTTAAGTGGTTTATTAAAGACATGGCCTTTTATCAATGTGAGGCAGATTTTCCCACTACACAGGAATACATGTTTGGAAACAAGTAAAAATAATACAACCCATGTCCCAGCAATTTGCTCTAGACAAAGGTTGCCTTCCTGACTTCTTCTGGGAAACACTCAATTTCACATACTTTAATTTGTGTGGTAACCCATAGGCCTTGGTATAGTGATGTATTAAGGGCTTCAAAAAGCTATACTGAACTCAGTCATTATTTCAGTTTAAATCCTACCTGAATAAATGGATTACCAGCTGTTTACACAAAAATATTTCAGTTAAGACAGCAGAGTAACTAGAAAATTCCATGGACAAACATATTTCCCGGGTTTTAGATAATGCAGGAAAATTGTTAACCTCAGCTTACAAAAAGGAAAGATGCTGAACTGCACGAGCTGCTGTGCAGATATGAGCAACTGTGAGTTTATGTTGCTGTTGCAAGTGGTTACGTGTGTGCAGAAATAACGGCTGTTCAGGCCAGGCTGGGTGCCAGAGTCATCTTCTCTGCTTGTACGGTGCCGAGGATGCCACCACTTACCACAAAACTGACGTAGCTGTTGGCATAAGCCAGCACTAGCAGTGATCACTTTGATGTCTGAAATATAATGCAGTGTATAGGTGACTTCTTTACAAGAGCAGCAGAGATACGGATCTGTGTCTGTGATGAGAAGTAACAGGTGGGTGTGTGCTGGAGGCTGGAGAGGGGAACAGGAGAGCAGAGCACAGGCAGGATTTTGCTGTTGATGTCCTGCCACTTTCCAGGTGCTCTGACCACAGCCCTACCACAGGATTGCATTGGAGCAAGTCCAGAGGAAGGCCACGAAGTTGATAAGAGGACTAGAGCACCTCCCCTATGAATACAGGCTGAGAATATTGGGGCTATTCAGCCTGGAGAAGAGCAGGTTGTATGGAGACCTGCACATAGCAACCTTCCAGTATTTGAAAGGGGCCTGCTGGAAAACCAAAGAGGGACTCTTCATCAGGAATCGTAGTGATAGGACAAGGAGTAATGGGTAGAAAGTGAAAGAGGGGAAATTTAGGCTGGATATTAGCAAGGATTTCTTTACTGTGATGCTGATGAAGCACTGGAAAAGGTTGCCCAGAGAGGCTCTGGATGCCCCATCCTTGAAAGTGTTCAAGGATGGATGAGGCTCTGAGCAACCTGGTCTACTGGGAGCTGTCCCTGCCCATGGCACAGGGTGGTTTGGAACTAGATGATCTTTAGGGTCCCTTTCAACCCACATCATTCTATGATTCTATGATTTTGTTTGCAAACAGAATTCAGGTGTCTGTGTACAAATGTGTTCAGAAACAAAGTCTTAAAGAAAAAATGTCCAAAAAGATTTAAAATCTTTGCTGTGTAATTGCAAGTAAAAATCTGTGTCAGTTACTCTCCAATCATATAAATCAAGTGGCCTTTAAACCGTTCAGATGATCAGCTGGGAAGTGGATTTAGGATGTCAGCTCAAGTAGACTCACTCTACTGACATTAAACATAATTTTGGAGATGTAACTTTGCCTCTGGCTGTGTGATAAAGGAAATAAAACTCCCGCTCTCAGATAAAATACGTAGTTCTCAGGATATGTGATAGCATGTGCTGCTCATCCCAGGAATTTTCACCTTAAGCAGCTGAACAGAAAAAACCGTATAGGCACTGCACAAAGAAATAAGTTATGGCTCATTCACAAAAAGTGCCACTGCTTATGTCATCAGTTAATGGGCAGCACAGCATATACCAAAACTAATTTGAAAAGTACTGTTTTGTTTGACCTTTTTATTTCCAGCTAAAAGGATGTTGTGCTGTCAGTCCTTCTACACTCAGAAACAGAAGTTAGTATTTTTTAGAGTTTTTTTTGTTTTCGTACTCTCCTAGGATATGTCCTACCTTGGTGCCTCTTTTCATTTAATAACCTCTATTTGGAATTAAGGATATTTGAATCTAAAATACTGATTATTAGAGAATTATTAAAACTGAAGTACCTTCTATGAGGCAAAGTAGCTTTTATGTGTTCTGTTTACATATTACCTGGACTTGCCAAATAGTTTTGTTTGCATGGCAATTTCTTGGACAAGAGTGGTTTCTGTCTTTATTTCTTGCTCCGAGCATATGGTCAGTGTTAGAGAAGAAGGCCAGAGTGTGCCTTAATTGGGCCAGATTCTGGCTTCTGAGAGCACCTTAGTGTGCAGCTCATAAAAAAAATAGCACAGAAACAGTGAGTATAAAGGATATGATCTTTATCAAAGTAGTTTTAGGTCTGAGCAATCTGTCAAGGTTCTCACTTATGACTGTGGAGGGCATGTATTTAAGACTGCAAGGAAAGCTGCAGTTCTTTCAGATAAATCAGCTGATCTGATAACTGTTGTTATTCATATTTTAGATGGAAAAGCTGATTTTGAAACAAACTTTTTAACCAATGTGTCATTTTTACATCATTTTGGCAAGAGCTCTGGCATCCAGAGTCATATATCTAGCTGCAGAGATGGAGACCTCAACATACTAAATAACTCACTGACTGAGACACTCTATTCTAGTAAACAATGCCTCTGGCACCAGGACAAACCGGGATGGCACGACACGTGTCCTGCCACTGAACTCAGTTTCCAGAGCAGGGTGGCCACAGGCAGACAGCCTGCTGGAAATGTCTCTGGTCCCTGCAAATTCCCAAACTCTGCCCAGGAGCCCTTTGGAGGAAGGAGGGCTGTGTGGGAACAAAACTACCAGTCACCACTGTAATGCTGTAGCAGTGTGGGCAACAACTCCATCTCCCAGGAGTGTGTCCTTGCCCAGTTTCACTTGTTTATATAAAGGCATAGTCTTATCAGGGAGATAGGACCAAATAAAGAAGCAGCAGTGGTTTGGTTGCCATCACTCACCATCGTGTTGAAAGACATCAGTTATGAACCCCGTTAAATGCTGTAACAGGTTATTCAATAACTGGGCAAGCTGCCTCCCTGACAGCTCCCTAGTTAAGTTGGAACAAATCTGCCCTGGGAAACACCAGAGCCCAGCTTGACTGCTTGTCTTCTACTGGGCAGTATCTTGCTGTCAGCAGTGTTTTTCACTGAAAACATTTGTTTTCAAAAGCCATGAAAATATTTTTTGGGAAATCTTAACATTGGATACAAAAAAGTTTGTCTCCTGGGCCCAGCACTGTACTCAGTGTGCTGCAGTAAATCACTGATGCCCTGATTTCTGATGTTAATTTTTTTTTTCGAAATTCCTCTGTATCTGGCATTCTGTTTTATCTGTTTACAAAGAAGTATTTGTATTGGTACCTTTTATTGGAACTTCAATGCACATAACAGGGTGATGTTACTGTGCTTTAAGTAATAACATGTTGCTCTGTTGTCCCTGAGTTGTTAGATATTACTGATTCATGTGTGCAAATAGCTGAACAATCTGGATGGGAAAATTTGATTTCAGGAGGAGACTGAGCTTCCAGCGCTTGCCAGGATACGTTCAAATAGATCCAAATTGTGTCAGGATATACTTGTTTGTAAGTGTGAAAGGAATCAGTTAGGAGGTGAACTAAAGGACTGGCGCTGCAGAGCTGTGATTCCTTTCCAGAGGAAAGTTTTCCTGAGTCGTGGCCATAAAGGAAGTATTCATTCATATGCACAGTACTAAGCAGACAATTCATTCCACAGACTGTTAAAATTAAGTGCTCAAAGTTTGTATCCATTTCTTACTGTTACATGAAAATCTGTTTGTTGTTTGCCCAAATTGTTAAAGTAGCTGTATTAAAATACCATAATAATGAGCATTGTGGGAAAGCTGAAATGTGGTAGAACTGCCTGTTGTCCTATTTCCACCTGTTTGACTGATGATTAGAGGGCTGGGGCACCTCACCTGTGAAGACTGACTAAGAGAGTTGGTGTTGTTCAGCCTGCAGACCTTGGAGCTGCCTTCCAATACCTAAAAAGGGCCAACAAGAGAGCTGGAGAGGGACTTCTCTCCATTGAACACATGAGAATGTGGAGTGATAGGACAAGGGGGAATGGCTTTAAATTGAAAGAGAGTGGGTTTAAATGAGGTATCAGGAAGAAATTCTTTACTATGAGAGTGGTGGAACAGGTTGCCCGGGGAATTTGTGGATGCCCCATCTCTGGAAGTGGTCAAGGCCAGGTTGGATGGGGCTTGGAGCAACCTGGTCTAGTGGAAGTTGTCCCTGCCTATGGCACAGGCTTGGAACTAAATGGTATTTAAGGTCCCTTCCAACCCAGACCAGTCTATGATTCTGTTACCCACAATATCCAAAGGCGTAAGGGAAAAAAATCTATATAGGCCAGCTGAAAATGCTGGGCACTCTGCAGTTTAATAATAACAATAAACATAGTGACATTTTTAGGGAGGTAGATTTATTCCTTTTCTTAGAAATAAATTCTGTGCTGAGGAAGCAGACTAGTTCTGTAGTTTTCTTAGTATAAATAAAAAATTTGATTTGACATAAAGATTAAATTCATGCTTTGGGCTAAAGCTTCTAGTTTAATTTGCAAATATTTTCATTTCCCTTGTGTACAAGAGTCCTTCTGCTCATCCTCCTTCAGTCCTGTAATATGGGAGCTTTGGTTTCCAGTTCAGCTGTTGTAGTTTCATGCTTCTATAGCTAACACATGATCTATAGCTAACACTTGATCATAGTGTGATCAAACGAATTTTTGGATGTTCTGATAGTGGCAGTTCTGCATGTAAATTGCCATCACTGGGTTTTCAAAGTCTCAGGCAAAGCAGAACTATTGAATCCAGCTCAGGACTTGATCCACAGCCTAATATGGATGTAGAATGTCTCTGGCCTCAGCCTCTCTGAGCACGTTCAGAGTCTGCCAGAATCTCACTTTGGACTGTCTGAATGATGAATTCATCTTAACCAGTAAACAAAATGTCATTAATGCTCTAAATAGACTGCCCCATTTCTTGTGTTCTCTGTGGTTCAGCCGTTATTTAACTTCATTGACATGATTTTTTTCTAAATCTGAAAATGTGTGTTTCAGCTCTTTGTTGCATCCATGTGGGGACATGTAGCAGCACCGTGGGACTGTCAAACAACTGTTTTACTTACAAACTAAACTTTCAGGATCATCTTAGCTCTTTTTTAATGTTGCTATTGCAAATTCCCTGCTTTTAAAATTTACCCTGAGAATGATTTTGTAAGTAGTATTGTCGTGCTAGAAAGAGCTGAGCAGTTCCTGGGTAGGAATCCATAGTCCTGGGCAAGCAGCTCCAAGTGGCCCTCTTTGAGCCAGGGGCTGGAACGGATGATCTCCAGAGGTCTCTTCCAGCCCTAACCACTCTGGAAGTCTGACACAGTTCAGTTGCTGTCTCTAATTGGGTGTTGTGAGGCTATTCCTGTTCCTGTGAGTGCATCCTGAGCATGGGTGTTAACCACCTACTTCTTTCTTTCCCATTGTTTATAGTTGTCAAGAAGGTTGATTAAAACTCAAAATCTTTCTTTGGTGCCACTCCAGACATATGTGGTGGTGTTGGCTCCCTGGGAAGCCTCAGGTCTACATTCTCTGACCATGGTGTGTGGCCCTATGGATGGGTTAACTGGATATTTGGACATTACACAACAGCCCACCTCACTGGTTTTAACAAGTAATATTGTCTGTAAGAAAAGTCCTGTGGTTCCTAGCATATGAAGCAGTGTGTTCCAATTTCTATAAAAATATAGTTCAAAAAGAAGAAAAAAGCCATTCCCTCTAGAATGTTATATTTGGCCCTTTTTTGTATGTGTTAAATGGAAGGTCTACAGGGAAGAGTCTGGTGTCTCCATTTTATCCAATGCCCTCAGTAGGAGGAATTGTCTTCCTAAGTTTTGTCTCTGACAGCCAGAGCCAGTAATCAGCTCACCAGGTCTCCTGTCTTGTGGTCCAGAGTACTGAACCTGAGAGTCATTGAAGAATTACACAATCTGCTTATTTTATGGAGGGCTGAATCACCTCCAGGAAATTGCCAGACCTTCCCAGATAGTAAGAAACTCTTCCATAATTTCATGTGGCTGATCTCTGACCACTGTTAATCATGTGTTTAACTGTTGGAGTTGCTTTCCACTGTTGTCTCTTGTTGAATTAGTGATCAGCAAGCCCTGTTGATGTCCTCAGCATTTTATATATAATGGCATTGGAGTCATTACCCAATCTACTTAATTGCTGGTAGGGCCAAATGCAAGGGGGGGATACGCCTACCCACCCCCACCAGGCACAGAATAAGAGCTCAGACTGCAAAAATGGTTGAGATAGAAATTGTGTTATTTCTGATGCTATCTCCAACAGAATTATCCAAGTTACTGTTTAGAAGATGAAGGAATGTAAAGAGTTTTGTATTAAGCTTCTTCTTTAAGAAAGGAGTTAATTAACTCTTGAAGGCTAAATTATGTGGGGGAATGTATTGCATTTGGAGTGGTTTTTTTTAAACTTAATGGATCTTAGATAGATCTAATTTAATCTTATACTATCTTTACCATCATTTCATTCCTTTCCTGGTGTACCTTTAGCCTCAGACTAGTCACCACTGAACATATCACATTGCTAGCAGACAAACACTTCGGAGAGGGACCTAGTTAACTGTGGAGACTGTGAGACACTTCTGAAAACTAGCAGAAAAAAAGTATTTTAAAAAAAGGTGTTGGAATGTGTTTATCTGTGTAGTCTTTAAAAATGAAAATGTGGTTCTTAATTTTATCCAACCATTACTGAATTCTTAGGTAACATCAGGGCTACCCATAGTGTTGTACGTTAGTATTTCATTTTTCTCTTGTTCTCACCAATGGTCTTGTAAACACATAGGTAATTGCTTTACTCTGTCCAGGTAATTAACTCTGCTAGTAAAGAAGTGCTCAAATGCCCTTCCTGAATGTCATGTTTCCTTCTCAGTTTCCTTGAAGTAGAATATATTTATCATGTACCCTCATTCACTAACCAGTTGGAAACAACAATAAATTATTTTCTTATTTTTAACATCCACTTAAAGGGTTGTTTGGGGGTTTTTTATAGGCCAGGTTTTGGGGCTCTAGCAAGCCTTGTATATGGTTAAGTGGTCTTAGGGGTTAAATGGACCAGGTTAGTTGCATATTCAATGTGCAAAGCTAAATTTATCAGTCCCTTAAGTAATATGACATCTTTGAAAAACACAGATAAGGTGTTTTTGTAATTCAGCCTTTCCTCCTGACAGCATACTTTTAAAGAACAAAATAAATAGGTGATTAAGGAAAGTAATTTCTGATGGATGTTCAACCATGGAAAGCTTCTTACTGCCTTGCCTATGAATCAGGAGGATACTGGGGTTTATCTCCTCGGAGCATACACATGCACCTCCACCTCCTCATAAATTTGTGGATTGGTAGGTCAACTCCCTGGGAACTGGATCCATGCCAGTGGACAGGGCTGTGGGATTGGCAGGGCTGCATGGTGGCCTGGCCCTTCCTATATCACACTGGGGTTGATATGCCACAGCACTTACCTTGCCTTGACTCCGTCCCCCCCTCCTGCCATAAACGGAGGAGATCTCCTAGCTGAGATTTCAAAAAGCTTTTGTCCTGGCAGGATCCTGCTCTCTTGGCAGCAGTAAGCCAGGGCGGACCCACAGCTGTCTCCAGCTCTGCTAACTGCCCCAGGCTCTGAAGGCAGTCAGGCAAATGCTCCTTGAATCCATGCAGACAATCAGGAGACTCCCCTGCAGTATTTCAGCACGAAGAATCCACACTCAGCTACATTGCCATGCTGGAAAAGGCTTTAGACCACCATTTTGCATACAAATAAGGTCTTACTGGTGGGGAAAGACATACATGGTGTAGGCTAAGGGGCTGGCGCACAGGGCAGCATCCAGGTGCAGGATACTGCAAAATATATTGGAGGGACCTGCCCCCCTGCCTTTTGGGATGAGGGATGCGTCAGATCACCGAGCAACTTCAGCCCTGCATGTGTGTAGAGAGCAGGGTGGGCATGTTGTGAAGAGAGGGAAGCCTTGCCTGTATTAGATGCTGGAGCACTGGCAAAGTATGTGCCTGAGATAGGGAGCTGGATGTCCTTTCTGTGTCCAGTGATATAACAAGCATAGCAAGAATTCTTTCTTGAGTTGAGAGGGATTGTATTTTCCATAGGGCACCAATACCTATGCCAGTCGTTTTTTGAACCATCTGTACAAATTGCCAAGGACTGACAGAAAATAAATTGGAGGGAAGGATGAGTTGTAGCACAAAACAGTGAAATATTGTTTCAAGTAACTGTTTGAAGGCTTGTTTTAGCATCTTGAAAGGAAGCAGGAATTCACGTGTTTTATTTTTAGCTTGCAAGGGAAGAGTTATTTAATGTTCCTTTATATCTCATCTCTGAAAATATTCTCACTGAAGCAGGATCTGAAGTACTGGAGCTAGTTAACCCAAGGCTTGCCTGCCTGTGAAAATTTATTTTTACAAAGGAGAATTACTGAAATTGTTTTTCACCTATAAATTTTTAAGTAGAACTGAGTCCAAACTCCAAAATCAGTAGAGTGTTAAAATACTTTCTACTGCTGGCAGTGATTTGTGATTCACAGTATATAGCTGGGTGCATTTTGCTTTCAGGAACTCATAAGCTTTTTCAGATTTTTACTGCAGAGTTGCTTTTGTTGCCATTTACTTTGATTTTGGTTCCCATTAAATTATATTCAGTTCTAATTTTTCTAAAGGAATATTTTCATCCAAGATTTTAATAATATTGCTGTGACTGGGCCTTAAATCTCTAAATAGAGATGGGATGAGCTATTCACAGTTAGTGCTGAAAAAACCTTTCTTGCATTTCCCTCTCCCCTTCTCCCAAGTCTCTGAAAATTGCTACTATGGCTTATGCTTTAGGTTCCTGAAAATCAGTGAGATATTTATTATACTTTGTTTTTTAGCAGCCAGATAATGAATGGGATTGGAAGATGTTGCTGGTCAGTACTTGCATCTCTTGTCCAGTACTTTTGGGTCAACAACATGCATCTTAACCTCCTCATGAGACTGCTCTTATTTTCCTTGTTTTTCTTTCCTGTGAGGCAGCAGAACAGTGTCAGCAGCAATGAAATGAGAGCTATCATTTCCTCGAATGGGTAAGACAATCTGCAAAGCATGTATTAAAAATAAAACAGGAAGTCAGTGATTATCAATTTTTAGCAAACACATTTCTGCTGATCTTCAAACTGATGCCTAATGGTAACAAAAGAAGAAGCTCTGCATCTGGGCAATGTAATTTCTAGTTATTTGTAGTATCTTTTCCTCTCATTAAGGCATGGACTGTTTTTGTTTTAAGGCCTAAGATCTGTAAGAATAATAGCAGAGACCTAATGTTGTTGCTTGTAAACAGCACGTGCCGAACAGCATGGCTGAGATAAATAGGTATCGGGTTATAAAGAAAAAAAAGGAGTGTCCTTTTTTTGTGCGTTTAGTTTTCTGAAGTAAAAGGCAGCATATGGCAACCCTAGCAAGGGAGAAGTCACGCTTCTCAGAGGCTCTTCCTCAGCTTAAGGAGTTAGTGCTTGCTTCCCACCTCATAAAAGAACATTACTGGCATCCCTGTGCGGAGCGGCTTGCGTGTGGGTGACGGGAAATAAGGCTTCCTCCAGACCTGGCCACCTGCTTGAGGAGCAGCAATGGCGGTGGGAGGGAAATCCGCCCGCCAGCGAGCTGAGAGTCTTGATTGATGTCTGTTTTCACTGCTGGAGGGGAACCAATGCTCTGCTGCACAGCGAGCTTTTCCTTTTTGCATCTCTTTTCCCCTTGAGAAGAATCGGGAGTGTTCATTTGGACCCTGCTGCAGAGGAGAGGGAAGAGCCTGCACACCTGCCAGCAAAGGGAATCCTAAACAACTGCTCCCTCTCAGAAGACATTGGGAGCTGAGCCAAACATTTCATACGTGGGTGATTAAAATTAGACTCCTGCATCCATATGTATGTTCTCATTTTGAAAACACTGCCTGGCTTACTTTTCTGTCCTGCCTTTTATGTAGTCCCCTAATGGGCAAATGCTTCCACCTTTCCTATGCCTCTGACGGTGGCCCTTGCACTCGCTGAAAGTACATGTATCTTTTGTCTCTGTAATCATACCTGATCACAGGCACGGGAACACAGCTCTGTCTTTCCTTTTTCCACTAATACTCCCTTGACAAGTGTCTTCTTGAAAGGGAAGAAAAAGTGATAATCTCCCCTTTGGAAATACGGCAAAGTTTTGAAGCAGACTTGGCATTTTGCCTGTCCTCCTGTGCTGCTTCTGCCTGAGCAAACCAAGACCTTTGTGCAACTCACACCGGCTGATCCAGAGAGGTCCAGGTCTTGCTGGAAAGCTGTCCTGAGGAGGAAGGGGAGAAGGTACAGAGACTGGCACAGCACACAGCGATGATGTGCTTGTCTGCAGCCTGTTCTGTTCATAAGCACCAAAACACCACAGGAAAAAGAAGCAATAAAGCAACGAGTGCATGGCTGCATGACCTCCAGTTGTGGAGGATGGAGACGTGGCAGTGAGCCATGCAAAGCTGCTGGTGCAAGAGGACTTTGTACAAAATTTCAGCTTTTTGTGTCAGTTGGATAAGATCACAGAGATGCTTATCATCATTAGGCAATGATTTGTTCCTGAGAGCTCTGAAGCATTCCAAGACCCCAGTACTTCCAGAGAGCAATTCTTATATTTCAAAAGACTTTTGAGTATTTTTTGATGTTCTCCTCTTAACAGCTCTTCTTAAGAAAATGAGGAGACTTCCTGGAATTAGTGACTGCTAGGAAAGCCCCATTAATGCTGCTGTTTTATAAGCAGCCAGATGTCTGCATCCTCCTGCTTCACACTGTGTACCCACTACAGAATCTAAGAACCACAGTGGGGAGAGAGCAGGGGGGCCCACATTCCCATGGGGGCTGGTCAGTTGGCTCTTGATTCTGCTTACAATCCTTTCTTGGGTTAACTCCTCTGGGCAAGGAAGCAGCAGAGCCTTCACTGTGCCTTGTGTGCTTGGCTGATGTGGACTTGCCCATCTCCCTGCTAGTTGCAAAGCTGTCCTGATCCTGGCTCTTGCGCTACCATATAGTTGAGCAGCCATCCCTGCACCTTTCCTGGGGAAAAACCTGCTCACACAGAAATGTTGAAATATTTTTCCTGTAGGAGCACATCTTGGATGGTAAATCAATTCTTGAATCCTCCCCACCTGGTCCCAGCTGGGGCCTGGTGAGGGTGCATGAGATCTCCCTGCACTGGGTTTCGTTTCCTCTGGAACAGCTACAAGCTGCTGGGTACAGGCCAAGGCAGAGACAGAGGAGGCAGCTGATGCACACACTGTTCTTGCCCTAACATGGAGCGAGGACAAGGCTGCAGGGCACACATAGACACAAAAGCTTTTTTTTTAATATCAAAACCAAGAAGAAAGCACCTTGTATAGCAAAGTGAAGTTATTAGCTTGTTCCAGCCTGGAAAAAGGCCTTTCAGAGCAGATAGTGGTGGCATTGTCTCCTAACAAGTCTGCAGGCTTTACTGGAGGTAGTTTATCACAAACTGTTTTCTCATTCCTTCAGATTTTAAATTGTCCTCCCAGACCCACAAAATTAAACAAGAGCAGTGACTTTAAAACAACATATCCCAATAAAAAAGATCAAGTGAAATTTGTACATTTTTACAGAGCAGCTCTCAAAAGCTTGCCAGTAACCGTAGTTTTAAGAGGACTTGCAGTTTATACACAGACTCTAAGCCTCTGCCTCCATTGGTAAGAGTTTTCTGCTGTGTGGAGTACAGGGACATGGCATTGTTAACATTGCAGATGCAAATGTTCACTGTGTACAAGCAAGAGGACAAGGTATGTATAAAAGATATTTCCAGAATTACACAACTCCTATTACTGTCATAAAAACTCTGGCAGCTGAGCACAGGGGAGAAGCCAAAGTATGTTCCCCAGAGAGCAAAAGTGGAGCAGGACCGAGCAGTTACATGTTGTTGGCCGTGGGAGCTAAACCATCTGCATGTGTCTAGCCCCTGACAAGACCCTGTGCATGCTGGCTCTTGCCTAGGAAGGCTATTACAGCCTGTCTCCCCACAAACAAAAGTGCAAGAGTCCTTACACTAATGAGAGGAGAAGCTGGAAATTATCTACAGAGGAAGGAAGTCTTTTGAGGATCAGGTTTCACTGTTCGAACTGCTTCAGGAAAAGCTTGTTTGTAATAGTATACTGTGAATAGGAGGTGTCTGAGTACTTGTGTTTATATATGCACGCAAAATACGTGTATGGGGAGAAAGAACTTTCACTGTGATCTGTCAGCCTCAAGCACTTGGCTTCTAATTTTCCTTAAACCCTGCAACTCCATTAAAAAAGAAAACTCTCAAGGTGGAGTGTGTGCAAGTGTGTGTGTGAGGGAGTATGAGTAACTTATCTTCACATTTTGCTGGAGCCTTGGTATTGTCAAAGCAGTTGAATCACTGCTTCTGAGCTGCCATCTTTGCCATGGTGATATTTTGTCAGAGTGCCAACATTGCTGCCTACTGTCTCTGAAGAGCTGACCTTGTAACAACATCAACACTCTTTCTTTGGCTTTTGCTGACATACTCTAGGCTCTGGAAACTGTTTTCAAAACAAATATGTAATGAGGTGTTGTTCTCCTAAAAGCAATTGTGTTTCCGTCCGTCACATTATTTTAAGGTGTCTTGCCTGCCAAAGGGCAAAGCAAAGGAACAGACAGGGAGAATGCAACTCTTTGAATAAAATGAGAGGGTTTCCATATACAGGAATGATGGGAATCAAAACTAACCTTCACAAAATCAGAAATGAATGGCAAAGTGGCGACTTACCGACTCCTCGTGCTGTTCCATTGTAAACTTTTGTTTCTCAAAGCAAGGACAAGTGAGCAGAGCTCTGCAAACAACACAAAGAACACACAAGGGCCAGAAACAATGAAACCACTGGATTTAATTCTTGGTATATACTGTTGTATGTCTTTCTTCATGCAAGTGGCAAAAAATTACCATCTAAAATACTGATTGAGATTTTTCATCTAGACATTTGATATGGAAAAATGATAGAGGCTTGGCTTAGCAGGTGGGGTAAAAGCATTGTCAGCACCTGAAAATACCAGTCTTCTTGACCCTAGGCTTAGACTACTCTATTGGGTGACCTGACAAGTTCAAGCATTCCCTAGTAGTGGAGGATTATCTGAGCAGTTTGTGTTCCCATTGTCCATATATGTGTACCAAACTTTACATTCTCTCTGTGTGTCCAGTGTTTGCCAGGGCACAACTTGCAAAGGAAGCAGAACAAATCAGATATAGGACTCACCTCACACTTGCTACTGCTTTGATTGTGGAGACCAGTGGTAGTGAAATGCTGTTACTGATGTTTTTCTTCTTCCTATCCATACTAAACTAAATTAATTCAGCCATCACTGGTGTCCTAAATGACATCTCATGGAAAGATTTTGTGCTGTATAGTGGATGCATTTAAAAACCACCGTGCAACACACAAAATCCATACATATGGTTAGGTAACAACAGTTTTAATTTTAGATATGGGATTGGAAAATGCAGCTGGATTAAACCTAGTACTCTGTAGGTTAAGACCAGAATGAAAGATGTAGCTAACAAAAGTTTGGAGGCAACATCTTCATGAGACACCCTAGTTTTCACTCCCCCTCAGAGATCTATTTTCAGGTGTTGCCAGAAAGGAAAACACTATAGTTTATACCAAGATGTTACCCCTGGAACCTTCTTAAAGTGCAATCCTTTGCAGTTGTTGAAGTCAGGTAAATATTTTATATAGCTGACGTTCCACTTCTGCATGGAAAAGTAAAAGTTACTCTTGATTTTGCATAATAGAGGGTAAAAGTTGCACGTCCACTTCCTAACTTCTTTATTTAGAAAGCCTCCAATATAAAGCACTCTGACTTCAGCTTCTTCTGACTGAGAAGTTTTGAGATTAAATGGGGTTTGGCTATCATGCATCAATGTATTACTCTGACTTTATGTGTATATATGTGTGTGTATATATATTTGGCCAGAAAACTGCAGAAGAATGTATTTGGGAGAAAGAGCAAGCAAATTTTATTTGACTTTGCATTGTTTTCCATCTTGTTTGTTTTTGCAATTCAGTGCTGGATTTTAAGCTTCAAGTTTCTGTTTGGGCTGCATTTTCTTTTCACATTTCTCCCTGTGTTCCTAGCACTTGAATCGTTGAGCCAAACAAACAGGAAAGACTGAAAGTGAGATTTTCGGTGTGGGAATAGCTTGCCATGGACCTATTCTTGAACCTCTTGGCTCTTTGTAAGGCAGAAAGTTACTCTTCAGGACATCAGAATGATACAGTATTTCAAATTGCAAAGAGCAAGTGCTGGAAGTTGCTGGGTCTGTTATATGTCAATTAGATGGGATGTGCAAGTTTAGCTTTCAAAGGAGCATTTGTGCCTGAAAAAGAAAAGAGGTTTTGTTCCCTTAACCAATGGCTTAGCTAGCAGTGGAAATCTGAATGTTCTCCAAGCTATGGTGGACAGGCAGTGACTAAATCTTTTTAAGCGTGGCCACCTTACATGCTCAGATTTGGGAAGGCTTAGGGGCTTGTTGGGTGGGCCATGCCTAAAATGTTTGCCCGAACCACGCTTGTAACAGAAAGTTAGTGCAAAATATCCTCCTGAGGTACTCCTGAAAGCTCAGCTTTCCATGCAATGGAAACATGCATTTTTTCTGAAAGTGAGAAAATACAGTGTCTTAGTGCCTGAAATTAGTTGAGAAGCCACACAATTTATAATTCATTCAAACTTATATTAAAGCATAGACTGGGTTTTGGTGCAGTATTTTCAAGCTGTCAGTCTCCTGTACAACAGAAGCCTGCTTCTTACAGGCTTGGCTTCTTCTGGGTGGATGGCAAAAAGGACTTTCCGAATTACTTTCCAGGGTACTGTGAGCTTTTAGTGGCAGTGCTTGATTTTATCTAATGCATTTATTAGCTTATACTACTTTTTTGCTGCTTGTGTGAGTGGGATCACACAGCAGAGACCCCCTGTAGCATGCAGCCCTTAATAATAGGTAAGGAAGATTTTTCTATCAAGGGACAAATGAGAAATTTTTCCTTGTGAGAAAGCTGGTTTGAGACTATATGAGGCAGACCTGCTAGGATTTCCACCAACTAGTGCCTGGAAAATGCAAATTGCTTTTAAAAGTGAAAATTGCTTGAGTGTTTGGTTCTGAAACCAGGGGAACTGTACATTTGCTGCTCACTCAACAGAGTATCAAACTGGACCATAGAAGGAGAAGAGGAAAATGCCATGGAAAATAGGGCTGTAGGCTGAGCCAGAGTTTTTCCTTTTTTTGTGCATAAAAATGTCTTGTTACAGCCATATCCTTTAAACCCTGTGGAGTCAAGATGCATTGCCAAGAAAGGCTTTTGCATCTCTGATCGCATGCTGCCTCCTCCACCAGGCTGTATTTTTCTAAAAATAATCCTGATTTCATACCTTAGCTGATGGACCTCCTAGCAGCCACAACAGGCACAGCCTCCCTGGAAAACACACAGCAATATGTAAAACCATTGGATCCACTCTCTGTATGAGGTTGTACACAGCTTTTGAAGAGGCATCCTTTGTATTTTGAGCTGTGCTAAAACATATCGTGCCCTTTTTGCTTCCTCAGAACAAACAAGTCACTCCTGAATACCAGATATCTTATTCAGCAGAAAAACAAGAATTCCTTCTTTCTTTTGAAACAAAGAAACCACTTGACAGTGGGGAAAGAAAGGATTTGCTTTTCTGTCTGTGGGGAAATTTGTCAGGCAGCACAGCCTGAAACATCCACTCAGGGTGTGTGACAGTCACTGACAGTCAAGGGAGCATCCCAAGACAGGCGTCATATTCTCCGCTTGATAAGGAGGGAGAAAAGCTGTCTTGCACTGGCAGCACAGCTTTTAGGGGCTGTGGGCCCATGTTACTGCACTGTCAGTGACAGATTCCTTCTCCTGCACACATTCCTCAGCCCTCCTCCTTGTGCTACCATCCTCACAGCTGTGTCAGCTCCTTTATCTGTTTGGCTCCTGGGAAGCTCCTACACTGGATCTGCTGCTGGAGTAGCAGTAACGTAGAGCTGTGCACATTGTGGATTTAAGAGCTTGTCAGCCCTGAGGTGTTGTACATGTGTCCAGCAGGATACCAGAGGTAGGGAAGATAGGCTGATCGTCATTCAAAATGTTTTCCCAGCACAGAGATGACTGTGGCTTGATGACTTCCTGAGCCAGAGGTAAGGTCTCCACATTTAACAGTGTTAGAGTATGGTCACATGTTGGTGTGAATGTCCCCAGCCTTCATTCCCTGAGCCAGGCTTGCTGGTCTCTGTTCTAGGTGATGCTTTTCCTCTCCATTTCTTCTCCACAGCAAAATACAAAAGAACTGGTGGAGTTTGATATGCTATGGCCAGGGCTACCTGCACCTGACTGAGCAAAGCTGGACCTTAAAATTCACTGTTGATATATCTGTATCTGTAACGTTTCCCAGGCTATAGCTGGATGGCATCAGAGCAGGTTGCTGCCATGGAAACATTGACATAGGAAGGAGTACCTCCATGCAGTGGGTTTACCCTGGCTGCAGTTTGAGGTGCCCACCAAAGCCACTGTATCACTCCCCTACTCAGCTGAGCAGGGAAAAGAAAATACAACAAAAGGTTCATAGGTTGAGATAAGGACAGAGGGAGGTCACTCAGCAGCTACTGGCACAGGCAAAAGAGACTCAGCTTGGGAAGTTAGTTACATTTATTATTAATCAAACCAGAGTAGGCTAATGAGAAATAAAACCAAATCTTAAAAATACTTACCCCACACTCTTCCCTTTTCCCAGGCTTAACTTTACTTCCAATTTTCTGTACCTCCTCCCTCCAGCAGCACAGAGGGGGCAGGGAATGGGGACTGCAGTCAATTCATAACATTGTCTTTGCTGATTCTTCCTCCCCAGGGGGAGGACTTATCACACTCCTTCCATGCTTCAGTGTGGAGTCCCTCACATGGAAGACAGTTCTTCCATGTGGACTTCTTCAATGTGAGTCCTTCCCACTGGCTGCAGTTCATTAAGAACTGCTCCAGCATGGGTCCCCCATGGGTTCATAAGCCCTGTCAGCAATCTTTCTCCAGCATGGGCTCCTTTTAACACGGGGCCACAGGTTCTGCCAGGAGCCTGCTCTAGTGTCACATCCTCCTTTGAGCATCCANAGGTTCTACCAGGAGCCTGCTCCAGTGTGGGCTTCTCATAGGGTCACATCCTCCTTTGAGCATCCACCTGCTCTGGGCATGGGGTCCTCCACAGCTTGCAGGTTGGACCTGCAGGTGGATCTGCTCCACCATGGACCTCTGTGTGCTGCAGAGGGACAGCCTGCCTCACCATGGTGTTCACCACAGATTGCAGGGGAATCTCTGCTCCAATGCATGGAGCACCTCCTCCTCCTCCTTCTTCATTGACCTTGGTGTCTGCTGAGCTGTTTCTCTCACATCTTCTTGTTCCTTTCTCCCTCTGCAATTGTTGTTGGTGCTACCACCGTCTCTGCTGGGCTCAGCCTTGGCTAGCAGCAGCAGCAGGTCTGTCTTGGAGCCGGTTGGCATTGACTCTGTTGGACATGGGTGAAGCACTTCTAGCAGATTGTCACAGAAACCACCTCTGTAGCCCACCCTCTACCAAAATCTGTCCACACAAACACGATACACTGCATCATGGAGACTTGTCCTCTGCCATTTACAGGGATCAGGAAACAACAGAAAAGCCTCAGACAACTTCTGTCACCTAGGAACATGTGTCAGATCAAGAGTAAAAAGCAAAAAGCCTTATCTGTAGTGTGACAAGGCATGCGACATCAATGGCATCCTTGTGCAAGTGTTGGCCACCTTCTCCCTGGCTGCTGTTTGACAGTACAGCACATCAGGCTTTTGGCTCCCAGAGCCAGCTTCGGGGTATCTAACACCTAGCACCAGTGGAGGAGGTGACAGAACACTGATCCCCACTCCGCAGGCTCAGAGCTGCTCAAAAAGCACTGACAGGGTGACCTCCTGTGCACAGTGTCAAGCCAACATAAGGAGTGTGTTGTATGCTGAGGAGGATTTGACACCAATATGGTTGTGTGACAGTCTCGGCTGCAGGTCAGGTTTGTGCTGCTGAGTGACCTGTTAGTCACAGGCTGCTTCAGTGGTCATGGCATCCCAGCATCAGCTCCAGAGTGGAGGGAGTGGTTTGAGCACACACATCAGGAGGATCACATGGGCTTCAGGGGAAAAAAATACACTAAGTGAAAGACTTTCCCTTCATCTTGTCCTAGGTCTTACAACAAGCACAGAAATGTGTGACTTTAAAGATTTTTTTTTCTCTAAGAATCCTATCTTCAGCATTATGCATGATTCGGCATGTCTCAGCACTGCTGTCCTGACAGTACACAGTTTTACAGTGTATCAGTGGCTTGTTTCTCACTCTCCAAGTGAGAAAATCCAAGGGATTTTCCTTAAAAAGTTAATTGTCCAGTCTAATAAGCATAAGACATTTTTATTCTGACTTACTTCATCTTTAGAAAATATTCACTTTGGAAGTTAGCAGCCAGTTGGGTCAGTTGTGCTGAAACATTCAGTGGTCCTGAAACATTACAGGTCAAAATTGGTAAAATCACCATGTTCATACTGGTGAGAATAAGGAGCCAGGTCCACTTGTCTCTGGGTGTAGTAGGTCCTGCAGCCAAGTGGCCTTTGAGTTTTGGAGAAGAATCATAGTTTTGCTTTCACTCTGTGGCCAGAGATTACTGTAATTTTAAGGCCCTAGTGGAAATAACAAGAACATAATAACATGTCTCTAAATAGTATTTGGAACTCTGGGGGTTGGAGCAAGGGGAAGACCTGGTCTGTAAAAACATTTGCGAGTGCTATTTTGCTCTACATTTGAAGTACTAAGGTGTTCAGTAGCTAGTGAAAAATACAGCATCCAGAAAGAAACAAATAAAACTATTGACAGTAAGCAAAGATTTTCCCAAGGGCATTTGCAGCTGCTCAGTTTAGAAATTTAATCTGAAGGTCTCTGCTTGGTGAAATGGGCTTTCGATTCGTGTCTTACCATTTCGTTCTTGAGGTGATTGGATTGGAAATTGTGATAAGATGCTGGAAATTACTACAAAATCCTGTACCATTTAGAAGTCCTATACAGAAATGTCTACAAAAGCCTGTACTGTTTAAAAGGGCTATACAACAATGTCAGAGCTGTATTTATTGTTCTAGTAAATAAATTTTTCAAGCTGTCAAACAAAAAAGAGGTTTCTCAGACACAAACACATTGTATCTGTAAGTAGTGGTCATAGCACATACCTGAATTCCTTGGGAAATCTTTGCCTTCCTCGGAAGATGATGCCTTTCATGTCACTTGGGTGAGCGTTAAGCACTATTAGGCAGAAGGATGAAAACCAGTGCAGATACTTTAGGAGCCAGTGGGATGTTTAGACTTTTGGCTCACTTGATTTATTGCGTAATTATTAGACTGTGCCCTGACACTGATGAGTGAGAGACAGGGAGTGCTATACATTTCTGCCTCTATTAACAGCTGCTTTTTTCATTTTCCTGTTCAGGGAAGAAATGTTTGAAAGCTCTTATACTGTCCAAGTGAGTTAGAAAGAGAAGGAAGGAGCCCTCATCTTCAGCTCAGCCTTTGTGTACAGTCATTTCTGTTTTCAGAAAGAGCAGTGAAATCCAGGGCGTGTTGCAGTACTCATTGCTGTTGTCTTGTCTCCTTATTTACACAGCAGTATAAAGAGAGGCTAACAGGTATACAACTGATGAAATATTAAGGGCTGAGTGTTCAGGACATCTGGTGTATCACGTGAGTGATGAGTGAAAGTCAACTGATCGATGTTTCCCTCATGCTCTTCGTAGCTAATCTTTAGGTTGGTCCCGGTGGAGGGAGTGATGTCTTTGGTTAAGAAGGAAAGGTATTTTCCACTGTGCAGCTGCACTGCAAGGAGATGCAGTGTGTGTGTGTGTTATGTGACATAATTCAGTTGTCCTTCTGCATGTTTGCATGGGGTGAGAAATGTGAAGTACTCAGGCTGCTTGGAGCTGACACTGCCAATGTTGTTACAAGACACAAGGAACATAGGAAGTGAAAATCCTGAGAAATCTCCATTAAAACCTGAACTGACTCAAGAGTGGATTTCCTGAGTAGCTCCAGAAACTTAGGTTCATATGAGCATGAATTAATGATGGTTAATAACAGTTATGATTCATAGATGAGGCACTTGTGCCTTGCAAGAAAGTTTCCTTCATAGCTGCTTACACTTTCCCCTCTCTGTTTTCACCATCATTTGGCTCTACTGTGTCCCTTCTCTCCTACTCTGACCCCATCTTTCATCATGTTACCTGTTACTCAGCCCTCTGCTTCCTTCCTCCCCAATGTCTTCTGGTGTCCCATGCCACCCTCCTTCTCAGGAGCAACTCTTTCTCCCAAGTGCCACTGTCTGGGCTGGCTTGCTCACTCTTCTTCAACACTGGCCCGGGGCTCAGAGGGACAGGTAGGTAGTCCTTCTCTTACTATCAGGCTGATGCTGAACTGGTTATAGTCTGTACAATACTAGCAGGAGTGGTCTCGTGGCAAAGGTCTGTCTCAGATATTTCTAAGCACCTAGGCTATGTGATCTTACTGTCACATCAGCTTCATAAATGTCTCTGTCCCCAGAAAAATGCTGTGAGATAAGATGTGCTATTAATCCTGTTTTATAGTCAGAGAACTGAGATCAGAACAAACAGGGAATTAAGCCAGAGTTTCCTGAATTACAGATTAGTAGGATAATGTAATCCTTATGAATATGCTCTTTGTTTCAATTCGCCTGAAAAGTTTTTTAAGTATGATTGCAAAACAAGATGAAAAGTGGAGGGAACCAGCATAGTTACAAGACTGTTACAGTTTGGAGAGGGTGACTGTATGAGGAGGGAGGAAGGAGTTAGGGAAGTGTGCTGTTACCAGAAGTGTATGTGGTATTGTCCTCTTCACATTGAAATCTGTCAGTGCTGATAATATCGGAGTTTTTTTCATTAACCATTCCTTAAAAGCTAAGTTATTTTCAAATATAGAGGTGGATTCTTGCACACGTTCATTATAACAGCTCAGAAGTTAGGAACATGGCTTTTCCTGGTGACATTCCAGTTTCAAGGTTCTTGATCTATGATGACAGAGCTAGGGGCCCAAGCATCTCTCTTCTTAATCACCAGTGGAGTCCAAACTGCTGGGTGCACATGAGCCTCTTTTAGGCTATGAAAAAATTCTACCTCAGACCTGAGAAACCTTTACAACAAAACTCTTAACGAAAACTAAGGTATGCAGATGATGAGTGTTGCATTTGATAAATCAGAATTTTCTTCTTACATATTGCTGTGGGAGGGGAACCTCAATCCATCCTACTTCTACTAATTTGATGCCAGGGCCAACAGTAGATGTCCAGAGCCTGGAGAGGGATTACAGGTCACCAGAAGAGCACTTGAAGAACAGGACAAAGGAATTCCAGCCACTCCAGCCAGTAAGCCATCTGCATCAGGGCTCAACTGAAATGCCTTTATGCAAATACACATACCATGGGGAATAAACAAAAGACATGTGCACACCTGCAAGCCTAGGATTTTATTGGCGAAATGGAGACATGGTAGGATTGCTCCTATGACTGGAGTGTTGAAACGGAAGCATACATGCTCTCTTTAGGAAGGACAAGCAGGGGAGAGGAGGAGACAGTGTTGCCCTCTATGTCAATGACCAGCTGGAGTGTATGGATCTCTGGAGGTGGATGAGGAGCTGACTTAGACCTTATGGGTCAGAATTTAAGGGAGGGCACGGACAGGTGACTTTATAGTGGGAGGTTAGCTACCGGCCACTTGACCAGAAAGATGTAGACAAATAGGAGCAGCCTCATGTTGACAAGCCCTGGTCCTCAAGGAAGACTTCCACCACGAGGATATCTGTTGGAAGGACAACAGAGGAGGGCAGAAGTGATCCAGGAGGTTCCTGGAATGCATTGATGGCAACTTCCCCCTCCAGGTGACAGAGGAGCCAACAAGGAGAGATGCTGTGGTGGATCTTGTTCTCACCAACAAAGTGTCTGGTGGCAATCGTGAAGCTCAAGGGCAGTCTTGGCTGCAGTGACTATGAAATGGTGGAGTTCAAGATACTTAGGGTAGCAAGGAGGACACACAGCAAGCTCACTACCCTGGACTTCAGGAGAGCAGACTTTGGTCTCTTCAGGGATCTGCTTGGTAGAATTCCATGAGATAAAGCCCTGGAGGGAAGAGAGGCCCAAGAAAGCTGGTTGATATTCAAGGATTGTCTCCTCCAAGCTCAAGAGCAATGCATCCTAACAAAGAAGTCCGGCAAAAATGCCATGAGTCCTGCATGGATGAACAAAGAGATTCCAGACAAAATTAGACGCAAAAAGGAAGCCTACAGAAGACAAGTAGCCTGGGAGGAATGCAGATAAATTGTCCAAGCAGCCAGAGATCAGGTTGGGAAAGATAAAGACCTGATAGAATTGGATCTCACCAGGAATGTCAAGGGCAATAAGAAAAGTATCTTTAATTATGTCTGTGATAAAAGGAAGACTAGGAGAAATGCAGAACCTCTCCAGAAAGAGACAAGGGACCTGGGGATCTGTGACATGGAGAAGGCTGAGGTACTCAGCTACTTTTTTTGGCTCAATTTTTACCAGCAAGTGCTCCACACTGCCTAAGTCATAGAAGGTAAAGGCAGGGACTGGGAGAATGAAGAACCACCCACTGTAGGAGAAAGTCAGGTTTGAGACTATCAAAAGAACCCGAAGATGTAGAATTCTATGTGACCTGATGAGATGCATTCATTAGTACAGAGGAAACCAGCAGATGACATGGCTAAGCCACCCATCCATCATATTTGAGAAGTCGTGACAATCTGGTGGAGTTCCCACTGACTGGAAAATGGGAAGCATAACCCCCATTTTTAAAAAGAAAAAAAAGGATGTATTTGATGGATGGAACACTCAGTGAGTGAGGAATTGGCTGGATAGATCACTCATAGAGTTGTGGTCAATGCCTCGATGTCCAAGCGGAGAGCAGTGACTTGTGGCATTCAGGGGTTGGTATTGGGATCAGTGCTGCTTAACATCTTTGTTGGACATGAGCTGGCCACGTGCACTTGCAGCCCAGAAAGCAAATTGTATTCTGGGCTGCATCGAAAGAAGCCTGACCAGCAGGTCAAAGGAGGTGATTCTGCCCCTCTACTCTGCTCTTGTGAGACCCCATCTGGAATACTGCATCCAGTTCCAGGGTCTCCAACACAGGGAGAACATGGACCCGCTGGATCAAGTCCAGAGGAGGGCCAAAAAGATGATTAGAGGGCTGGAGCACCTCACCTCTCCTATGAATGCAGAGCAAGAGAGCTGGGGCTCTTCAGCCTTGAGAAGGCTCCCTGTTGCAGCCTTTCCATACCTGAAGGGAATCTGCAAGGAAGCTGGAAAGAAACTTTTTACAAAACCTGGTAGTGAAAGGACAAGGGGCAACAGCTTTAAACTGACATTATGTTAGAAATAAGGAAGAAAATTTTTATTATGAGAATGTTGAGGCACTGGAACAGAGAAGTTGTGAGTGTCTCATCCCTGGAAGTGTTCAAGGCCAGGTTGGATGGGGCTTTAAGCAACCTCATCGAATGAAAGGTGACCCTGCCCATGGGAGGGAGTTTGGAACTTTCCAGCACTTGATTCTGTATTGGAGAAAGTCCCACCCAACTTAGCTTTTCACACGACATTGTAAGAAATGTTCTCATATTTCATGTGCAAGTTCTGAACTTTGTGAGCAATGCTGCAGTGTTGAGCAGATAAGGTGATTTCAATTGTCTTTCATTTGATTGCTTCCTATTTGTCTTCAACAATATCATTAAAAAAAAAGGGGGGGGGGAACCTCAAACATTTATTCATTTATTTAAGGTACCAGTACTGGATTTAGCTGTAGCAAAAGTTAAGTGAAGGTAATCACTGCTGGGGAGAATGGAGGTCTAAACTGTTGTCACAGGAGAATAAATCAGGAACTGAACAAAGATTTTGAGATGCACCCAAGGGAAACAGGTTGCAGTACTGAGCTCCAAATAGTGCCAGGTTGACTACACGAAAGAAAGAGTAGTCCTGATTGCCCTTCTCTCAAATGATTCATTCTCCTTCCTGCCAACTGTACTAAGTGAGGAAAATGGACCAAACAGAAGAACTCCTAGGTGAGCTTCCCATTTGGAAAATCAGAGCTACAAGGGTGTAGTATCCATCTCGTCCAGAAGGAAGAATGATGAGAAGGCTAGACTCCAGAAGTTTTCTCAAAGCATTTATTTAACTATTAGTGCACTTATTTCTATGTATACTAAGCTTAAGCATCTAAGCATGGCAAAGGCTATAATACCCACCAAGCAGACCCTGCATCCGGACCCTGCAGACTGCCTGGAGAACTCTGGACACATGTCTCTGCCTAATCAGGAGATGACCAGGCAGAAGGTCTGCTTCTTAAGAAGTCAGAAAATGTCTGCCTTTCTTGTTGTGCAGTTAAAGCTTATATATCTCAGCCTATATTGTTTACATTAGCTGTCCAATGACCTGGGGATCAAATCCTCCTTGTCCAACCACGAGAACAAGGTCGTGTCCAGTGAGGGCAACACTTCTGCTCATGATCAGGGAGAAATTTGGCCTACAGCATAGGCCACATATGGGCTTTCTGATGCACTGCCTTTGAGGCATTTACTCTCTGCAGACAAGGTATCCAGGTGCTTCACATACTTTCAGACACTAGACCTTACTTTGCATCTGTGTGGTGAAAATTAGGATGCTAGAAACAAATCCTAGGTATGCCTCCCCACTCATTCCTCCAGCTCAAGAGAATTTGAGTCCAGGATCCCCCTGTTAGGCCAGCACAAATAAAGAATGGCACCAAACTGGAAAGTCCCCTCCACTTGCAAATGCTGTTGAGTACAAGTGACTTCTAACGTAAGTGTCCTTTTGCAGTTTCTTTTTTCCTAAAACCAATTTCATGCTGTAAACCAAAAGTAATATACTCAGTTATGAATGATGTTGCTTTTACTGTATTCCTTAAGACTTTACAGCTTGGCTCTCATCTTTTGCTGGAACAATTTTTAAAATAAAGTGCTTTCAGTGATACTAAAATATAAATTATAATTGGCTTTAATTTCAAAGCCATATTTCATTTTTAAGTATTTATGCAAAGTGTCTGGTGTGTTTTACTATTAAAATAATTTCCATATGGAGAGCAACCTCGTTGCTACTGAACTGGAGAGAAACAACAGTTTTGGTGTCAGGTGGGGCAAGTTCAGGAGCAGAATGTTCAAAGGAGAAAGTAAAAATAGAGAAATCCACTGTTTTCCTTGAGCATCAATAGCTTGATTTTTAACTACTTGGTTGACTATGGTGTTTTCAAAGCAAATATGGACCCTGCTCACAGACAAATCCTTAAACTAATTTTTAAGTTATAGTTTTTGTGAAAAGTTTGTCATGGTAAAAACCCATCACAGGCAAAGCAAACAGGGCTGATGGACTATTGCTACAGGAGGACACTCAGGATGGATGTAGATTCACAGTGCTTCAGCTGAGGGATAAGACTAACCTGGTGTCCTTTATGTTTGTCCCTTTTCTTACAGTATAATGAGATAAATGTATTGCTCTGCGTAGTTTGCATTTTGGGCATTGCTTGCCCCACCCCCTGAAAGCTTTCATTTTAAAATGCAGGAGTCCATATCCATTTCATTAGGCATCTTTTTACCATAGTTGAATGACCTGTCACGCTCACATGACCTGTGGTTGCTCTATGATCAGCAGGCATTTCAGCAGCCCTGCACTTTCTGTAGTGGCTGCTGCCCTCGCTGAACAGGCCAGATGTCCAGGAGACCCAGGATGCCCAGGAGACCCAGCTTTCAGTTTTACAGGACATAACAAACACTCTTGCTCTAAAGCGCTGAGTGGCTTAGTACTAGTTAAATTAAAACTGGTTTAATCAGCTGCAGCTGTATTCAACTTGATTGCTTCACATACAAATTCCTAGATGTCTTCCCCAGCATTTATCTGTAGATACATTAATAATATCTGTAAAGATAGATAAGGATAACGTCAAGATTATCTGTATTTATGCAAGTGCTTCATTTGGAGGTCTACAGTGTAATTTGTCAGTCATTTCTATGTGCTTGAAACCCAAATGGGTAGTCACCTCTGTTTCTTGGGCCAGAGTGCATTTAACTCTTCAGGTCATAGAGGGTTTTCCACTGCAGTGCTTGATGCTGAGAATCGTCCCTGAAAATGGCAGCTATTAGTTGCCTGAAAGGCTCTGTCCTTTCTGCTTGCAGATCAAAATACAGCAGGATTCCTGTGTATTATGAAAGTCCTCTTCCCCTTCTACAAATATCCAGGGTTTTTGTTCGAAATTGCTGAAGAGGTGCTTTAGGAAGAACAGCTGCAGTTCCACAGTGGGAAGAGGACAGATGCTGCTTTTAAGTTGTTAAGTAGCTAAGGAGAAATGGATCCCACAAAGCTCACGATAAGTACAGGATTTGAGAGTCTTTTAGGGGCACTTTAGAGCTTCCATTGCAGGTGAATAGTAGCAGTAATCCTTCCTGTCATTCTATGTGTTTTGTTGATTTACATCTGGAATAAAGGCAAGATTAGGGGTTCTTGTATGAGCATGGAGAGGACGCAGTGCAGCGATGCAGAAATGCCACTCACTGTACCTTGTACATCTGCCTACTGGGAAAACGAGTCAGGATGCTGGCTTCCATGGCACTAGCCTGAGGACTGGAAACTTCGTTGTCTTCAGAAAGGGCTGGATCTGGAAGGGAATAGTCCAGCTTGTCCTCAAGCTCCCTTCCACAGTCAAGGACTTTCAGTGTCTCTCAGGTGTGAGGAGGTGAGTCCTGAGGTCCTAGCCTATCTTGGCACATGCAAGGTGCACATGAAATAAAAGATGATTTCTTAGAGCAAAGGCAGAAAGGGAGAACTATAATGGGGTTTGATAATGCATTCACACTGGGATGCATCTTTTAGTAGAACTGGAGTGGGAAATTTGAGGATGCAGATGAAGTGAGACATGATTAGATACAGCTCATTGACCAAACAATTGACAGTCAGTGAAAGAAGTTAGTAGCATACAGTGATAAGTTCCAGGACAGCTATAGGTGAAACATGTCATGGCACTGGGAGATCTGGCTTCTCAGATGTCTCCGCTGATCTTTCATATGCAACTAAATCAAAAACATCACTTTTTGTAATTTTTGTCCTGTTTCATGTTTTGTGCTATAGATGGCAGTCCTGTGTATTCTTCTCAGCCCAAAATTTGAAGGCTTAGGGATCATGCTTCCATTTGAATTCTGAGTTATAGCTTGGTCAAGGGATCATAGGAGAGGACAAGGGAGGTTAGTTATGTTTTGAACCTAAGCTGGAAATTATTTTTTAATTTTCAGGGAGAAGTATGGGCTTAAGTATTGCTATTATATGTGGCATTTCATAAATTGTCAAACATGGGTGCCGGTGCTCACAGCCTTTCTGGGGACTCCCTTCCCCTGCATAGCAATGCACAGGGAAAAAGAAGGTGGATCCAGGAAAGGGTCTTCCAGGTGAGCCCACGACGTATGGGTTGAAGAGACACACTTGAAACCACTTGCCCATTTTAGATTTGGGAATAGAGTTATTACAGTAATTCTGAAGTCTGTTTCAGGCTTCATGTCTGAGGATTGCAATAAACAGGTTGCAAGTGAAGCTGGAACCCTGTTCAGCTGTCTGAGTTGATGACAGGCATCCAACCTGCCTAATTTTAGCCAGGATGCACTTCCATTTCCTGCACAACATTTCACATGTAAATGAGTCTCAGTAAAAGTAGGTGTGAATATTATGAACAAGGTTCTAACTTGCACTAGAAGCTCTTTGGACATTGGCATGTGTAGTAATTAATTGTATGGCCAGATGAAGGCAGTGAGATGCCCTTGTTTGGACACTGGACAGTGTTTCATGTACTGCACAATGACAAAGTTCACTGAAACATGATTGTCAGTTTACAACAGTTTATGATTTCACATCACCTCTCTTATTGTCTTCTTCCATCTTTCCTTTTGTTTCCTATATAACTGTACTTCAGTGTATTCCCAACAGAAAAGTTAGGCTTACTCTGGGTAAAGTCATGTAAAAACAAGCATTGTGGTTTACTCACTGTTTTTAATCACATTTTCCTTAAAGATTTCTCTAGAAAGGGTTTTACATTTATCACAGTCCTATTCCTTGTACTTACCCTTCATGCTAATAACAGATAGATGCAGTTATACTCATACATTATTGTAATTGCTGCTGATGGTGCCCTATTTAGCTCATGTCACTTCTTTCTGAGTAGTAATGTATTTCCCAAATCTGTCCATTTTTGTTTTTGCTAAATTAAAAAGAAGACACATTAACATGCTTTCAAAGAGATGTAGGGAGAGGAAACCACTATATCCCAGTGCATGAATTTAAAAAAAAAAAAAAAAAAATGCAAATAGGCCCATAAATGCAAATCAAGAGTTATTTTTATTTAAAATTGTTGCATCTCTTATCAATTAAAGATTTATTGGTTTCCAGTCCTCTCAAGGCTTAGGAATGTGCTTAGCTGGACTCATTGGATTCAAAAGCAGAGTTTCTTCCATATAGCAGTGCAAGGGCACAGGAACTGGCTAAGTTTTGGCAGATCCTGTGAGCCTCACTTGTGTTCATACCACCAGCTTTGTCTTCCCATGGTATAGGAGCACAGTGACCTCCAGCAGTGAGTCTGTTCAGAGATACTGACTTCGTTAGATGTGATGCAGGGCCTTTAAAGAAGGAGTTTACATCTGATTTGCTTGCTTGAAGTCAACCAGGTGTTGGAGATGTACTCTGCAAAATATCATGGGTAAAGTGGCAGAAGATTTAGCCTTGTAGACATGTGCTGGGTTCATGCAGGTGGAGATCTTGGGCCAGCACATAGAGCAGTGTGGTAGACCAGATAAGGCAAGGTTCAATCTGTGTAAGTCCATGCCTGAATGTGGGTTTGGATCCCCTCCAAAATGCTGGGGCTTTTCTCTGTGTGTTGGGGCAAACAATACAGGGAAACAGCTCAGCAAGAGCAGTGAGGAGATGGAAGTATCTCAGACAAATTCCTGCTTCCTGCTGATCTTCCAAACTTACTTAGGCAAGTTGCTAAAAAGGACAAACGATGGCTATTGGCAAAGCACTATAAGTAAAAGCATTTGAGTAAGATAATAAAGCAATATGTAAAATTGCAGCAAAAGCTTACCTTTTTCCCTCACTTCAAAAATGTAGATGAGCTATGAAGTGTAATCAAATATTAAAGTAAGAGTTAAAAATAGTTTTAACTTAATGCACTTCCTTTAATCTCTTCTCCATGTTACTTTCATTCTATTACTACTTTCACTCTCTTCTGCCCTTATATTAAAAAACTGCACAAACAGAAGTACAAAGCATTGTTCAAACCATAAAGCAAACAAAAGAAAATAAGATACTAATTTATAAAATTGTTTTATTTGAAGTCATTTTACATATTGCATAATAATAGCATATTTGAAAGTTGGAGAAATCATAAAAAAAAAAAATTGTATCTTTTAAGGATTGTTCATGTAAATACTATGCCAGGAGCCTTGTCAAAAAAAATCCTGTGTGGATTTGTGTTGCTTGAGGGCAAAATAACTTTCATGGCATTCAGGCAGGTATGCTGTTGCAGCCCCCTAGCAGAATATACATGCTACATGGCAGCACGGTAACACAGCAGCAAGCTTGGGAGAATAAGTATAAAAGCAGATAGGTTCTCGTTGCCATGGTGTTTGGACTGTATTTACTTCACCTATCAGCTGAACCCCCTATCTGGTTCTTTTCTTTTGGAAACCTGCAGCCCTGACCTGTAGCCAGGTTCAGCCTCAGATAGGCAGTCAGGTCCCAGTAGCATATGGACAAAAAAAAGTATGGATTTTTTTTTTTTCTTTTAAGTGAGTTTTCTGGCATTTGTGACTGAAGGGGAAAGCTCCAGATGGTGAAGTCTGCCTTATCTGTTCAGTGGTGTTACAGGTAGCATAAACCCCACCCAAGCACACTGTCAGCTGGTTGCTGGGGCTTGCAGCCCTGAGTTAGCAGTAGGAGCCCCACAGAGATGGGTGCTCCTCCCTGCTTTGTCCTGACGTCCTCCAGGGAAGATACTGCTGCCAGTGCTGCTACTTCTGTACCCAGGGCCTGGGAGAGGCAATAGAGCTGCTCCACATTCTAATTGATGGGAAGAGAATTAGGAAGAGATCAGCAGTGGTGGTGGGATCTCACCTGGCTGGTGGCCTTTTCACCCCAGTCCCATTCTCCTTGCCAGAATACAGAATTGGTCTCAAATAGAGATGCTTAGCTGTTCTAAAATTTGTGGCAGCTTAATGATTATCTCAAATAACAAATGAGCTTTGCACATCAATTTCCCTTGTCGTATGTGCCAAGCTGTGAATATAAAATGTGAGGGTCTGGTTGTAAAAGCACTCTGTCAGATATATATGGCACAGTTCCAGTGATATCCTTAAACCATGTGCAACAAAACGGACCAGACATGCATATCAATTTTAGCTTTTGAGCTACTAATGTCATGGTGCCTATCTTCAGTGACTTTGGTTTTACGATGGTGCCATAACTGCCAGTGAACTACCATACTTGAAAGGTTGTTGGCATATCCTTGGTAATTTTGAAAATAAAATATCCTTGTCTCCCTCTGGCTGAGTGGTTAAATCACACTACAGTGGCCCTACTTGATAATTTTCTCATGAAAGACTCAAATCCTAGGGTTAATTAAAGCATGGAATAAGTGTCTGGGGAGGCATACATAAATGCTAACAGGATTCCTACCACATATCTACAGAGGCAAACATCACCATGTATAGTTTATGCTAAGCTGAAGAAAGGAAATCCTTAGATCTCTTACAAGGCAGATTTTTTATATTTTGTGACAAATGTAGCCAAAAAACGTCCTCAAATGATAACAAAACCACACAAAATTTGACAATGACAGTGTGTAAATATATCCCTAATATCTATTATATATTTAATAATCATAGGGATTAAACATTCTGGGAGATTGTATATAGCTTTGTATTTGCAGGAATCTTCTTAATACCCATTCCTATCAGAGGAACCTGAGTCTAGGGTCAGAAAGCAAGGAAGATTGCTGTGTCTGACTTAAACTGCTGAGGAAACTGTAGCAGCCAGAATTATCTACTGATAGCATGATCCGGCCAATACTGCAGGGCAGAATATTATGGAGAAGAACTGCATGATGTATAATGATAGTTCATAAGAAATATTGTTCAGCTTCTTGTCTAAAAGCTCCTGTTCTGAGAACATCCACTGTCACACACTATCCACCACTGGCACCAACAGGGAAGAGTGCTACTTCCTGACTTCCACCCTCCTCCTTGGCTGGCCTCCATTTTGCCTGTGAGATTTGTTTTTCCGTACTGTGTTGACCTTCTTTAGTTTATGCTGGTTAGTTGAGGTAAAAGCAAATAAATGGAAGTGATGACCTCTTCCAGCTTCTGGCAGAAGTCCTCATCACTATTTTCTCAGCAGCTATTTGAACCACTCTGGCATAAAGGGATTCTGCAGAGGGTCCCTCCAGCCCCTGGATCACCTGGTTTTTAGGTCTGCACTCCTGTAACTGATTTTGTTCATTTTAAAAGAGGTTAGGATTTGCCTTCTTAGAGCAGAACCTTAGGAAATGTACTGATACCATCTGCTTTAAGCATCCAACTTGGATGCAATTCAGAGGACAGCATTAGCAGCAATTCCCAGTGACTTCATTGTAGAGAAGCAGGTGTCACTACATGGGCGATTCAGGTCATTCATGTTAGATGCTTAAAATAGAATATATGTAAATTCAGACAGACTGCTGTCTTCACCTAGTCCATTGCTTACGTCTGTTTACGTCTTAAAGGTGATTTATCATTGAGCTGCAGAAAGAAACCTTTCACTCTTTTAAAATTGCCTGCCCAATGTAAAAAAAAGGCATCTATGTGAGATCATGACTGCATGCCCTTTACAACATGTGTGCCCCCAGCACACACACACACACTTCACACCTAAGATGCTTGGGAAGTGAGACTAAAGGACTGATGGGTGGGCAGTGGTGGGGAGTGAGAGCAGGAGAGCAGCAGCCCCATTGCTTTTGGGTGAGTGGCAAGAGGCCGGTGGTTGGGCTGATTTAGCCCAGATGGTTTTTGAGGTAGTTTGAGTTTTTGCTTTTGTAGAAATGTGTTAAAATGTAAATGAAGAAGTGTGTTTCAAGTAGAACTATCTCTGCAGGAATGTAGAAGTGGCCATAGTGGTAGGGAACCTAATTGCTAATTTATGTGCAGATGTTTTTTTAAATGTGTCCTTTTGAGAACCATTAGAAAAAGGCCATTTCATCAGACTGCTGCCTGGCCCCTTGTGTTTGCATGTTTGCTCCATTGCTTTGGAAGTGCTTGAGCTGTCACTCTGCAATAGAGTTGTAGTCCAGTCTTCAAACATTTGTTCTCCTCAGTGTTACAGTGCTGCTTCATATGGCATCACTGGCCTTGTACTCAGAGCCATAGTAACTATTCTCTGGAAGGGCAGCAGGACGAGGTGAGGAACATGTCAAGCACCCGAGAGAGAGAGCTGCAAAGCCAGATCTGACAGAGTCTTGACATGGATGGTAAATATTTGTGGTAGCTGGTGGGTTCTCCGTAGGAAGGAGAAATAAAGAAGCAATTCAGAATAGTGATCAAAAATTCTCTGTGGCTCACTAGTAGTTAAAAAGGGGATTGCACAAACCAGTCCTGTATTTGAAAGAATGCTTGCAGCAGCATAAGGAACATAGGTGAAACCTTCCAGTTCCTAGGCTATTCACAGCCAGTGTGTTCGCCTTGGGAAAGTGGTAGGAATGGTGGAAAAGAGGCTGGAAATTATATCTATCCTCCTTGCTTGCCTACTTTCTTCCTCTCTCTTTTTCTCTTCCCCTGCTTGTGTATCTGGATTTTCCCAGTAGTTCAGCAAACCTGTAGGAGCCAGCTGAGAAGCCAGCAGGGTTCTTGCAGGCATTCATGAAGGTGTGTGCAGGCAGGGTCGCTGTACTTGTTCTCTGCCAAGATGTGGTTCCTTGGTTGGCTTTTGATCTGAGAGCATACCTGGGTGGCACACCTGTCTTCCCAGCCACCCCATGGGTCCATGGCTGGCAGGTGAAAAGTGAGGCTGAGCCCGGACTTCAAAGAGATTTTGTTTGTTCTGTCCTACTTTGGTTAAAGTGCTTTATTTTGCATTCAGAGTTTAATCACAACCAGAGATAAACACTGAATGAGAAATCCCACTCATCAAATAATCAAATTAATTTTTCAGGACACTGTGGATTCTTGCACTATAGGGCTGCATTGGGTTTTTGGCTTCCAGTGGCATGCACTGCCAGGTACCGGATACTTGGATCCTCAGGGAGTAGAGAATACGGAGAAGGAGGAGCTGTAATGACTTCAGTTGTCACAACCTTTTTTTGGCTATTATGAGATGAGAGCCCAGTTTCATAACACAAACTCTGCCTGCCTGCCTCAGTGCAAGGTCTTCCCCCATGCCAAACCGTGGCTCCTCTCTCCTGTCTCTTCACGCCACCTCTCTGGCAGTGTTGGAACAAAGCATTTGCAGTATTTTGAAGTGGCTTAGCCACAGAGATGATTCTGCAATGTATTTCCATCGATTCAGCCTGAAGTGTTATTAATTTGAGAAGGGCATCCAAGTCAGCTTGAGCCCAGACAGGCTTGTTAGCATGGATGCAGCCACGGCCATGCCCTCTGGCTGTCTCTGCCCTCCCATTCAGTGGCTTGTGTGGGGCTCGCAGGCTCTGTGAAGCCGTGCCGGATCCATGCTGTTGAGGCTTGCAGAACCCAGATCCCTGAGGAGCACTTGGTGATGAAGTCCAGGCAGCTGTATGAAGACTTGCCTGGGTCCAGCATGTCAGACTGAGAGCCAGAACTGGCACAGCATCTTGTTGACCACCCTCAGGAGCCAGCTGGGTGCCCAGCAGCTTTGCTGAGACACAGAAGCTGGCTCAGCCAGGATGTAGCTTGGATCGATGGGACTTAATAGTCCTGGCTCTTTGTGAAAGCAATTAAATGAGGAAAAATGAGTGAGTGCTGGCCTCTATATAAAGGAAAGCCTAGAACTGTGATGATCTGTGGCTCAGAAATCTGACAGTAAACAGACCCAACCATAAGTGTTTGCTTTTAATATCTTGCAATCTTCTGGGGTCTGCAGCCCAACCTTTTGGGCAGCACTAGGGAGACTTTTCCAGCCATCAACCCAAGCAGCTGCCCAGTGCCAGGGCAGGGGTGCTGTGAAGGCAGAGTGAAGGAAGCGCCATTGCCTGTCAGACAAGTGGGGGTGGCAAGATGTGATTCCCTGTGTCAGTTCCTGCTTGTCTTTGGAAGCGCCAGAGCAGTGCCACTACTCCATCCCTTGTACTCACACTGTGTTTTAAAGGGAGAGTCAAGTCTTGTCGGCTGCTACAGGCTGAGTTCCTCCAGAGGGAGTCAGCGCTCATAGGAGCCAGGCTTTGCCTTTATTTTGCACCACTTGAGTATTGTGTGAGAAGATCAGTTACCCTGTGGCACTAGGAAGAGAGCCTTCTAGAAGGGCTCAGTAGCATTTCTGATGAGAAAATATTTTGATGGGAAAATGGCCCTTTGTCTTACAAGTGCAAATGTTCTTGAAGGATCTGTGTCAGACAGCTCCTGGCCAACAGCTATTTAAGAAAGGCAGAGTAACCTTCCTTTGAGTACATTTGACATTGGCTCGTTCTCCAGTTGCATTTCCCAGTAGTGTATTAACTGACTGTTCCAGAACAGTAAGCACACAATGCTTACTTGGTCGCCATGCACGACCAAAAAGTGACTGCCACCTGGAAGCTGGTTTCCACCTTCCTTAACAGCACATTCCAGGTTAAAAAAAACCTGAAGAGTTCAAGGCTGTCCCACATTACTGACAGACACAATTTCTAAAACTGTTTGGATTTTTCTGCAGGTCCCCTGAATTTCACTACAAATCTGTAGCAGTAAAGGAGAACTGGGTTTGGAGGGGAATGCAGCAGGAAAGATAAACACTGTGAAACTATGAAATCATGAGTGACACAGGACAAGGCTTTTGGCCTTGGGACATCAGAGCAGACCTGAATTATTGAAATTATGGCTCTGTTAATCTATGTATTGTCATCCCTTTTATAAACAGTGAACAGATGCTGTATGATCGCAAGTCCTGTGGAGTGAGAAAGCCCTCTGGTCAGGGAGTGGTGGGGCATCTGCTGGGGCTTCAGTGCCTGACCTGAATTTGTTGATTCATATGGAGGGAGACTGTTCTTCAGTAGCCTGTGTTCATTTCTTTTATGACAGGTGATGTCATTTAATAGTCCATTAGACTCCCTCAAGAGGTTTTCTTTTTTATTTGTTTACTCTGTACACAATTAGAGTGAAGTCACTAGTAGTATACAAGACAGACAGTAATATTAACAGATGTGTATGGAAAGTTCCAGCTTTTGAGGGTTTTTGCAATTGTTTGTGTGTAAAGTACTTATAGCGGAGCTGAAACATAGCAAATGACTCTGCTGCAACTGAAACTCAGTCACATTATACAACCTGAGGACACGCTTTATGATCTGTTCTGATAGTCAGTATTTGGGGAAGAAAAGTCACTCTATATTAACAATTAACAGAATAGACATTGAGTAATTGTAGAAATTGTTCTGAGGAGAATCCTCTTGCGCTGTGTGTTTTGTCCCTGTATCCAGAATGCCAGACAGAATTTTAAAAGTGAGTAAATAAATAACTACCTATTTCAAGGCAAAGTAAGGTGACTCTTCCAGGAGACTGCGTTGCTGTTTTGCCTCTTCAGAGGTCTCTTAGAACAGCTGCAGCTTTGAACATCTACAAAACTGGAGATCTGTGAACTCCAAAGCCAACTTTTGCTGACGGATGCAGCAACATGCAGATTCCACAAACAGCTTTGGCAGCTCCTGTATGAAAATAGGGTAAAAATATTATGAATTAACTTGGATAGAGTTTGACTCTACTTATAAAGCAGTAAGAGAGAATGAATTAATAATTAGGGGTTTAGTTTTATTTTTATTTTGGACTCTCTAACAGGGTGGTTTGAGGTCCATTGTAGCAGTAGCTGTTTTTTCTACATCTTACATTACATTCAGACAAATGGAAAACCAAATAGAAAAGTTGATTTTTTAGTATATAGTTGCAGGACTGCATTCTTGCTTAAGACACTCCTGGAGCAGTGGTATCTTTCACACCTTGAACAGACTTTTAATCTCTGAAACAAGAAGCAGTCGCTCCAACTCAAAATGCCTGGCATGTTTTGGGGAAGGCAGTTTCCTGGGAAAACTTAATTAAGACCACTTCAGAAAAGCCTGGCACAATTCACATGGCAGGTATCAGGTTGCTGCCAGTTTGGTCCCTGCTCTTGAAGAACTTCCTACAGGTGAAAGGCTTGGCTACATATTGCATGTTGTGTCCTTTTCTGTGCTGAAACTGCTGGAGGAAGAATGTGGCTGTGCTTTGCAGGAAGAATTTGTTGTCAAAGATGCAGTTGCAAAACTGAGACTTTAGAAGTGGTAATTCATGCATTCTAGTACACTTCCCAAGGCAAACTTTGGTATTACTACCATGTCTCAGCCAGTGCAAGAATTCATTTGAAGCTGTAAAGCATCAATATTTAGCTCAGGAGGTTTTGCTATGGTTAGTCCTCAAGCTAGGGCAATGTTAATAATCATTATTTAGCGTTTTCCAAATAAATGCAATTCTGTTCCACAAACAAACAATTTTGTATAAGTTTTTTTCCATATCACAAGGGTGGAAGTGCTTGACTGTTTTATTTTTGAAGGTGTAAATCTGGTGTTTGTCACCTATACAGGCTCCGCAGCTATACCATTGCATTTCTGACTGCTGAGCATGATTATGTGATTGCAATTCCTATGGCAATAGGGACCTAAATATTGAAACTGGTGAATGGCAGGAGCAGAAAAATAATGATCAGCTGTTTAAGGGGTAAGTGTTGACTCATTTGTTTTTGTAAAAATAAATAAAGTTGTCCCCCAAAGCAAAACCTATAGTTTAATTGTGTATTTCCTTTTTAGACTTTGCCATAACTTAGCTCTCGCAGGAGGCAAGAGTCTATGTGGGTTAGATTTGCTGCACAAGAAAACAACCGTGACTTTCACCGGGTGGGTGGACAGGAAAAAACCCAACTTTTTGTCAGCCTTTTGTGTTGTAGCAGCTGGATTCATTGCTGCTATAGCAACACACCACATGATGAGGTGTATTAGATTGCTCTGCATAGAGCGCAAGGGGGAAAAGGAACACAGCTCCTTACTGAAGGTAAAGGTTGCACTGGAGTTTCTGCTGGAGAGCTGGGGAAGGTCATATGCTCCAGTTCCCAGCACATGTTATGCACAGCGGAAAGTAGGGGCGTGTGGCGGTGTTAAACTGCAGAACCAGGTAAGGTACAGCTGTATCAATTAACCTGAGATCTTACCTTTCCCATTGTGGCAGCACAACTTCCCAGAGAGTTTTCTCTTACTTTTTCCAGGTGGTTTTTTTTTTTTTGAAGTTGCTTTACTAATGTGACAGTGTGAATACATTTACAATGGTTTAACCTGTTAGAGAGACTCTCTTACTGCAGAGACCCCAGTCTTAGAGATGGTTGCCCTCAAATCAATGCAAAAGTGTTACATATTTTTTTTGTGGTTGTTTCAGCTTCACTTCAAGTTGTTGAACAATTTTTGGTTTTGTTACTATCTGCATAGTGGTTCAGAATATCTCTATTGTCAGTCAGAATCGAGGACATTATCTACTTAGTGATTTTTATTATCAGCACGTTTTAATGATCTGCTTTGCAGCATTTAGTAACATTTCTTCCTCTCTCCCTCTCAATCTTCTGCATCAGGGTGCCTGCAGTCTTCTTGGAAATTAATTTTCATGTCATTTACTCCTTCAGATTTTATGCTGCCTCCTTAAGTCTAGCAGTGTTGTTAATGCAGTTAACCAAACTTTAGGGCACCTGTAAAGACATGAAAGTGGAAACAGTGCCACAGGATATTGTTTTTTACCCTGTGAACCATTCATCCACATACAGGTAAATAGAAATAATTAATGCTAGCATTGAACTTATATGTTTATTCAGACTCATATCAAACTCAAAACTATTTACTCTCCCATGTTCTCTATGCAACTTTTTTTTTTGCTTTTACACATCACTAGGTTAAATGTGACAGGCTTTCAAATACCATCCATTAGGTGGAGGAAGACAACAATACTTCAGAAAGCAGAAAACTGAGGGACCAGAATGGTAGTGGAGAAGGTGGGGAGCCTGGCTGAAATGCAAGTTAAGTGGTTGAGTACTTTTCCTGCTTTCCATGAGACGTTTCCAACATCCTGAATGCTTCCTATTATCTGCAACTTAGAACATGTCTTCCTTCCCACTAGCCTCTGTTTGTTTCACCAAATAGTTGCTTTTGTCTCCTGGTAGTATAAGAGGTGGTTAAGACTCTCAGACTTTCACTCCATAGATGATTCTGCTTACAGAGGTTAAGACGAATCAGAGACAGAAGTCCAAGCACTTTTCGTGACAGTTTAGGAACAGTGGTGAGGCTAAAGACACTCCCTGGTTCTGTCAGAAAGCACAAGACACATGGTATGGATGTGTGTGCAAGGCCAGCCCATTGGAAAGGCTCCATTGTGTAGACAGATACAAAAGAAGACAAATAAGTAGTCTGACCCAATACACTAACATATGGCATAGCAAGGCTGTTGAAATGTGCGGTCTTTCTCCACTGCTCTAAGTAAGATTTCAAGCGAGCTTTTCATTTCTCCAGGAAATTTATATTCCTGGTGACCCAGTGTTCAAAGCGCTTATTGCCACTGTAGGCAGATTGGAAGCATTCCTGTGGAAACTGAGGGCTGGTGTAAAGGTCAGGCCTTCCCCTGACTCAGTTCTGTGGCAAGAAACGACAGCCTGAGTTAGAGTAGAACTGAACCAAGTCTGAGTGGCAGGCAACTTTCCCACAAGCACGGAGCAAGCGTGCTTTGTGTGGTGCTGTAGGGACTGTGTGGTCAGAGCTCAGATTTAAATGAGGCTCCTCTGAGGTTCTTCAGCAGAGTTGAAGAAAGCAGAAACCACTCTGCCCATCAGCTTACAAGAGAGAGTTTGTAAAGTAAAGAAACATATAAACATGCAGCCCACTAATGATCACAGAACAAGACAGGTTTGCAAGAAGTTGAGTTGGGATTCTTGAAAATTCAGAATGGGGATTCTGAAAGGGAATCCTCTTCTTTGAAGAGGAAAATTGGCTATACAATGGAAAACTCAAGCAAAGTAGGACAGTAATTTAGCTCTGATTCCACCACTTCAAACAGAGCAAGGAAGTCCAGATCAAATTATTATAGCAATCAAAGAAGGTTAATCTATCTAGATTTAGGGACCTTGTTCGATTGGGTGAATAAGGAACCTAATTCAAACACCCAAGAGCTCTTTTCACTAATACAGCACATCCATTGTGGTCCAAGGCATAAGGCACTGAGGATGCAAGTGATTCATAGCACAATATCACTAATACACTGTCTAACTGGCTGTCACAGAGATGTGCTAGGGTTGAATTTGTCCAGAGAATTAAAAGATTAAGGAACCTAGAAAAAAGGAAACAGCACCCTCTACTAAGTATTTCCATCCCTATTTTTCTTTGGAATCACAGCCATGAAAGTCTATCACAAGGAAGGGAGTAAAGGAAGTGAGAGTCTTAGGGGCTTCGTTATTAAGCAAAAACAGCAAAACGATATTGAAAAGACTGTTCAGCTAATCATTTTTGCTTGATTGACAAAAAGGTTAGAGATTATGGAAATATGAGTATGGAAAATCATGTTCTTGGTGAAGCCTGATGAACAGAAGGAATACGAGCACTGATAGAAAAAGGTAGTTTCCTTCACCAAATAGCATTCCTTTGTATATTTTTTCTAGGATCATATTAGGCTCTACAAATATTCTTAAAGACGATAGTCCTAGTCATGATTTGGTGAAGAATAGTGTATTTTCAAGTATCAAATTTTATTCATTTGTAGGATCTGTGAGTACATATGAACCTTCCCCCGTGGACTTTTTTTCTGCTTACTTTCTATTGTTCAATTAATACCGTTGAATCTTTTATAAAACCTCCAGAACAAAGGACAGTGTCTTATATGTCTATGGACTGCCCAATGAAATAATACCTGCTGCTAACTGAGACCTCTGAAAGGTGCAGTAAAAAAAACAATAATTCTATGTAACATATGGGTGCCTCTTGTACATGAACCATCTGAGAAAGTCATGGAAGACTGCTAAAATGCACTGCTGTGCCATCAGAATAATTTCAGTGCACAATTTTGCAATCCAGACTTTATTCAGCATTAAAACTGTAACTCATTAATAATGACAACAAATTTGGAAGAGAGATCTCATCTGCCCACTCCTACAGATTGAAATCACACAATTTATTGGTATGATGATCTTTTTACTAGATTTGGGTTTGTGGAAAACAGCAGAAATAGCAAACTGACTCCACTGTAAAGGAAAAAAAATTAATCCATTGAACTGACATGACTGTGTGTCAGCCTCTGAGAAGAAAGAAATCTGGAATCTTGATTAATAGGAATCAAAACAGACACAAAATGGAAAGGCTATGTGATATGTGTATGTGCCTTGTATGCAAATAGTAATGCAGGCAAAATTCCAATATGGAACAATTTGCAGTGACTAATTAATGTAGGAATATGTGCACCAGGAGGAGCAGGCCAGTCCCTCACTCAGCCGTCAAACGGCTGAGATATTTTTCTAGGGATAAATATGTACAAGGATGATTACAGTAGCAGATGCTAACTCTAGGAGCTTGGGTTCCACATCCAGATGTTCATCTGGCTCAATCAAAATGGGCAAAAGCATTTCCAAAGTGGGAGCTAACTTCTCCAGAGCCACATCTCACATAAAGAGTGTGCATTGGCAGCAACCCAGGGCATCTTCGTCACATGCAGGAACTGTGCTCTCAGGAACAGTTATTTCCAAAAGGTCCAGCTACTTAAAGCATTCAGCGTGGAAAACTAAAGGAAACTCTTCTCTTTGGAAGAAAGCTTGCTATGAAATCATCCCAGGAGAAGTTGATTCGCTTGTTTGTAAAGTACAACAGCTTGCAGCATCAGGATGTTTACCTCAGATGTCTGTAGGGTGAGCTTCAATACTCATTTCAGCTTTAAATATGTGCTGAAACAGGTCAAACACATGCAACAACTTGTGTAACATGAAGCTCTGGTCCAGGACTGCTGTGGCAACGGAGCAAGGAAGGGAGGCTTTATATTAATGCCTCAAGGAGAGATGTAAAGCTGCTACTTGGTCACATTTGCCTGTGATCACAGTTCCGTAATTCATCCTATGAAGAACTTGCATTCAATATTGCCAGGTCCCAAGTGGTCACAGATCATGAATGTGTGCACAGAGCTCCCCTGCTTTCTGGCTTGTTGCGTGTCCTTTTCTGTAGCTATGAACTGTGAAGAACTTCTTCGTTCTTTTGCAGAGCAAGTGAGTTTGTTCAGACTACTGTTTCCAGTAGTACAGTCTCTTAAGGAAAAAATGACAAATGCTGTGACCCCCTGAGAAAAGATTATCTTTTCCTGATGGAGCAGTAGAGGTACAACCTAAAGAAAAGCTCTTTGAGGTGGGCAAGGTGGGCATGTAGTGCAGAGGCCCTAAAACTTAGAGGTACATTTGGGAATATGTGAGGTGATTACTTTCGGTGAGAAATTAACTTCCTGTGTAAGAAGAAGAAGAAGATCATCTTCTCTAATCAGGAGCTCAGGGCCTCTGATGCTTTTGAAGACAGGAGGTCTTTGAGTGGAAAGGGAGCATAGCTTCTTCTGATGTATTAGTCCCCCAATAACCTGTGCTGAGATAATCTCTGGCTCTGAACATCAAAGACTAAAACTCCTATCCAGATGCTGAGCTAAGCAAAAGCTACTCTCTGTGATTCTTCCACCTCCTCCATCAACTTCAGGCTGTACTAATTAATTAATATATGACAAGACACCTCCCTCCCCCCATCTGTCCCAGGTAGCCTAACCCTCATGTATTTGCTTTTGTGTGTGCATATACACACAAATACACACACAGACACACTTAAAATAACTCACATATGTCATTAGACTCCAATTATTGAATTACTTTGGTTTTCTTGATTCCAGAAAGAAAAATGACTGAAGAAAAGATGAAATGTCACAAGCTCTTTTATTAAAGATAAGTGACCTAATAAGTGCTATCGCATTGAGTCAAGGAGAGTAAAACAAGCACCAACTGCAAGTCTCACCTTCCTTTTGCTGGACAGGTAGTCTGTTAGTGATGTCAAACTGTGCTGTTCTTCTGCGTTGCTGAAGTAGTTCTGGCTGCCTCTGAGGCTGACCATCCCGCTCTGAGAGCTGCAGCCAAGCACTGGACTGAAAACAGCTGGATTTGCAGGGCTGAGAGGCACTGTGGCACCCACCCACCTACTAACAGTTAATTAAGACTGTTTCTTCTCACGAAGTGAGGACTAAAAGCCTGTTAGCTGTCTCTAGTTAGGGATATTTTTGTGTGGAGTGCTTCTTAGAATGAGAAGCAGCAGATTAGACTTTCAAGCACCCTTTGACAACAGCAGTGAAGCTCATGGTGCACTGAGGAATGCTAATACTAGGAAACTAGTGACATCTTGACTCTTAATTCTGCTGAAGTTAGCAGAACAAAGCAAAAGAAAAAAAGGATTGGGGTTTTTTTTCCTTTTCATAACCCCTAGGCTTCATAGATGCATCACTCTTCTTTATTGTCCATTTGCTCAGAAAATCACTGCTGACATCTCACCTAAGGATTTATTGACATTCCAGTCAGGCTATCTTTCACTTATATTGAAGATTTCTTGGATTTTTACCAGTTTTAAATTATATTAAAAGTAGGCAGGTGAACATTTAAATTAAAAGGTTAATTGAAACGGAGGTATTGCACTGGCACACTTAATTTGTTTCGGTTTAAATGTTTATTAGCTTAATAGAATATTTACAGAACCAAGACAAAAAAAAGTTGTGCATCTGTTTCCACAGACAAGAAAGTGAATGTACTTTTGTTCAGAAGGTAAATACCCACTAAAACCCCTTAAAACCAATAGTCTATAGGACTGTACTTCCAAAATGTGGAATGTTCTTTAGCTAAAGGCCAATTTTTTTATGGTTTCCTATCAGTCACCAGTTTCTATCATGATCATTTAGGATTTATGAGCACACTGAAGTCTTCAAAGGTGTCAGGAGAAAGAGCTTACATGGTGCAAATGCTTGGGGCAGGAAACGCTGGTAAGGTCTTCTGTCTGACAGAAGATAACCAAATACATTATTCTCTCGCCTTCTTTGTGGACTTTTTGAGACTGATGAGCAAGTTCCTCTTGAGGGAGAGTTGTTAGAGAAACCTGTCAGCTTTTTTCTTTCCTTAATTGGAGAGGATTCAGGTTCTGCTGGTGGCAGGAAAGGGAAACTGTGATTCATTCCAGCTTTCCTGGAAGAAACTGGATTTCAGTTAGTTGGCTTTCTTAGGGTGCCTGTTTTAACAGCACAGTCAAACTGTATTCCCAATCCTGGGGGCAAATTCAACGGCAATAGTAACACCAAAATTAAACTAATCAGACTACATCTGTATGAACACAAATGCATTTTTAGACAGAGTAAGTGCTTCAGTATGTTCCAAAATAAGAAGTAACACATGTTATTTGGAATATGTTTAAAAGGGAAAAATGTGCTTTAATTGGATTATTTATAAGAAGTTTATGTTTGGAAACATCTAAGCTTAATAAAAATTATGTAATGCAATTTCCTACTCAAAAAAATTATATGGCCCTAAATAGCAACAGAAATGGATTTTTTTTTCTCCTAATATCTAATAGATGTACTATTTTAAATTCTACTTCATCCCCTGTATTAGTTTTCTAAGAGGATTTCCATCATCAGGCTTTAGGGAATACACTTAAACACTGAGGTCTTGAAACTATAGTAATTATTAATCTTTAGCAAGTATCCAGTTACACCTCATTGGCTTTATGACATTCAAACTTCTTTTCAGATTTTACTAGGTGATTTTCCCCTTGTAGCATCTACCTCAGTTACACAGGTAGATGTGCTGGGGCAGTGTCATACCAAAACCACCAATTTGTGACAAGTGGAATAGGTGCTTTTATCTCCATGCATAATTTTGTGAGTTTATACCTCTTAGCAGCCCTTCAGGAGAGGAGGCAGTTGGTAGTCTTGGGTAGTAAGGTGGATACAAAGGTCAGGATATGCTTCCTGTTTTGCTGGAAGTGTGGCCGAAGCAATTTTCAAAGAATATTATCCCGCCTTGTAACTAACTGTCGGTTCTGAGGAACTTAAATGTGCTACCTCCTGTGGCTTGAGAAACAAAGCCTGGTCCTTTGGCCTCTAACCAAAAGAGTTACTGTTTGATTTTGATCATTTCTTGCCAGCTGTTTGTTGTTTCCTTCATGCAATGTGCACACAGCTCCCATATCAACAGACACTCAGCAAGGTGCAAGGTGCCCCAGTCCTTCTCTGGTGCACTGCTTCAAACCGACACGTGTTCATCAGTAGGCTGACCCAAAATACCTGTTTTCAGGTTTTATTCCATAAGCCTAGTGTGTTTGTTCCATGTTAGAAATGTAATTGTCAGTCTCTGAAAATACTTCCAACACCTTAATGTGAAGGGCACTGACAGGTACCTCTTAGCTTCCAGGCTGTACATTCTTTTTATTTACTTTCTCCTCTTATATTCGTACTGCCTTGCCTTGTCTGCATTGCCACTCCCTTCTCTTCCATCTGTCCTATTCCCCCTCCCTATGTTATGTACTTTTTTGCCTCTGTCGTACTATTCCTTGGAGCAGACTTTTTCTTCTTTGGAGCCAGATGCTCTTTCTTCAAATCTGTGTTTTAACATTCATGCAAAGAACCTCTTTTTCTCATCACTGAATTACCCTTCCTTTTTTTCATTGCCTTTAATTGTTTTCATTATCTTCTGTTTGTCCCACCTTTGGTGGTAGTATTTCCTGTGTTCATGAAGCATCAGTTACTTGTTGATTCTCTCTCAGTGAATGTTGATTGTTATCAGAATTGTGACTGCAGTTATGTTTATACTTTGCGTAGGGCCAATCACTGATGTTGGTCAGAGATATTAATTGGTCTTCACCCACACTCTTTCACATTGTTGCCTTATACCTGATAAAGCAACCTATTTGGTGTCCTACGTATCTGATTGAAATGAGCCAGATTTCTGATTGAAATGATTGCCAGAGCCCAGAACTTACTTGGTGTCTGTTAGGTGAAAAGCACTGAAACCAAGGAGCTTTCCCTCTGGTTGGCCTTTCCCGTAATGAAGGCCTTGTCACTTCTAAAGAAAAACTGTTCTCAGAAGAGGCTGTGAGCAAAGTGTGCACCTGCCTCTACTTCACATGGTCAGCTTGTGTGCACCATTGGGTTGCTTGGGTGTCACAGCTTCTCCGGGTGTCCCACTGGGGTGCCAAGTGAGTTTTGAGCTCATCATTAGCCTTCCAGTCTGATCTGGAGTGTAGCCTTTGGAGATGCTGGGAGGCTGTGGCAACAGGTCTGGGCTCTTGTCTGTAGAGCAGCCTTTCAGAGGTGGAAAGACATACCTCTACCAAATTATGCTAGTGGTGAGGTATACCCTAAAAATGCGTAATCTTTATTTCTGAGGTGCCCTTACATGCTTTTGTACTGGAGATTTGGAAATCACCTCCCTAACTGCTGAGCTAATGTAAAACTGGGAAGCAAGTGTAGTTTCTGGACCTTGAACAGTTAACAATGATCTTTGGAAAGGAAAAACTGTGAGTGAATGACAGAAAGTGATGATGGGTGATTGTGAACACAGAGACAGGGCACTACCTGCTTCTGAAAGCAACCAATGGTCAATCTTGAACCATCATTAGAAGCTAAAGAAGGAGTATGTTTTAAGCTATGCATTAGTAGAGGGTTTTTTCCTCTGAGTTGGTAATATAAAAATCTGTAAATCACATAAATAACCTAAAAGACTAAAAGCAGAATGAAATAATTGTTAGTTTTCAGTCAGGTTTTGATTTTTGAGAGCCTAAGTGTAATTATTCTGGCACAAAGGACGTTCTAACAGTTTCAAAGCAAACTGAACTGGGTGCAAAAGGAAACCACCAAGCACACAGGGCTGAGAAAAGCAGTGAGGCAGATTCCCATGAGCTGGAGCATCACCAGCTTAGACTTGCACTGGGTCTGAGTGGTTGCAGGCTTGGTTAAGTTTAACAGTTCCAGCTGTCAGGGAAATAAAGGATTATTCACCTCTATTTTCTTTAAATGACTGGGTTTATGATTAATATACACTATTAATAAATCATCATGTTTTGCAACAGAAATAAGAGTTTTTAGACAAAAGCTCAAGGAGGGGGATCTTTTTTTTGCAGGAGAGATCATAGCTCAACACGAGGACTGTGTATGGCTAGCAGTAAAGCATGTTCTTTTTTCCAGCCTGCTCTCTCTCTCAGTTAAACAAGAGTCTCATCTCAGCACATTTAACTGAGCTGCATGAAGAGAGAGATGTGATTTAAAACTACTGAAATTATAGGAGTCTTTTTTTTTGTAAGGCAGAAAATGTATCAGGCAGGTGCAGAAATAGATCTTGCGGTTCAGAAATATATTTTGAATAGCAGAACATCCCAAGCCCTTAAGTTTTGGGTGAAGTTCAAAGAAATCCTTCCAGAAAGTCAATTCAGAATGTAGCCAGGCCATTCTGTTTCCATTTGTCTTTCTAAAGCCTATGAAATAAGTTTATTCGGTGATCCACCAGTGCAATTAATATTAGTTCATAAAATTTTCTTTCATTTGGGGTGTGACTTGCCAATATAGAGAACAGCTACAGATCTGAAAAATGTGAGACAAGGAGCAGTGCTTTTGCTTCCTTTTACTAAACTCACATAAAGGTATTTTGACTTCTGACCAAAACCCAGTATAATACGATGTTGCAAATAGCATAAAGGCACCATTGCAATGACTGATTACCGTTTTTTTAAAAAAAAAAAAGATTAAATTTTCTGTTTGCCTGAAATGTCCTGCCTTTGTCCAAAACCCCAAAGTTTTATGTGTAAAGTGTAATTTCTATCAAAAATAAAATACTCTCAGTGGTGTATTTTAAATTGAGTGCTACCACATGAGAGAATATGTCTTCATAATGATGTTTCTGATTTTGAGTTTACTGTCAAGCCAGGGCATTTATGTTGTGCAATTGTACCTGTTGGAAAGGGATAGTAAAAATCTGAAGCCCCATTCCAGTTTCTAAAACTGATCTTTTAGGGAAATAATACCAGGGCTGTAAGTGCATATCTTTGCAAAGGGCAGGACCATGTGAGGTACTGCTAATTAGAGTCCTGTCCCTTTCAATTCTCTTTGTATCAGATGAAAAATTGGTGTTCAAAAACACTTGCAGGCCAGGAAGAAGAGTTTTAAGTGGTTGTACCCACATCTTAAAATAACTTCCCCCTCCTTCCTTTGATATATTGCGTAAAAATAGACGATATTTTAAACCTCTCTCTTCTGGGCGTGTCCCATGGAATCTCTGTGTCTTTGATCTTCTTTTTTTGTGTATTCACTGTTTGCTGGTTACACTTTTGCTATAAAAATTCTGGACAGCTAAGATATAGAGTAAATTAATTGGAATCAGTGACTGAAATTATTACATCAACATCATTAGGTTAATTTCCTATCTTTGTAAAAACAGCATATAATTTTATATCCAAAATTATGTAAAAGGGATAAAGATGTGGAAAAAATGATCTGATAAAATGATGCATACAATCTCCCATTAGTGACTGTTTCACATCTGCCACTTAAGGATGAACAAGATCATGTAATTTGTAAGAAATGCAAGCTTTTTCATTGAGAACCTTACAGTGATTAAAGAGCAGAAGTGACTTGATCCCCACATTGCTGTCATTCTTCTCTTGTCTGTTGTTATTTCTGATGTTGCTGTTCTGTTGTCTTGGCTTTCCCTTGATTATGAATCTGTTCAAATTACAATTCAACCTTGCAGCATTCTAATTTTAACACTGCAACACTACAAAATAGACAAGCATACAGACTAGACTTTGTTTTCAAAGGATGATGTTTATTTTCATTATCCATCTTGATTTTTTGGGACAAAACGAGAACTCTTCTTCTGTAAAAGTGGACATCTAATGGACATCTTACGATATATCCAGAAATAGAGGTATCCTAAATCACAGTTTACTTTTGACAACACAAGCCATTATGGCTAAAATTAAACATAGGTCAGATCCTGGCAAAATTGACTTCATTGTCATTGAAGTCATTGAAAGCCTTTCCATTGATTTAAGTGGAACTGAAATTAAACTGTATTTATAGAGAAGATTTTTTTTGCTAGTGCAGATGTATGCACCCTTTCTATTCCCTTTTTTTACTCTAAACGTACTGTGCTGGACAAGAGCCACTTAAAAGTTCACGACCTGTAGGAAAGAGACCGTGCCAGCAGCAGGATCAATCAATGCAGGCCAAGCATGGCTGTGTACGTCAGATGGTGTCTTTTGTTCACAAACTAGAGGGTATTTCACTTGACAGGGCTGCAGCAAAAAAGTCCAGGTAGATTTCAACAGGCTCCAATGCCCACTGTTAAGAAGAGAGATTTTTGACATGTTTCCTGAGGCTTTCAAGTTCAACGCAAGATATTTTCCATAAGATGTTGTGCAGGCTGAATTCATGAAAGTATATTGTTATAGCAACTTGTGTTGGATATCAACTCAAGAAATTAAGTCTACAGCAAGCTGAGTGATAGCAATACTCAGAGTAAATGGCTTCTGACTTTTAGAAGTGTTTGTTTCTATGGAAAGATGTTAATTTTGCCCTTTCTCTGTGTGGCAAAAATCAGAGGAGCAGTGTCACATCTTTCTTGTCCCAGGTATTGATGCTGAGGGAGGTTACCTGGGGGCCTACAAGGAAAGGAGCATGTATTATTACATTTTACAGTGGACATCCTCAAGGGAGAAGCAAGAGTTGTACCAGGTCGCCATGTTTTCAAAACAAAATTTGCAGTATTTGTTGCAGACAAAAGAAATTTGCCACAATATTTTGCTCCAGGACTCATGGTAACTCTGACCAGGAGCCCTCAAATGAAAAGCTCTGCTCTTCATCATTGTTATGGTTTGACTCTGGCCAAATGCCAAGGACTCACACACAGCCACAATTTCTGAGAGAAGGGAAAAAAAAACCCTCAACTTTTGTGATAAGGATTATAAGCAACTTTTATTAACTTTTTCACAAGCAAAACAGGCTCTAACTTAGAATAGTAAGAATTCACTACTGCTAAAATCAGAGCTTAAGAGTTTAAGAGTAAGAAGTTTGATAGATGTTACAGACATCTTCCTTCCCCCACCCCTCCCTCTAAGATCTTTCTCCTTCCCTCAGCGGCCCAGGAAGACAGGAGTGGGGGGGTTATGGTCAGAAGCTGTTTCTGCCACTGACTCAGAGAAAAAAAAAGTCCAACCCCAGGCTTTCCCATTGGGTTTGCTCCCAAANATATGTTATCACAGAGGCGTTATCAGCTGACCTTGGCTGGCTTGGAGCTAACAGTAGCTGCACTAAAATGGAGAAATTTCCAGCAGCTTCTTAAAGAAGCCTCTCTCATAGCCCCCCCCCAGCTAATTAAAAAACTCTGGCTACTTAAAACCACAACAATCATTCAGGCAAGACTTTGGCCCAGCCTCTGTAGAAACCTAAACCTTTCTTTTAAATAACAAACATTTACTTTCCCACACCAATGCCTGCTTGGGATACAAGAGAACCGTTTACAAGAAAAAAAAGAAAATGGAAAAAAAGATTGTTTTCTTTTCTAAAGTCACCCTGTAAAAAGGATGAAAAATATACACTAAGGTCCCTTTCTCTCCAAATCTGTGTTTTTCCCCATAAATATCAGCATAAATTGATGTGTGATATGTTAAAGTTTGTGTTTGTTGCCACTAGATCCATGACTTCAAGAACAAATAAAACACCTTTGTACTGGGACAAAGGTGGTCCTCATGCTCTGTTTTGCCTGGAAGAACAGAAAATATGTGTAGAAATCTTTTTCATGCATAGAGATGTAGAAGAAAATATTATTCTGAGTAGCTGTTGCCTGTGGGAAGCTTAAGAAGTTTAATTTTAAAAGGTTTTCTACCCCCTACACATTCAGGTGTTACTGTTTTGCTGTCAGTGTTTGCACTACGAGGGATATAAATAGAAAATAAACATATTTTTATCCTGTTGTAACAAAATGTGTGCAGATGTGATCTCTTTTTGTTTAGTGTGCATGAGGAGACTGGGAACACCTTTTCTTTAGACATTTGTGAGGGTACTGTATTTGTTGTTTTTCTAATTCCTTGCCATGTCAAGGACTGAGCAGTCAGGACAAAGATTATGTGATGTGTCATATAGATGTGATGTGTCCAATAAGATGCTGGGTTTTTTAAATATTTGTAGCTAGTTTTTTTGTTGAAATTTCAGAGGTGAGCAGAAAGCATTCACATATGAAGCATTGGATTTGGTGCTCAATATTCTTCCTCTTCAGAGTTGCTCACCTAAAACTGTTCCAGTATCTGAGTTTTTGGCAGCATTCAAGAATTCAGCTGCCGTCATGAAATGTTGCTGACAAATTCAGCAACTTCCAGGGACTTAAAAATGTTACTTCTCCAACTCTTTTGAGTGCATTAGTTTATAATTTTTATGTGTCTGTATTTTTACAGTTTTATAAATATATTATCTTACAAAACTCACAAGCTTGTTAATGGCTTCTAATCTCCTGCTCAAGAGAGTGAGACTATTTTAGTCAGTACAATTTCAGCAGATCATTTTGAAATGATCCAATGAAGTTTAGCTATTCGTGTCTCAACCTTGAGTATTTTTCTTACATAGCTAACATGATTATCAAAAATGCATATTGTTTTTTTTCCTAATGTGAGTTCTTAGATGAAAATAAAGTTTCAAAGGATCCTGTCATGCTGGGGTTTTTTTCTCCTCATTATTTTGACCTTATTAATGTTGAAGGTTATTTATAGCTCCATGACTGCTATGTTAAAATCCTTCCAGGCTGACTGACTCATATCAGAAACTGTGTATTTGAAAGACTTCCAAGGTTGCTGCTATGTGGAGTAGTATCTGCTCAATTCTGGTTTCTCATGGATCCTTTGTGGCCTGTGCTCTGGGAAGCCCTGCTGGTGTAGACAGTTTGTATGACTGACTGACTTAGAGGGTTTAGTATAAGTTTAATATAAGTTTTTAAGAAATGTGTAGAACTAAGAGCTGTATTCAGTATGGTTTTTTTCTCTCTTTTTTTGGTTTAGGCACCTTATGGCCTAGTACTTAGAGATAAGGTAGGACTAAGAGTGGAATAACAAAAACATAACCCAGAGAACTGCCAGACAGAAGTGAGATAGTAGAAGTACCCTGTCCTTCCAAAACCAAAACAAGATTTGTGGTTTAGCTGAGCTTGTAACAAACTGATTTCTCAACCAGAGTTTGGGTAAACATCTGAGGAGGAGTACTTGTTTCATCCCCAAATACCCCCAGAGACCCCTGAAAGGGGTGGGGATTGGGCAGGGATTGGGCAGAGATGGCGAGGGGACCTATGCTAGTGGGTTCTCAGAATTAATTGTAATATGCAACACCTCTACCTGGAAATATAATGTATGTTCATAAGATAGTCACAAATATGTACAACTTTACATTTAACTCCTACCAGTTAATCCCCTCAGAGGGGAGGACAGACTTAGGAGGAAATCCTTTCTTGTTCTCAATGCTGCGATGAACGAACATACCTGCTCTTAGAACTGCTTGCGAGTTGTAGAGCCTTTGAGTCTGCACTTCATGACTACAAGTGCTACCTCCAGAAGTGCTACTCTGTACTGTTTTTCTACCTCACCCAAAACTCTGTGATATTGTGCATTAGAGGGTACAACCCTAAACTGGCTGTTGCTCATGTAGTGAGGAATGACTGGCACTTGATACAAACAAATCTCCTGGTGCTGGGTGTTGTCAGTGGAAATCCTGTCAGTGTTCCTCTTCAACTGCAGAATAATGAGATGTATGCAAGAAACACTACCAAAAGGCCTTTGCCAAATATTTCAACATTGTACAGCATATAAATTTGTTACAGGCAAAGGTGTTTGTGCCCTCTAGCTGCTGCACAAATAGAATTCAGTGACAAAATGCCAAATAAAATTAAAACAATAAAAATCTAATTGTAAGCAACTGAGGGGAAAAAAACCCTCTCTGACACTTTCAAGTCCCCTTTTCCACTCATTTGTGTTGTAAAACCACACTTCCAAAGGCTTGCTTAAAACCGAGCCTGCAGCTAAATATTTACCCAGTGGATTTTGTTAAATCTGTTTCAGTGCCTCTGGAAATGCATTCACACCTCTAATTTCTAAGTACCCTTTGCCTCTGGGTATCTGTAGTGAAATGCAGGTATTAGAAGAGCTGAAATTGAGTTGAGATAACTGATAACCTGTGTCAATAAACAATGGATTGAGAAGACAGAATGATCTTTTGTCTTTCTGGGGTTTGGAAATAGAAATTTTGGCGCTGAAAAGCAGTTGTTCAGATCAGGCTTGAGAAGTATTTTCAGTGCCTGTTGTCAGCCCTCCTGCATCAGTTAAGGACCAGATAATTTAGCCCAGTCCAAAAATGTTGCCCACCAGCACTTCTTCTAGTAGAAGGTAAAGAACACCTGAGGAGGCACTTGTGCTAAAAGGCTTTATCAGCTCCCTTTTCTAATGGAGAGGCAGCTTTCTGACAACACAAGCACTGCTCCTAGTCACCTCGTGTCTTTAATGCATTTCACTGGTGTATAGGGTGCTGTGTTACAGTAATCTTCCTCACAGGCGAAAGGGAAGTTTGTCAATTCTTCCCTCTTTTTCGTGGGGAATAGGATGTGGCTGCTGAAATAGTCTATTGTGAACACTGTATGTTTAAGAAACTAAATTATGAAATATGTAAGAGGAAAAAAATAAAAACACAACTGAGTAATGGAAGATGAGCCTCTGCTGACAAAACTCTACTACATGCTATTTTGTATCATTGAAAATCTCATCCAGAAATATGTCTGGAGTCTCCATTTCACCTCATTGAAAATAGTGTTGGGCCTGCAATGTGTGTTTGAAAGATTTATTGGGATAGTTTTAAAATCCACAGACTGTAGGGCACTCACCCTATCTCTTGAGAGACTGTGTACAGACTCATACATCTTTCACTTCAGAGTTCCCCTGTTGAGAGCAAATATTTTCTGTGTGTAAATATCATTCCTGTTATTCCTAATTAAACCCTGTGTATCACACCTTATAATTCTCTCCTCGACATGGATAGCAGATAGCTGTTTTATTGCCAGCTCATCAGTATTTAACAAAACTCTTTAGCTTTCTTCCCAGAAATCACACCCTCTGGTCTTAACCCTCTGAGTATTTTCCCATCTCTCCGCCTCTCTCCTTCCACTCAGTCAATGGCTTCCAGACAACTTGGTGCCTAAACCGGAATGTAATAGTTGAGTGTAGTTGAATCAGAGCCAAACAGAAGGAGAAGGTTCCTTGCCTCCTACTCTAATGTGATACATTTGATAAGGCAGACCAAAAAGTACATTGACTATCTTGCCAGAATACTTGGAAGAATATTAGACATGGTCTCAGAATTAAGCAAATGACACCTGAGGTGTGAATGTACTTACTGTTGTTTGCAAATATCATTAAGCAGCTTAGCTCAAATCTGCTTATTACCAACTCAGATGACTTCAGTTTAGGTACCTCTGAACCAATTTAAGGATTATCTCCATTTATCAGCAGGGTTCAAGTTGGACATGGTTTTGTCCAGGTGGTGGTGTGGCAGCTCTAACTAGCATGGATTTCTCCTCAGTTCCAGTTTCTGTTGTTTTCTGAAGCAAGCTGGTGTGAAAAGCAGACTCTGAAAGCAGCCTGCAGCCGGAGCATACACAGGAGAGCTGCCTACTGGCTCTGAAGTGGCTGGTTACACACAGTGCCTTGAGGGGTGGAGGTGGTCTGTAGCTGCCTGCTGATTGTAATTGCCTGGGTAAATTGTCACCTGTGGCAGTGAATTCAAGTACATTTTCCCTTCAAAATCCGAGCCTGGAGAAGTACTGCTCTCTGCAAGGATTCATGTAATACTCTCCCTTTTGTGGGCTAATTGCAGTAGCCACGGATACCCCAGCCACTCTGGCTGGGATGCAGCCACTGGGCTGCTGTGGTACATTGTTATGTGTTGTCAGTGCTTCCTACTGAAGGTATCCATTCAGGGTTTTATCTGCTCAGAACCAACACATTTCACATATAAATTAGCTTGTAATAGTTTGCATTGGCATTCTCTCTCCCAGACTGTATTGTGTCTTGCAAGCTGCTGGAGGCTTTAGTGCCCCTTGCTTCTCTGTAGGGTGTCTCTGTGTCTTCACACTGACCATCCCTTCCTCTTTTTCTGCCAGCTGTGAGGCTTTCTCATTGTTGATGGCTGTTGACTTTTGGCAACTGGTCTTGGTGAAATAACTCTCTAAGTGTGGTGGATCTTGGAACTGACACCTTCACAGCTGGGAGTTCAGTGATTGGAGTTGCTCCCTAAAGTGGTTTTTGGATTGGTTCTCTTACAACTGCTGTGTTGTGTTAGAAAGAATGTTAGATATTTCCAAAGGAAGGTATTGAAAAATTAGTTTGAAGATATTTAGTCTTTGATGGAACATGACAGAAGTTCATACAGACATAAAGTGCTGGATGGCTGTTTCTTGACTGTTTTGGCACCTATTGTGTCCTATTGTTAGTGATACAAAAGAAATTTTTCCACAAAGTTGATGCATTCTGTGCATCCCAGAGCAATGCTTGTTTAGGAACGTGTCTTCTGTCTTGACTGCCCTTAGCTGAGTGTTTCTAAGAAGAAATCTACTTCATTTTACATGAAGAAAAATCTTTTAACAACCATTTGGGGATTTCAAAGCGTATCAGGAATCTGCAGCAATAGGTGCCGGTCTGCTTAGCTGTGCTTCTTCTGGGCTTCCCTTGGCCTCCCTTGGCTTTCTTCACATTCCCTTTTTGCCATGGAAAAGGTAAATTAAGGACACTGAAATTTCTCCAGACGAAACTCTGCTTACAAGCATATTTCTAGCAGCTCTAATGTTTATGCTGCGTTGGAGGGATTTTTATAACCTAAATGTTCTTTTGCAATATAATTAATACTGTTGTATTAAAAATGTTCTTCTTCAAGCATATACAGCAGTAACTTGAGTTTAGCAGGGTCCAACCAGTGTTAAATGTAATGTGCATATCTGAGAGGAGAAAAATAGGTCAGTGAATCTTATGTAGCAGCCTGTTTCTGCTGTGTCTGTTTACAAGCATCACCAGCCATTATCTTTGCATCCAATATTTCAAGCATTAAGCTTTCTGTTCTAGCTTAGTATATGAGACTATTTGCTATATAATCATATTGTATTTCATTTTCTTCTGTATGCTATTGTAATAATGACATTGCCTAATAAAATAATGTCAGATTTTAATTGGGTTAAAAGTAATTTGGTATGTTAGAGTTTTTTATTTGAGAAAATAAACTAGCTGATAGTGCATATCAAGCTGTCCATTTTTATTGTTATTATTTGTTTGCATTTACTTTCATTTCCTGTTGTCCTTTACCTGTTGAAATAAGGATGAGTTTTTTCATTAATTGTTTTATTACAGCCCTCTACAGCCTTAAGTCTAACATACTGATGTCGTAGTGAGGGCATAAGATGCCGAACTTATTATTTATTGAATTGATAGTTTTGAAAAAAATTCCGCTCCTAATAAACATCTGTGCCTCGTTAATTACTGAAATAAATAAGCTAGGCTAATGTGAGAGGGTATGGTAATACTATATGAGAGTACTCCAGCAACGGACGTAAATTTGCTGGGACGCAAAGACAGAATACAGTTGCATCAAAGACAGTTTTGTGAAAGAAAAGCTTATGCTAGCCTTCTGTGGTGGGATAGTTTAGGAATAACCAGCAATGTATGAACTGACATGACATGTAGTTCTCTTTGTAATTTACTTTTGTAAGAGTGTCCCAAATAGCATCTCAGTATACATCCAAATAATAAAGAGAAGGATGGAAAAGAGATTATTCTGTTTCTTAACACACTTCTCTTTAATTCTTTAATTTCTTTTGCTTTCAAAGTTGCCTCAGTATTCTGTAAAATTCCACATCACATGCAGAGGAGATATGTTCTCAGTATTGGGAGATATTCTGATCCTTCCTTTAAGTGCCATCTCCAAGTACATTCCCTTTTATGTACTTTGTTTGTAGGCTGTCCTTTTTTGTTAGACATTTATTAAGGACTAAGTAGAAAACCTTTGAGCCTGGGTCACCAGTCCATTCCTTTTCAGCTGGGTACTTGGTCAGCACAATGGAGTTCAAGCATATGCTTCGAGTTCAGAGTGTGTGTCTGTGTGTGTAAAGGCCTTGCAGGATAAGGACAGATTAAAGAAAGCTGTTGTTGAACTGGAGCCCATCTGACTTTGCCTTTCTTAGTCATTCACCGTTAAAAGACTCAGAAATTATTGTATTGACCTGTAGTTTCCAGTCACTTAATTTTTTACAAATTTAGATATCTCATTGCTGTTTTCTCCACTGTTTCTTGTGTTATCACGTGGTACTGCTTGTTCTCTTTCTGCTGTATATAATGACTGTGCTGCTGTACTGCTGGTGTGGTTATTCATGGGTATGCAGGCAGGCAGTTATGGAACAAGAATGTACAGAAACTGATTCTAATAATTGTGACTTTCAGAGAGCTAGTATCTTAACTGAGTATCTTGAGGACTGGACTATTACAGCTAAGGCTGCTTAGTGAAATCATTTTAACAATGCATGTGGAACTTCTTTTTCCATCAGAAAATTAGAGATGTAGATGTGTGTCCTTCAATGAGATCTGGTACCTGAAAACAAAATTAAAAGGAACGAGTTGACATCTTCAGCTGAATGCAGTCACTGAAGTGATCAAGTTGTATCACTCTTACCCAAGTCATCAGACCACTCACAGAAGGGAAATGGCTAGGTAAAAAACAGAAAGTCTCACATTTCTTTATTCCCCGACAACACCCAATTGCTAAAAATGCCTTCTTCAGATATTAATTAGATCATCCTGTAGGCTGCTCCTAGTTAGATTAAGGATATGATTTCTCACTGCGTGAAATTCATACTGGCACAGTAATCAAAGCTTTCTTTGTCTCAGAAGGTATATACTTAACACAGATATGCTCCTAAACGTATTAATTCCCATCCTGGTGCTGTTCTTCTGTCCTAGTGCCTGCTCTCACTGAACTTCCAGACAAATTAACAGCTACCACTGTGAAAGAGTATATGTGAACAATTTCATCAGTGCCTCATCTTTGTTTCATTTGTAATTTCTTTTCCTCTTTTCCACCAGTTAGATCTGGAGAGACTTGGATTTCCATGGAATAGTTTTTAAAGATTATTTTTTAGCTGTGTTGTTTAAATATGGTTCATACTTTTTCCCTATAAATCTATTTGTTATAATATTTAAGAAAATTGAAAAGTGAAAAAACCCCAAAGGGGTCTTCTTGAGGCATAAAGATGAACAAGCTTTAAATTCTTCTTGATTTTCAATTGAATAATGGAAAACTCTTCTTAGCTGATAAGGTTTTTTTAAACTTCTCTGAATCAATGGCTCTTCCATTAATTGCCTGGGTGCCAAAACTTTTCATCAAGTAAGGTGACAAAAGCCAACCACCTCTATATTAACTGATTTGTTTGACTACTCATAGTACTTAATTTTAGTGAAATTTTCACAGTACATACAAAAAATCTCAGTAATTTCAATTGCCTAGAAATGTATCTTCTCCCACAGCTACCATTTGGTTTATTTAGTTGTTTTTATAATTCTAAGGAGATGAAAGTACCTACTGTCCTACAGCAAATAATCATCAAATCCGTATTTACAAAAACTGACAACTTGTATTATTAAAATTGGCAGAAGCCAGGAAATGCTTCCTGACACAATTGTATCACTGACAGCTTACTCAAATGAATTTGGTTTAATTATGGCAGCATAAGAGGAACTGAAAGATCTCTTTTACTAAGTAGGAATTTAAATACATTTGAAATCCTGCAACCTCCTTTGTGCCTCTACAATGGCAAAGAAAAAGACCTGAGAGAGGACACTACCAAAGTATCAAGAGTATCAACTAAATGTGTGAGATAGTCCTTAAAACTTTTTATCTCTTGCATTTCATTACAGTTTTCCCTATGAATTATTCCTTGCCCAACCAATTTAAAAAAGTAGAATTGAAAATTCGAATGTTCAAAGGTCGTAAGTTCTTTATTGGTCTTGGTTTTTAGAAAAATGGTTCTAAAGAAAAATATTTTGAAGGAAAACCTGCCATTTGAGTGAAATCCAGCTTCAAAATGAGGGTATGGCAAAACTCCATAAAAATATTAACACATCAGTCAAGCAGATTTGGTATTGAGTATCATCAGATTTTCAGTGTTTCTTTTTCTCTGGAATGTGTTTTGAGTGTAACAAAAAGAAATTACTGTTAGTGTAGGTTGTGTCTGACTATCCTCAGCTGAATTAGCCTCTGAAACATCATGGGTGAGTGTAAAGGAAATCAGTGTCTTCTTTATTAGTTTTAAATATTTAAAACGTAATATTTAATAACACTGAGGTTAAATATAATTTTAAAACAGCACTTGGATAGAACTTTGAAAAACTGTATTTACTGTATTTAATCTGTATCAGTCAACTGGAGTCAATGCCTAATGTTTACCAGAACTTTTTGTCAGAAGTGATGGCAATGAAGTAGAACAGTTTTTTGGAGGTGACCAAAATTATTTTGTTGGGTAATTTTATACTCTCAAAGGATGAAAACATTGAAGCACTAAACATTAGTTTTATTTCCATGTTTCATCCAATAGAAATTTTCTTGTAAGGTCTCGTAAGGTCAGGAAGGCTGACTCAAAAAGAGCATGGCCAGAAAAATTTATCTAAGCAATGCATGTAAAACAGCTTTTTAAAGCTTCACATATATGTTTTACGTCTCAAGTACTCATTTTCTTAAATGCCTTTTATGTCTGGAGAAGTTTTTCATGTTGCAGAGAAAAGCTGAAAATTATACTGTACAAGTACCCATGAAAAGTAGGAAAAAAAGGATTTTTGTGTGTATATTGGCCTAGTTAGTAACATTTTGAATTTCTAAACTTTATGGTGCCTAGTGCACGTGGAAAAAGATTGATGGTTCCTTTGTCATGGCATCCTCTGATAAAGTGCTGATTCTATGCACTCCTAAATATGAAATTAGTCTCTTTTGACGCTTACGTTTTCTGTCCCCAAATTACCCTTTGGGTTGTTTGGGGGTTTTTTTAGTGATGAGTCTCTTCACACTTGTTTTTTCAGACTTCACAGGTAATATATGTATAGCATTCAAACTTCCTTGAAGACTGTACATTATGAAAATGAGTTCCAGGGGGTGCTTTATTAGGCTTTTTTTTGGACAGTTTTCCACTAAGGATACAAAGCTTCCAAAAGGGGAGCTGATAAAAAATATGTTGGAAAATTCTTTCTTAAAAACAGAAGACACATTTCCCTAAAGGAATAAATCAAAAGAATTTTTTTTTTTTAATATTAAATTTGTAAAATATGACGAAAATAGGAAGGGGCCAACTTACTGAGACTAATGTTGGAGATGAACTTAGAAACAGCTTTTGTTTTCCTTCTTCACTGTAAAAAGCTCATCTAGATAAAATACAGACATGCATTTTAAGTGCAATGCAATTATACCTAACCTCAGGAAAAAGCACTGACCAAGTTTATTACAATGCCAAAGATTAGTCCTGGAATGTAAAGCTGAGAGATTCCATTTAGGGATCTGCTTCATTAAAACGTGGAATAAGACATTCATAAGGCACCCAGAAATCCATTAAGGGAAAAAGGGCTCTGAAATGGCCCTTCATGATTCTCATTATTAACTAGAAGGATTGCTGAGGTTGATGACTTCACAAATACAGTTTTAGCTAGCACTCACTAGCCCTTTTAACTCTCTGTTCTCCAGTCCAAATTCACTTTGCAGTAGCCAGGCGTAGCTCTTCTAGTTAGCTGAGCAATATCTATCTAACATGTCTGAATTTGGAGAAAATGGGAGAAGAGAAAAAAAATCTATAGAAAATCTCATATTGCTACGAATCCTGCATGAACAGCACTCCAGTCGTACAGCTTCTAAGTTCCTCATAAAATCACTGTAAGCTAGACCCTGACACTCTCTTTCATTTTCATAAATCTAAATTTCTGGTGCTGGTAAATCCTGAAAAGAAATAGCAGTTTGTTATGTACTGAGGGCATTTTGATTAAACTGTCCCGAGAAATGGCAGACAAGAAGCCTGTACTGCTGAAAAATGGTACTGTTTTCTGCTCAAAGTTGGGTTTAAATATTGACCAGCTGCATAGAAAATAGCATCAGATTTGTCAACAGCATAAAAAATAGCCATTGAGAAAGCAGCACATTTCTCTGCATCCTAATGCTTCTAATTCCCAGAGATACCAAAGTGAATATTTAACATTTGACATTTCATGGAAGAAAAAAATAGCTGTCTCTATCAGGAGTTCAAGATTTCCTCACTAGGGAACTGCAGACTGCTCAGATAAAGTATGCTTGATCCTGGTTGATACTTTCTAACAAATGAAGTTATCTCAAGATGTTCACTTGTTGGGTGTACCAGTCTTGTGGTGGAAAATCTCCAGCTAGATGTTGTGTCCCAAAATGCTCCCAAGAGCTTCAGAGCCCCAGGGAGTTCAACTGGACAAGACTGGGGCGGATACAAATGTTTCTTGGTTTTCCTCTACGCCTGCTTCAATGGAATAGGCAACTTTTATCCAACCTGAAAGTATTGGATAACCATTGGAAGTGTCACGGGCCAGGATTCAGAGACTTGTCAAATGCACAGCTGCGTCACAACCATCACATGGGACTTGATAAATTTTTCATGCCAGAATTAATCAATTTCAGCAGGCAGTTTTCCTCACTGGCATTCATCCTTCCTCCCTGGGGCACTTCATTTGTCACAGACAAACAGGATGGGGGTTTGTGGAAGTGTTATCGGGGTGGGTCTTCTCAGACCCATCAAACTGTGTGTGTGCGTGTCAGCTCAGGAATTTTTGACAGCCTCCTGGGAAGTGTATGGAACTTTCCAGAGGGGAGTGCCTTCTCCAGGTATACAGGCAATTGCTTCTTTTGATGGTGTCGTGGTTTACCCCCAGCTGGTGACTAAGTTGCACACAACTGCTCACTTATTCCACCACCACTACCACCCCTGGTGGTAGGGAAAATCAGAAAAAAAAGTGAAACTCGTGGATTGAAATACAAACAGATTAATAATTGAAACAAGCAAAATGTAATAATAACAATAATAATAGAGGAAGAAAATGAGAGAGAGAGGAATACAACTAGAGATACATAAGTGATGCCCAATACAGTTGCTCACCACTGCTGACTGATGCCCAGCCCATCCCCAAGCAGGGATTGGCACCTCCCAGCCAATTCCCTCCAGTTTATATACTGGCCATGATCCTGATGGTATGGGACACCCCTTTGGCCAGTTTGGATCAGCTGTCCTGGCTGTGCTTCCAGCCATTTGTGCACCTGCTCACTGGCAGAGCATGGGAAACTGAAACGTCTTTAGGGGTAAGCATTACTTAGCATCACCTAAACCATCAGTGTGTTATCAATATGGTTCTCATACTCAATCCAAAACATAGCACTGTACCAGTTACTAAGAAGAAAATTAACTCTATCCCAGCTAAAACCATGACAGATTGTTATTTTGGAGCTAATGATTTAATTGCAGCAGGCATCCCTTTTATGTTGCAGAGAGATAGCTCAAGAAATGGAAATACACTAATAGTGAGAAGAATGATGTACAACAGGCTTTAATAAAATACATTTTTTACCCTGTAAATACTAAAACAAGAAGAACACTTATGTGTGAGAGAGATTATTACAGTATTCGTAATCCAAGCAGCACAACAGGAAAGAAAAATGAGACTTTTCGTTCTCACCTTACGCATATTACATGATATTCCTTCCCAGATTTTCTAAACCAAAAAAGTGTATTGAAAAACAGACTAACTATGCTTCTGATAAATGATAAGCATGAAGATGAAATTGTAGTCAAAATAGTTCCAGTCAAATTAGGTTCTTTTATGTATTCTTTTCTCTCTAGCACTACTAATGTCATGAAAGTTTTCAGCTTGAAATGTGGGTAAAAATGTAAAGTTCACTGTATCTTTTTCAGATGCTGGGAACCTTATGCTGGGAATGATTTCTGCTCTGGAATGTCTGTAATATATTGAAGCCTTAATGCTATGCTAATTGGTACCTTACTAATTAGCTCGTGATGAGAATTTTAATTAGATGCACAGTAGGTGCTCTCCTTCAGTGCAGGAGCTGTTTCTTAAGGAAAAAAATGAAGGGAAAAAGATAGTGGAAGGGCTCCATAGAAGACAAATATAATCTAATCCCTACTATGAGAAAAGTATACATTAATTAATCTTTTTCAATCTCTTGTAATTTATTCTGTTTTGTAAAGCACTTTAAAGTTTGCTTTGTGATTTGCTCTTTTCCCCTGTAGAGCAAATTGTACTTTTTTTTTCTGTGACTTGACATGTGCTATGAGCAAAAGGAGAAATATTGGAACATGACTGTAGTCAGTTATGCTCAGGGACAGCCCTAGGGACTGAGCTGAATGCATCCCGGGCTCAAAGCATGAGTGTCTGAAATCTGAATTAAAGAACAGAGCTATGTGCCTGTGAGCTGGATCACAGGGAACAAGTCTGGAAAGGGAGATGCCCAGCACCATGACCAACAGCAGTGGTTGAGCCTGGGCTGTACCACATTAAAAATGTATGTGAAAAGCTTGGAAGACACAGTTGGGTGACTTGAAAGTAACAATACTGAGGAGCATCACTGATTTTTCTTCTATGAGGAAAAGCTGTGAAGGTGGGGTAGAAGGTGTCTGTCTGCAAATGCTGCCACCCCTAATGTTCTCGTTAGCTTAATGGCATTTTGTTGCAGAAGATTTTAGGGCTATCATTTGGGATGAAGGCTGTTTTAAAATCTGCAAAACATCTAGTGCAAGAAGAGTCTTAAAAATATAAAGTTTCTTCCCTCTCCAAGGAAACCTGAATTATGTGTTTATAAATATAAAGTTATTTGCCAGGCCTGGTAATCCTCATAAGCCACATCAGTGAAAAGGGTGATTCAATTTCAGGAGATAATGGGACATTTTGAAAAATTATGATCAGGTTCAGGGAACATTTTTATAAAAGGAGATAAAAACAGTGCAAGTAAAGGGAAGATTAATTGCAAAAAAAGAGAAAACCGGTTAAAGACTTTTTACCCCACTGAAAGGACACTTTAGGAATGGGCTCTCTGAAGGAAGTGAACTTGCTGTACAATTTGCATGATTTGAAAAATACCTTTTTTTTTACTTAATTTTGATAGGGAAAATTCTTCTGCATGGTGAATAAGGTCATAGGTGAGCCACATTCCAGTGGATGCTCTGTACATATTTAAAAGGAATAGCCAAGGAATATTTTTCTCCAGGTGGCAGTATGAGGGAAGTGAAAATAAAATTGCTTTTGATAAAATTTTCAATGAAGTTCAAAGCAATCACTGTGAGACAATGATTGTTTCCCAAATGTTAGAGGACATTGGTGGAATGAAAACAGCAAATTATTAAAGGGAGAAAACTCTGTAAGATTTAAGTAAATTGTATCAAAAAACTGAAAGAGGATTATGTAATCCTTGTGTCAAAATCAAATTACCCCAATCTCAGTCAAATAATATGAGTAGTATATAGCCTGAAAACAAGCTGCACATTGAAGAATAATTCTGAATACAGAGCAAGTCAGAAAAAATTATGATAGCCTATGACCAACTCTACAAATAATAAACATTAATCTAAAATTGTATTTGCTCTGAAGTATTAGCTCAACTGCCCTTCCTGGTAAAAGATGCTGTCTTTTCAAAGGGCTTTATTAACCATCTTTCCTGCAAGACCTGGTCATTTACCATGACGGATTTGTCACCTATTGAGTTCTATTAGAAACAAAAAGGAGCAGGGAACTCAAGCTGGTGTTACTGAAATTACATTGTTTTTAGTTTTTTATGGACAGAGATTTAAGGCTGATTCGTGTAAAAAATGTATTACTTCTTGCTGTCTAATTGGGATGCTGGTTGCTTCTGGATATCTTGAGATATGTCTTGCAGGTAGGTGTGAGTCGTCCCTGACACCTCTAAGTTAGCAAGACACCAGCTACCTCCAGATCAGAGACTGTGTGACCACTTCTGTAAAGCACTATACTGAGAGCTGTTGTCTCTGCAGAAAGACAGGATATATTAGTACAGACTTAATGCCGTGCTACACACGTCCATATCACCCCCAGCCAAATGGGAGCGTAAGTGTGAACTTGAGTATCCCTGCAAAGAGGCTGCAGCCGTACCTTTTGTCCCCTTCCTGGTTGGACTGCTGCTCATATCACAAATTGTCCACCATAGATAGGTAGCACTTCAGCAGAGTCTTTATCCATACTCTGAGAATTGAATAGACTGTTTGGAAAAGGCAATTATAATGTACCACCACTTCATTTGAACAGTACATTTTGAAAGAGGGGGGAAAAAACCCACACAGCAAAACACCACTTATGTGATTTCCTTGCTTTCTTTGAGAAATAAAAGGAAACTGGTTTTCTATCTTGAGTTCTTCGGTAATGGTAGATTTCAGAATCCAGTACTTTTATCCTTCCTGTTGAATACATACAGGGATTTGCTATGGGATATGGTGCAATATTTTTGATGGCAGGCTTCTACAGAGCATCTTCCTTATAATCCAGGTAGTCTGATGTTATTTTACACAGTCTAGTTGACATGAGGATGTAGATTAAAATGCGGGTCAGAAGCCCTAACCACACTTGGCAGGCAGGAAAGGATATTGGTTTGCCAGAGTAATTACCCATAGGAAGTGGTGATGCTGACACTAGTTTAATTTTTTTGAGTGCTTTATCTTTACTCTGAAGGCTTTAATCTTTTATGATTTGAATGCTGCCTATGAAGGAAGCTGTCTCTTTTCTCTATACTCTATTCAGCAGTAGTGCTTTTCAAAATATTCAGAATATTTTTGTATCTGAAAACTGAGGGAAAATATATTCTTACTTCTGAGCCTTTTTCTGAAACTCATTTAATCAGAGATGTACTGTCTTGAATTTGAATGAATATTTGGAGTATGTTTGCTTGAGTAAATAGAGGGTATTTTGTTGTGGAGTAGAGATTTAGTTGCTGTTGTTTGGTTGGTTTTTTTTTCTTCTCCACCCAGAATTGGCTAGAAAGTCATTTTATAGACTATAAAATAATATACAAATCTTTTATGATTTCTTCTCTCTTACATAATTTAAACTGAAGATTCCTTATTTAAAAAAAAGGTAAAATGAATTTCAGAGCTTGTGTTATGTAAGCCAGTTAGTTACATCAAGCAGAAAAACTGAACACTGCCTTTGGGAGAGAGGGGTGGGAGGGGGGGAACAAATGCTTGAAAGCAGAGTCTAGGGAATGGAGGACAATTTGGAGACCAGGTTCTTCACAAACCACACCACAGAGAGGCTGACAAAAAACATTGGGTACAAATGGAGCACCAGTCAACCTCAAAGGTTCTTCAGGTTCGATTTTGGATGGTTATGTACGTATGTTCAGTCTGGGAAAAATACTTAATGTTTTCACATGATTTTGTCTTCCAGAATGATTGAAGATTGTGGGAAAAGAGGAAATACCATGGCAGAAAGAAGGCAGCTGTTTGCAGAAATGCGTAAGTACTTCCTAGAAATGTTTTGCTGTGATAGACTAAGCCAGTTGCTATGCAGTATCAGTAAAATCTATGCAAGCTTTCCACCTCAAATCTCCACTGCACAAATGATTTGTGAGACCAAAACTGCATGAAAATGGGCTGACTTGGCCAAATAGGAAAGAGGGATTTTCCACATGAGGTTTTTCGATCATATTATTTTAGTCAGTAGCTTTTTGAGACAAAGATGCTGCAATACCCAGGTAGCGATGAAGAGGGATAAAAGTCTCCAAAAGACTACATCTTTTGTTGGGGATATCTGTAGTGGGTTGTCCCCCACGAGCTGCTAAGCAACCACATGAATGCTTGCTTAATCCCCAGTCAGCCTCTAGAGGGATGAGAGAGAATATAGGGAGAGCAAAAGCAAACAAACTTATGACTTGAGATAAAGATAGTTGATTAAGAAAGGGAAGGAAAAAATTACAACTAAAAAACAAGAAAAAATGATGCAAAGGTGGTCACTCACCACCTCCCAAAAGCAGACCAATGCTCAGCCAGTGTCCACCTTGGAAGACAAAACTTCCCATCCCCTTCTTTCCCTATCCCAGTTCTTTTGCTGAGCATGTCATTATCTGGTATGAACTATCCTTTTGACCAGGTGGGGCCGTCTGTCCTTGCTGTGTCCCCTCTCAACCTCTTGCACATCCCCAGACAACTCTGGGAACGGACGAAGTAGGGAACAAAAAGGCCTGGATGCTGTGCAAGCCCGGTTCAAGCAATAGCTAAAACAGGAGTGTGTTCTCAACACTTTTTTAACCACAGATCTAAAACACACCACCATGCAGACTGCTATAAAGAAAGTTAACTGCATCCCAGCCAGACATAGTATTTCATATACTCATACACTCATGGACTTCATACTCCACTTCAGCACATTTTTATAGTTTCTAGTGGAGCTCTGTGCTCCCTGCAGAATGGTGTGTCAGGGATGTACTATACCAACAATTTTCCTACACTTCTCCTGACAGTCGTCTCTTATTTCTCTTACAATCAATCCACTGTTTCTCAAGGAAATTCTATTACATATGAAGTCTGAAACTGTCACCCTGTTACTAGATTTACCTGAGTTTTGTCTGTAATTACTAGGCTTCCAATTGTTTGTTCCCTGCAACATAGTAAACAATGACAGAGCATCTCCCTTATCTTTTATGGGAGACTTAAGATGAGCATTACTGGGACTTAAATTACTGTGTGTACTGAAAGACCAGGTCTGTGCTGGTGAATTACCTGTGCTCAGGACTGTTCTCCAGGGGTGAGCCCTACATCTGAGCTCCTGAGCAGTTCAAAATAAGGACTTCTCATTCAGATGGCCTACTGAGAGCTGTCTATCCTATTCCACCGTGTCTACTAGCTCTGTTGTGACCTGTAATTATTTTAGTCTCACACAGAGCTTACTGTTGTAACTCAAATGAATATTTCACACTGATCTTCCCTCTGGTAACCAGTGACAAGACCTGAGAGAATGGAATGAAGCAGTGTCAGGGGAGGTCTAGCTTGGATATTAAAAAAAGGTGCTTCACCCAGAGTGTGGTTGGGTGCTGGAACAGGCTCCACGGGGAAGTGGTCACAGCACCAAGCTTGACAGAGTTCAAGAAGTGTTTGGATGGTATTATCAGGCACATCATGTGACTCTCGGGGTGGACCTGTGCAGGGCTAGGAGTTGGTCTCAATGATTCTTGTGGATCCCTTCCAACTCAGGATATTCTATGATTCACATGTCTCTTGTGTACAACTTTTTGGACCAGGGGAGAAAGGGGATATTCTTTGGCCAGAATCAAGAAATTAATTTGTCCATTATCAGAACATACTATACTTTTAATTAGGATTATAAAGGGGACTTTAGCTAAAGTCAATAGCAGAACTACCATTAGCTTCAGTTAGTATGGAATACACCTAAAATGCTTAAGACTTTGCTGTGAGGATTTATGGTTTGTTCCCACAATTTTGAAGGCTGTTTTGATACTGAGTTGTTTTGGAGGAGTTAAGGAAGTGTTGGAAAAATCAGCAGTTGGAGGCAGGAAGGACTGTTTTCCCATGCTGTACATGAGTAGTTATAGTCTATTTTTTCTTTCACATTTTAGTATTTTGACATGTTTGCTTGAGTCTGGTTTATCTCATGCATGCTTTCCTTTTCTGTTTGCCTTCCTCTGTTCCTCCGCTGCTCCAGCTAGGTAAAAAGAGGGAAAAATATTAACTCTTGTGAAAAACTGTATGCATTTTAGGCAGAGAAATGTCCATACTCATAAAACACTGAACTTTGCATTTTTAGAGTCCTTTGCATTCCTCTGTGTGTAAAGATTGTTCTTCCCTGAAACAGAAGTTCACCCTGGGGTTGCATTCAGGTGCCCTGATTTGTGTGCAAGCCNAACTTCCCATCCCCTTCTTTCCCTATCCCAGTTCTTTTGCTGAGCATGTCATTATCTGGTATGAACTATCCTTTTGACCAGGTGGGGCCGTCTGTCCTTGCTGTGTCCCCTCTCAACCTCTTGCACATCCCCAGACAACTCTGGGAACGGACGAAGTAGGGAACAAAAAGGCCTGGATGCTGTGCAAGCCCGGTTCAAGCAATAGCTAAAACAGGAGTGTGTTCTCAACACTTTTTTAACCACAGATCTAAAACACACCACCATGCAGACTGCTATAAAGAAAGTTAACTGCATCCCAGCCAGACATAGTATTTCATATACTCATACACTCATGGACTTCATACTCCACTTCAGCACATTTTTATAGTTTCTAGTGGAGCTCTGTGCTCCCTGCAGAATGGTGTGTCAGGGATGTACTATACCAACAATTTTCCTACACTTCTCCTGACAGTCGTCTCTTATTTCTCTTACAATCAATCCACTGTTTCTCAAGGAAATTCTATTACATATGAAGTCTGAAACTGTCACCCTGTTACTAGATTTACCTGAGTTTTGTCTGTAATTACTAGGCTTCCAATTGTTTGTTCCCTGCAACATAGTAAACAATGACAGAGCATCTCCCTTATCTTTTATGGGAGACTTAAGATGAGCATTACTGGGACTTAAATTACTGTGTGTACTGAAAGACCAGGTCTGTGCTGGTGAATTACCTGTGCTCAGGACTGTTCTCCAGGGGTGAGCCCTACATCTGAGCTCCTGAGCAGTTCAAAATAAGGACTTCTCATTCAGATGGCCTACTGAGAGCTGTCTATCCTATTCCACCGTGTCTACTAGCTCTGTTGTGACCTGTAATTATTTTAGTCTCACACAGAGCTTACTGTTGTAACTCAAATGAATATTTCACACTGATCTTCCCTCTGGTAACCAGTGACAAGACCTGAGAGAATGGAATGAAGCAGTGTCAGGGGAGGTCTAGCTTGGATATTAAAAAAAGGTGCTTCACCCAGAGTGTGGTTGGGTGCTGGAACAGGCTCCACGGGGAAGTGGTCACAGCACCAAGCTTGACAGAGTTCAAGAAGTGTTTGGATGGTATTATCAGGCACATCATGTGACTCTCGGGGTGGACCTGTGCAGGGCTAGGAGTTGGTCTCAATGATTCTTGTGGATCCCTTCCAACTCAGGATATTCTATGATTCACATGTCTCTTGTGTACAACTTTTTGGACCAGGGGAGAAAGGGGATATTCTTTGGCCAGAATCAAGAAATTAATTTGTCCATTATCAGAACATACTATACTTTTAATTAGGATTATAAAGGGGACTTTAGCTAAAGTCAATAGCAGAACTACCATTAGCTTCAGTTAGTATGGAATACACCTAAAATGCTTAAGACTTTGCTGTGAGGATTTATGGTTTGTTCCCACAATTTTGAAGGCTGTTTTGATACTGAGTTGTTTTGGAGGAGTTAAGGAAGTGTTGGAAAAATCAGCAGTTGGAGGCAGGAAGGACTGTTTTCCCATGCTGTACATGAGTAGTTATAGTCTATTTTTTCTTTCACATTTTAGTATTTTGACATGTTTGCTTGAGTCTGGTTTATCTCATGCATGCTTTCCTTTTCTGTTTGCCTTCCTCTGTTCCTCCGCTGTTCCAGCTAGGTAAAAAGAGGGAAAAATATTAACTCTTGTGAAAAACTGTATGCATTTTAGGCAGAGAAATGTCCATACTCATAAAACACTGAACTTTGCATTTTTAGAGTCCTTTGCATTCCTCTGTGTGTAAAGATTGTTCTTCCCTGAAACAGAAGTTCACCCTGGGGTTGCATTCAGGTGCCCTGATTTGTGTGCAAGCCCACACTTTAACATGTTTAACAAAAACCATGTGCTCCAGATGTCCTACGTACTGTGGGCCATGTGAAGATTCATAATGTTAAGACAGACAAAAGTATATGGTAAAAAGTTAAACTCCACAACCTGCTGATAACAGAGGAAGACAATTTGTAATTTAAAGGCCTTTGCCAGTGTTTTAGGTTCTTGCAGTTATATCTGCAAGCCTGTGATTAAAACCCTACAATACTTTTAGAAAGTGGGTCATGTTCCAGACTACAGAAGACAGGAAGGGAAAAAAAAGGAAAATAAAAAAAGAAGAAAAGAAGAAAGAAAAAAAAGTCCAACTTTTCCTTTTTTTTAAGTGGGAAATTTGTCCTCAACAAGAAACAGAAGCATTTGACTCTAACTTTCTGACTCTAAATTTGGGCCACTGTGATTTTCCCTGTATTTTGAGAGGTTCAGTTTGACTTTTTTGTTTACTTTCCTGTGGAAGAGGCATCTCTAAATTACAAACATTTGTAAATTAGCATCATAATCATTATCATCTTCTGTAGAATCTGGCAGTTAAAGTTTGAATTGTGTCTTATAATTCAAAAGGCCCTATTGGACATCAAATCACTATGTCTTAGTCTTGCCTTAGTCTTACCTGACATATATCCAGATGTCCTGATATATTCAAGATGTCTGTCACTGTTGTGCTGCTGTCACATATTATCCAAAAAGAAAACAACAGCCAAAGCTTGCAGTGTATGCCTCTGTAATTTTTGCAAACTGCACACAGTGTTCCATGACATGAGCATATTCAAGGGAAACAGAGAGAAGCACTGCCAGCAGGCAGAAGGAAAGAGAGGCCACTGGCAATACTGTAGGGAAGTTACAAATTCAGTGTTTTCTTTGCTGTGCTCAGTCCCACAAATCTTTCCATTTGTGTTTTAGGACTCTCTGTGTAAGTGATGTCACTTTCTTACACTTTTCTTCAAGTTATTTAACAAATAGATCTCTGACTGTGGCAAAATGTGAATCATGATAAAATTAAATTGTCAGTTCCAGGGCTTTATCAGTAACACCTACTCCCCAAATAATACCAGAATAATACCATCCACTGTGTGTGCAAATACTAAAA
>WEIV01015465.1:0-100330 GCA_013390005.1 Calyptomena viridis
TGGGTAATATGGTTTAGTGGTTTTGGAGGCTACGGTGCTAGTGCTGGGTGGACGGTTGGACTTGGTGATCTTAAAGATCTCTTCCAATCCTGATAATTCTATGATCCGCTAACCTTTGCCTGCCTGTATTACCTTTTTTATAAAAAAGGGGTTGCTGCTATGGTATCAAAGTCCCCAGAGCATTATACAACTAAACTGATCAGTATTTATGAGATACTGTGCAAAAACCATGAGCAGGGAGGCTTGAGGCAGGCACTAAAGCAAGTTTTCATATTCTTCTGACTTGTTAGATAATGAACTGTAAGTTATTATCCTCTAAAAAGTTCACAGAAGGTCTGTGACTTACTCCTCTTCCATAATTTAGGTAAAATCTTAATGATGGAATTCAAGTCCTTGAATATTTAGCAATTATTAAGGCAATAAAAATGTCAGCTTGACATATTTAGATGGAAAACAAGACTTAGAATGTATAATAACATGCAGTTAATTTTATATTCTATGGCAAAAAACCAAATCGCTGACCCTGTAAAAGACTGGAGCAAGACGACATCTCCAGGAAAGCATTGCTACTTGTGTCAAGTGTTTGCTTGATATGTTGTTCCTTCTTTCTATTCAATTATTTCCAAATACTTCCTCTTAATGATACAGCATTTCAGTCTTTACCATTTGGCATTCAGAAGTATAAATCTAGTAGTTACAAAATCTGCCCATGAATATCAGAAACAGAACTTGACAACATTCAGGACACAAGTCCTGAATTTTAAATTTCAATTTAAAATTTAAATTGTAAATTTAAATTTAAAAATTCAAATTTTTATATTTTAAAATAAAATTTAAATTTTAAATTGCACTTCCTACCTTGCAGCATGCTGGCAACCCCATTCAGCTCTGGAATCCTCATTTCATTTTATTTCATGAAATGAGACTTCATTCACTCATGCATGACTCCTTCTCTTTGATCTGTGTTATTGTCTCAATCAGAGCACAGACATAAATGGAATGGGATTCCCAGCCTCCTGACTTCACTGCCAGGAATATAAATCAACATTGAAGATGATTTTTAAATGAAATAGGAAGTTCAAGATTTTTAGAAACACATCATCATATAGAGGTTATGCTGCCTCTTTTTAAACCTCTTGCCTGCTGGCAAAAAGAAAACTGTTCCAGTGACATTTTCTCTGCTCTGCTGTGACAAAGGCTTCATAAATATAGACTGTGGATTAGAATAGACGTCGGCAATCTTCAACTTCCTTTCTAGCAGCCTCTTCTGCAGACAATTTTCCATAGCTATGGATAAAAACCAGGGAATCTAAAACTGGTATGTGTGGCAAGGTGGTTACAGTATAGCATGTGTCTGATGGTAGCAGTCATAGCTGACCCTGAGGCAAAGTCATTCTGGCTGGAGGAAAGGAGGGAAAGGCAGAATTTCTGACCCCAGCTCCGATACAGATTTGCCATATACAGATTTGGGCTGGGATAAGTCATGTACTTTGAGATCTTCGATGGCATGTGCAATGCAAATTAAGATTTTTCCTCCAACTTTGCCTAGAGAAAACAAGGAGTGTGATGAACTGTAATGCCAGCCTAGATAATTCTGGTGCTTGCTTAAAGAGAAGTCACTCATAACACCAGTGGAGAAGTTGCTGGTGTCAAACTGATCAATGTCACTAAGAATAAAATGTAGGGTGAGTTTTAATCTCATTAGAAAAACACCAATTTGTCGTTGTATAATCTAACTGATTCTTTTCCTTTTTTATGCTTTACATTCTAGGCTGAGGCCTCTTTCACCTCCAAGAAGTGAGGAGAAGACTGCTCCCTGCCAAGAAAGTGCAGTCAGGTTTCTGGCATACATTGGGCAGGCAGAGAGCTCGTATCTAAGGTTGGCAGGGGTGATGCTTCTTCAAGAGCACATAGCACCTCCAGTCACTCATTGCTTGAAAAAGTCACAGAAGAGGAGAGGGGGCAGCAGATTAAGTGTTTGCAAGGTAAATATCCTCTTGGCACTAGATTTTCTACATGAGTTACTGTCAATTAACACATACAAAAGCCAGTGCTGGAAACAAGAGAATAACACTAAAGCCTGGGAAAAGCTCCACGTGTCCTTCCTGATTTCCCACAAAAACCAAGCAAACAGCTAACTAAGCCAAAAAATGCACACAGCTCAGTGGACATAGTTTTTGAACAGCCAGGCTACTTTCTCATCCCTTCTTGCTTTCCCTTTCTCAGCGTGTTACCACTTAGCAGAGTTTTGCTGTCTACAGTGTTAAACAAACACTCACAGGCACTATCGTGCAAATCACTCATCCTGGATAACAGACAGATTTTTACATTCTTTCTGCATATTTGAATCCATTATCCCAAGAAGGCCCATAAGAAAGTGGGCATTAGCTTAATGCAGCTCTGAAAGAGGAACTGTTCAGGTCAGGGGAGCGGGAATGATGGAAAGAGCCATCTGAATTGATAAATCACTTTCAGCCAGTGACCAAATCCATTTCAGCTGCTGCTGGCTTGTTTGAAGCGAGTTGGTGATGGCCTTTAGCCTAGTTCTTAAGGGTGTCCTCGGCACAGTATCAATTTATTTGCTGTTAACCTTGTTAGAAAAGCTGGAAAAGCAATGGGCTTGCGTGGTTCTCTGCTTATCTCCAGAACTTGGTCCCACCAGATCAGGTACGGGGCACTCTGGTGTGGTAGGTTAGGGCACAGCTCTGTTTTGGGGATTTAGCTGTACCTCGCTTATTCCTTCCAGAGCATTGGTCTCTGGATCTGTTCCTGAAGCTCCTTTCCCCAGCACTGACGTCATTCATATGTAAGGGGGGAAGAACAAAGACAGCACTCGCCTGTTTCTTATGTGATTTTTCAATACCCATTTCCCAATCCTGACATCCAGAGTAACAACATCCTTTCAAACCGCCCTCTCTTGAAATGCCACAGTAGTCAAACAGCTGCAAATCAAAACACCTTGTAAACAAGTGACTGAAATCCCGTGGGATGCCTGAGGGCTTGGGCACGTCTCAGAGTGATTATAGTTCCTGCTATACAAATTGGAGTCCATGTAGCACAGTTTGTGCCAACTCCAAGCCCTTGCTTTTTATTTTTAGTCCTGTTTGTCAAGGGGTTCTCATAATAAAAAGAATGACGTTTGGTATCAGTGACACACAGATAAAATTAGATAGTAGCCGGAAGTGATCCTACGACTAATCCTCCCCACTGAGGCTTTTTCCACGAACTTTGGGATCCTGTGTGCCTCAAGGACAGCTTTTCTCTGGGTGAATTTCACTTCCCATCAGCAGGCAGCTGAAAAATTGGACTCGCATGGGATGTATGTGCAAAAGAAATGAATGTCATTGTCACTGTTTATGCCAACAGCTGGGACCATTTGGGACACTAAAGACAACAGTGTCTAGATGTGTACATCTGATCAAAGGTTGTTTTTAGCAAGCCTTGAAACCTTATTCCCTTTTGGGGGCAAAAAAACAAGGCTTTTGCCTTCCATGCATGGAGTTTTGTACACAGAGCAGCTTAAGTCATCATCAGGGCTCAGTCCTGGGAATGATTTGCCCCTCAGACATAAGACACCCGCACTGATGCTGAAGATATTTTTCCTTTCTTTGGAAGAAGGTGCCTAAGGGAAGGACAAGATAGAAGGTGCATTAGATTACATCTCTAAAGTAGATCTTCTCTCAGGAGAGCAGGATCAGTTCTTACTTGGTTTGGCTTTTTTTTCCCCCTTTTAAACTTTGGATATCTTTCAGTTTTACTACACCGTAAAATATGAAAATACAAGAGGTTAACTGGTCAGCAGCTGCTCTCTATTGCTTAGAAATATAGAATTCAATCAGGCAGTGTACCTAGTGCACCTTCAAAGGAAGGTGCCATTGTTTGCTGTGTAGCACTGTAACACTCCCTACCTGCCAATCCTCAAAAGGTCCTCTAAGGGTGGGTCTCTCTGGGTGCAGGATGAGTGCAGTCTGTATGATTGCTGCTCTCCTCACCCGCAGAGGTCCCCTTTTCCATCGCGGTCAGTCAGCAAAGCGCCTGCTGACTGACCCCTCCTAGACCCTGTTTCCCCAGTTTCAATTCCCAAGTTTGTCACCTTTTTAGACGCCTTTTCTCCTTTACCAGCCAAATCCCCTAAATCTCCCCGTACCCCTAAGTCCCCTACTCGTACCCCGAAGGCATGTCATTCCACACAAAATGGTGGGCGCCATGAGGCACTCTCTGATCCCTTCCCCTCCTCACAAAATGGCGGTTCCCCTCAGGAGTTTCCCGCCACTTGTGAGGAGTTTCCCGCCACCTCTGTCCCTAGGGGGTCTCGGGGGGATAGGCAAGCGACGGCTTCTCCTGCCTCTAGAGGCTCCTCCTCCTCCCTCAACCCCTTCACCCCTCCCACCAACCCCATTGACGCCACGCCTCCCTTAGTGCCCCAACGCTCCACCCAAAACTCCTCCCATTTTCCCACGTCACGGAGGAGTTTCCCACAGGGTGGGGGGCGGAGTCCCAAGACCCCAACCCCACCTCCCTTACGTCACTGGGGGGAGCAGGGCCAGGAAGTTCCCACAGTAGCTTGCTTTGTAAACATCTGGGTTCCCACAATTCCCCACTCCCGGATCCCCATGGAGCCCTTGACCTGCTTGCCACTCCTGTGACCTACCTGGCAAGGGGTAATCCCTGGTGGGAGCCGGTTTCTTTTGGGAACAAAAGAGAGCTTTGCAAGGCTCAGAAAGATTTCGGCTGTAATTCAGAATAATTAAAGGACTATTAAGGGCGACCTTTGTCTCGAATATCCTGACCCCTTTGGATATTCGCGACATCTTTAGCTGCTTGCTTTCTGGCTCTGAATTACAGTTGTGGGAAAGCAAGTGGCGAGAAGGTCTTTTAGCCCTGCTACCTGACCTTGCAAGGACTCCGGACAGGGATAAGGACCTCCATGGGAATCCCCTCACACTAAACCATCTGTGTGGAGAGGGGGAGTGGGCTTTCCCTATTAAGCAAGCTATAGCTTTACCCCAATATGTTTTGGAAAGAATCTCACATGTCGCGGAAAGGGCTTTTGCAGGGCTGCCAATGGAAGAGCCAGTGGAGAACTTTGTGAACATCAAACAGGGAGCGTCTGAGCCTTTCATGAAATTCGTTGACCGCTTGCGTGTGGCAATAGAGAGGCAGGCGGAAGGCAAGACCATTCAGCAGCAGGTGCTGAAGGCCTCGGCACAGGCTGGAGCTAACAAAGTGTGCCGAGGCATCATTATGAGCCTTCCCCTGCAGCCTCCCCCTACTCTAGAGCTCATGATGGATGCTTGCTCTAAGAGGGAGGTACTTTCTACTCCTGCTGGTTGCCAGCGTCCTGGGGGGAAGCATAAAGGGGCAATGGCAGCGCATGCAGCAGTGGGTCACCAAGGAGGAGTGATGGCTCAGGCGCCCATGGAGGGCATACAGGTAATGCCCTATCTCCACAATCCAATGATGGCTCCAGCGGCAGTTCCTGCTCCAGTGGTGGCTTCCGCAACTGTGCCAGTTTCCGTTCCACCGGTTTCAGTTCCACCAGTCCCTATTTCCACGTTACCACCTGCCACGTCTGGCCTGGCAACAGCAACACCCCACCTCCAGCAGAAGCCGAGCCAGCGTGGACAAGGACAAAAAAGACCTGTGGTTAACAAACATATTGGGTGCTATATATGCTACCAACCGGGACATTGGGCACTTAACTCCTCTCAATCCTGTGAATCAGCAGGCTGGGGGGGCAGCTCCCAATGCAAAACCTAAAAAAACCGGAGTGGGAAGCGCGCCCTGCCTGCGCGTGATGACAAAATTCAGGCAGGGGCGTACAAAGGAAGGGGTGGGGGTGCCCTGGGAAAAAGCTCTAATCTCGGACATAACAATCAGACCGGACTTGACTGCATGACAAAATGGAAGGGGTGGCAGAAACAACAGCCACTCCTTCTGAAATCCATTGAAGCTAACCATTTTGTGTCTTCCAACTGGCAGGTCGTAGAGGTGTGCTTCACAGACGACAACGCTCCACGCTATGACGACTGGACTTCATGTGAGTTCCTGATCACAGGACACGAGGTGCATACCCCTCAGGACGTTGAGGTAGTACCTATCCTATTCACACCAAGACAGTAAAACTTCATCATCCTGCTACGGAGTGTCCAGCCTCCCTATTTCCTCCCTTGCGGCACGATCCTCGCCCAGCCGATACCCTGGCCACAAGAAGATTGGCTGCAGTTACCAGAATTGGGGTACATGCCACAGGTTTATTGGGCAGAGGTTGTGGGGGAGAATAGGCCCTATGTCAACTGTGGGGTCTATCAAAATGGGGACCACACTCATGTGTTAGGACTGCTGGACACGGGGGCCGACATGACAGTCATCCCCAAACACTTATGGCTGTCAGGGTGGGCTCTGCAAAACATGGAAGGCACGGTTCAAGGAGTAGGGTGGGCTACATTGGCTAAAAGAAGCGTCAACATCGTAAAAATTGAGGGGCCAGATGGGCAATTGGCTTCTGTACACTCGTATGTTTTGGATTACAGAGTGCCCTTGATTGGTAGGGACACTTTATCCCAGTGGGGAGCCAAAATTGAAATCCCAGGTTCCTCACCTCAGCATTTTCAGTAGCAGCCACTGGAGAGCGCCTGCCCATACAAAAATTGGCGTGGAAAACTGATGAACCCGTATGGGTTGATCAGTGGCCGCTAAGTTTGAAAAAGCTCAAGGCGCTAACGGAACTCGTGCAAGAGCAATTAGAGAAGGGTCACATCGAAGAAATCATGAGCCCTTGGAACTCACTGGTTTTTGTTATCAAAAAGCCGGGGACTGACAAGTGGCGGCTCTTGCACGACCTTTGCAAAATTAACAACATTATCGAAGATACGGGCACCCTCCAACCTGGGCTACCCTCCCCCATGATGTTGCCCAAAAATTGGCATTTGGCAGTTATTGATATAAAAGATTGTTTTTTTTCAATTCTTCTTGACCCCACCTATGCGCCATGGTTTGCTTTCTCAGTCCCGTCCATCAACCGAGAGGCCCCAATGAAGCGCTACCATTGGAAGGTGCTGCCTCAGGGCGTGAAGAATAGCCCCAGCATCTGCCAATCGTATGTGGCTTCAATGTTGTCCCCCATCTGTAGAGAAGCAGGTAATGCAATTATTTATCACTACGTGGATGATATACTAATTTGTGCCCGTGATCAAAACCAGGTTCAATAATTGCAGGACTGGATCATCGCAATGCTACAAGTCAAAGGTTTCGAATTTCAGCCAGAAAAGATCCAGAGGATACCACCCTGGAGGTACTTGGGCCTGGAGATCACCAAGCGCACAATTCGGCCTCAGCGCTTGGTGATTAAGGATAATCCAAAGACGCTTGCGGACCTCCAGCAACTGTGTGGGTCGTTGAATTGGGTAAGACCATGGCTTGGAATAACCACAGAGGACCTGGCCCCTCTCTTCAAGTTATTGGAGAGGGGGGATGATATTACAGCTCCCAGGTCCCTTACCCCAGAGGCAAGAACAGTGTTGAAAATTATTGAAAATAAATTGTCGGTAAGGCAGGCAAATCGGGTTGTGCCTGGCCTTCCTTTTCAATTTATCATCCGTGGTANCATCCATGGTAAGTTGCCACACCTTCATGGGCTCATCTACCAGTGGGACAAAACACAAAGGAAGGAGAATTCCCTAACAATAATTGAGTGGGTCTTCCTCGCGAACAAAAGATCTAAAACATTAACCCAGCCTCAGGAGCTGGTGGCTGAGTTAGTCCAGAAAGCAAGGACTCGGCTGAGGGAGCTTGCCGGTGTAGAATTTGGTACCATTCACATACCGCTCAAATTTTCAACAGGCAGGGTGACAGCTGAGATGTTTGATTATTTGTTTCAAAATTGTGAAGCTCTTGATTTGGCTCTTGAGACCTTCACCGGCAAAATTGCTCACCACTGCCCTTCACACCAGCTTTTCAATTTGGAGTGGAAATTAGATGGTGCATCCAAATTATCTCGAAAACCTTCTGAGTCTTCCCACAAATCAGTCATCACGTGGATAAATCCAGAAACTTGACAGTGGGAATCAGATGTTGCAGGACAAACAAATCACGCGGCAAGCAACTCTCCAAAACCGTGCAGCCATTAACTTCCTCCTCCTGGCCCACAATCACAGATGTGAGGAGTTCCAAGGCTTTTGCTGTTTCAATCTGAGTTCTCGCTCGGAGCACATTTGGACTGCTATCTCCTGAATGAAAGAAAATATCCACGAGATCAAGCAGGAAGGAGAAGACTGGCTTCAGAACATCTTTAAAAATTGGGGACCGTCGGGATGGTTGGGATCAATTATAAAAACAGTGTTGTGGATTATTGTTACCATTTTATTAATTCTGCTAACGTTTTTTGTCACCAAAGCTGCAATTTTATGTTGTTTAAATTCCTCTTCTCAAAGACCACATTATGTTTCTCCCGCTCCATCTACCCCCCAAATCTGCTGCCTCGAACCCCCTCCTCCATATTCACCACCGGAGGAGTGGTGGTTTGAAGCCGAAGTCTAACCATCTTTCTTTTTAAAGAGAAAAGGGGGAATGTGGTGATGTGTTTTATAAGTTTGTGAATGTATTTGTATTTGATTCTCTGTATAGTTCTGTTATCACCAGTTATTCCCCATTATCCTTAATTGTAAATGGACTGCTCCAGTCTCCCCCTTCCTGTATCCCACTTAGTTTCCCCCACAAGTGCCGTCCCCTCCCATATTTTTCCCGCCTTCGGGTCCCTCCGCCTACCTCCCATATATGTACCCTGTCCCCTCCCCTTCTTCCAGAACCTTCCCTGTCACTCCAAGTTGTATGGTCCCTGATTGGCTTGAGTAGGAGGCCTCAGGCTTCCCCTCATGCCAGTCATCCCTAAACCCCTCCTCTTCCCTTCCCTGATTGGTCCCTTCTCCGAATCCGCCTCCTGGTTATGCCCACTATAAAAGCCCATGTTCGGAGCTCATCTGGACTCTTGTGGGTTGGTTTCTCCTGAGGTGCAAACCTCAAATAAACAGTTCCTGATCAACCCCAAGAGTCATCTTTGACTTCTTTATCAAGCAGCTAATCCGTCAGTCCTCCTCCAGGGATGCCAGCTAGGGACAGGTGAACTGCCCTCACTGAAGAAGCCCCTTGCGGGGTGTGAGGCAGGGCGTACCGCCTAACTGGCTGCCCCTGACCCGAGTGCACCAGGTGACCCGAGTCCTCCTGTGGAGATCCGATTTGTTGCCCGGTGCCCAATCCTGCCCAGTGCCCCTTAAGGTGGCTGTGAGCTCGCCTGGGCTTAGGATTCAGTGTCGGGGTACAGCCACCTGAGGAGGGACCGTGGCATAGCACAAAGGGATTTGGCTGTGGTATTATGGCAAAGAAAGAGTGTATCAAAATCAAAGCTGTGAACTTCTAAGGCCAGGTACTTGTAAACAGGGTAGACAAAGGCAAAGCAAGAGCATAATGGTATAATGTAAACAGATAGAGGATGGAATTTTTTTCCTCCTGTAGCTTATTGGAGGAGAATGGATCAAGTGTGGGGACATGGTTCATTTTATGTCAGAAATCTATTGTGGAATGAATTGGTGTATCAGCCCTATCACTACTTGGCAAGGGGGTATCTTTAGCTTAAGCCAGAGTGATCAGCTCTAAGGGGTAAGAAAACAGAAGGTTCAAGTGTGAAAGTGCATATGGTCCTTGCCATTTTTTAATTCTGGAATCAAGAAGTTTTCTAGACAACCAGAAGGATAGGGCTTTCTGCATCCCATGGCCTTCCTGAAGACTTTCTCTCTTGAAAGAAGGTCACAGGGCTCAAAACTGTTTCTCAAGTGCAGCTCTGTAGCGTTGCCATGATGTCATGCATTATTATAAACAAGTTATTATTTCATTCAGTGTTTTGGGAAATGATAGGACTGGAACAATACACCCACAGCAATTCCCTCCCTCCTCCCAGCAGACACTTTAGTGAGTTACTTATGAGCTGTACCTCACTAACTGATGTCTGTCTGTCTGTCTATGTCTGGTAATAGAGTGTGGCTGGGGAATTTTGTGGTGGATTTTATGAAGGGCAGAGACTTGGGAAGGAGAAGAGGGACATAAATTTGCAGTGTCATGTGGTTTGATGGCTGCTTGATCTACAAACATTGGGCTGAGAAGGCTCCAGGGCTTCATAGCTGCAGGCACTGAATGCATCATCGCTCCTTTTTCCATGCCTTTGTGCTTCTGAAGCCAGTCACTCGTTTACACCTGACAGGATAGCAGAAAAACAGAGTTAAGCAGGGCAGTGTTCCATTCATTTCTGTCTGCTCAGCTCAGATTCGAGCTAGATCTGGGACGAATACTTTAAAAAATAGGAATCATCATAAAGGAACAAGTACTAGAAATGAAGTTCAGCAAGAGTGTACATAGGAATCTATTTGAAGTCTTAGGCTCTTGCATAACTGTCTCTGGCTAGTTCCCTAAACTCCTTTCATCTGCTGTAGCCTCCTTAGAACCATTTTCCTTAAAAACATACAAGCAGTTTGAAAGCCCTAATGACGCACAATGTCTGTTCTTTGACCTTTGAACAGTTCTCTGCAAAGAGACTGTCTTTCCTCTTTTCTATTTCATAAACACTGTCCATCTGGCCTTGCCCTGTCACATCCCCAAATATAAAGAAATAGTCTCCCTCCTGTAGCAGGGAGGCAGTCCAATAGGTTGAGAAGATAAAGACTATAACAATATTCACAGATGGCCTGTTGCAAGGGTCTTGTTGATCAGTGAAGGTATATGTACACTTCAGTCACCTTTGGGCCCATGTTAAACTCTTCAGTGCTGTCAAACTACTTGATCAAATGATTTAAAGGTAGGTCAGGCTATCTGGCTGGAAATATTCCTTCTCTGACAAAGAACTACTGCCCCACATCATTAGATAGACTAAGGTATTCTTGAACTGCCCACAGAACAAAGGTAGATTGAATCACATGTTTTCTCCAAAAGTTATCCTACCCAAAGGAATCAGAAAAAGCATTTACCTTCCTTTTTTCCCCAACTGTTACAACATGGGGTCTAACCTCACCATTAGAGGAAAAGCTGTACTTCCCAACTGTGAAGATCAGTAAAAGACTAGATGTTGCTCCCTAAAGGGTAACTGATCTAACTGAAAGATATCTAACTGAAAGATAACTCTAGTTCAGCTCTTTAAGGTTGACTTCCTATCTAGTCTAATCTCGGTACGTATCCAAGGGGCATAGTTGCCTAAAAATCAGATATGTAAATGTGATGAAGACATGGCCCATAGCATCTGACCTTAGATAAATTCCTGTCCAAATATTCTGTCCACTCACACGACCCAGTCCATACTGGGATAAGACTTGTGGGTTGATATTCCCAGCCCTGCCCTGCATTATCTTCTGATGATCTGGTGTGGGGTAACTGAGGATCTCACCACTTCGTCTGCACAAAAATACTCTTTCATGATGTTGAAATCCTGATGCTGCCATTGGAGAGTGCACATAATCCAGTACAGTCTGTAGTGACCTCATGCTTGCTTGTAAAATGGTGGTCAGGGCATTTCATGCTATCAGTAAACCAGAAGAATTTACTGGAAAGGGATTAAATTTGTTTTTAAAGTGTCTGCAGAGCCAAATCAATTTCTATAGTTTTCTGAGCTGCTGAACAACCAGGAGCAGTCATTGCACTTCTCTGTTGACAGCTGCAGCCTTTTACCTCTTCTAGGCAGGAACTGCCTTCTCCTCTGTATTTGTACAGCTGCCAGTGTTGTAGGTGCCACCTTCTGCACCAATATGATGGCATTGGTAAGCCTCCACTCGCAGGACAGTCAGCAGGGCACCCCTCCAGCTGCCCTCCTCTCTGCAATACCTGTGGGTGAAATGCAGGCAATTGCATTTGAGTTAGACGCACATCTGACACCAACTGCATCTGGCAACCACTCTGGCACTGCAGAGGACTGCCCCAGGATTCCTAGTTATTTTTAATTCAGCATCAGATTGGACCCAATTGCTCCTGGTTAGAGATCTTTTTGCAATAACAAACTAAGATTACATGAAGAGCTTAAAAAAAGAATTTCACCCCTCCAGGGATGAATTACTTCCACTTATATACAACTGTCATATCTTTAAAGGGCAAGCCCAGAAAGCTAACACTGAAAAATATAACTGTACAACTGAGATCATCTGCCTGCTTTCTCTAGGCAATCACATTTCATATCTATAAGGCCTTTCATAGCAAAAACCAAAATTCAAGCTAAATGGATGGAAGACTTATGTACAGAATAGGAAACAACAGCTTGGGAGGAGGTGTATTTGATTGCTGGAGCCAGTTACAAAGACAAACCTCAAACACCATACGACTGCTTTTACATAGCTACTCACTCATGTCTGGTAAAACCACTCCATAGTCACCCAGACTTTGCAAACTACTAGTCACCAGCTGAGAAACGCATGGTGACATGCATGTTATGGAAGCATCCAACACTGGCAAACAATTCACTTCCATATGTAGCTCAGCATCCATTCCAGACATTTTATAACTGAGTATTTTTCATGAAATAGTAATTGGAAAGCAAGGAGAATAAAACCCCTCTGTACTGACTTACTTATCCCACAGTAGGTCTCATGCTGTTCAACTCTTCCTTAGGGAATTGAATTAGAAGCCAAGTTACACAGGAACATGAAGAGGGCCACGTCTTCCCTACACTTTTTGTGAATATTCCCAGTCATATAATGAGAGAGAGACATGCTTCACATAGTGGCTGCATTCAGCCCTGATTATATACCTGGATTACTAATTGAAGCACTTAACCCCAGAGGCAAATGGATTTCCCTGGAGAACACAGGAACAATGGAGGGGGGAGTTCAACGTGTCAAATGTGTACAAGTGGAACTGCTCGTAGCCCTTTGTTCAAAAATTTTCCTGTGAGGAACATTTTACTCTTTTCAGAATTATTGTTGGTTTTCCTCTTACCCCCTTTTCAGTGATGGCACAGGATAAAAGTGGAAGGGAGAAAGGAAAGATGAGGGAAAAAAAAAACATTTTTCACTGGGTTGGGTTTGTGTGTGTGTGGTTTTTTTTTTTACATTTAAAAACATGAAGTAGTTTACGTAGAAATGTCTGCAGGTTTCAAATTTTCATCCAAAAAAGGACAATTTCCATTTTTTTCCTAGTTCTTCCTATGGAAAATATCCCCTGTAGGGTTTTTTTGGTGGTTTCTTTTTCATTCTTATTATGTGAAGTCAGGACCCAGCACTGTATTGTCTTCAGAGAGCAGCACACTGAGACCAGTGACTAACTGGTACCTTGACAAGAATCCTAGCCCATTCTTCTGCCACAATAGTATCTCACATCTCCAGCTGCTGTAAATGCTTGGGCGGCTCTTCCCTAGGGCTGGACTCTGCATAGTCCTCCACAGGAATGATATGAGAACAGACTTTTGACAGCCAATAACTAAAAGGTTTCCTTCATTGAGAGAGTTAAAACATCACTGCCTGCTTATGTCTCTCTGCAGTTTGCTTCCTTCTTCCCATTAAATCACCTGGCATTAGGTATCACTGGCATTCATGTCAGATTCTCTGAAAGAGTCCAGATGATCTTCTAGTGAAATGCTCCTGTGGCCAAATTCTGCCTTACTGTCAACAAGTCCTTGAAGGTTCTGATTTTGGCCCTGCATGAAGATGCTGAGTTCAGCTTACAAGGTCTGTATGATTCCTTTGTCAAACACACTCAGCTGTGAGTGGAAGCGAGAGTGACAGCAGGTTGGTCAGTGGTCCTTCTGGAGTGCCAGCCTGTTTGGCAGTTTACCCTTATGTATCCAAGGGCTTTGGTGATATGAGTGTAAGCTTAGAAATGGGGCATTTGTGTCTCTCTACTACACATGTTTGTATCAAAGGCAGCTATACCCCTCCCTATAAAACCCCAAGATTTAGAGAGACTGAATTTCTTTAGGCCTCATGGGTTCCTTCAGTCAGATGCAATTTATCATTTAAACTTTTAGAGAGATCTATCAGTTGCCAATCTTGGCTTCATTTTCTTATTCTTATAACTGCTGAGCAGAAAGGTCAAATAGTGTGAAATGCAACAAAGAGCCAAGGCCATTTACTTGATTCTGATGTTTTTCTCAAGAAAGGGAACAATTTGCAATTGGCGATGTGGTCCAGGATGCATGGGATGTGTAGCCTTTCACAGCTCTACTTCAGTCTCAGATGAACAGGGAGGATGGAGTAGCTGCCTGCTCTTCTGTGTTCATCGCCATTGCTTCCTGTGAGGTTGTCTGTGTTCCAGAAGGAGCCTGTAGCCCACTGACTGATCAAAAGAAATTAGGTAGGAGTGGCTGAGTATCTTCAGAAAAATTATTAATTTTCCAGTATGACTGTCGCTATCCAGAAATCATGAACAGTGGGACAGCATGCACACACAGACCATCTTCAACTGCATTTGCACTCAGGACAGGGTTTCCAGCCCCTTTGGAAACATGTGTGATTGCCCATATGGACATCATGGGGGAGTTGTCATGGAGGAAATGCTGCATCTCTGCAGCCTCTGACTCTCCCACATGAAATGACAGCCATTCCCAAAACAGAGGAACAAAATAGTCCAGGCAATTGTTTGGTTCCAGCAGCTGAATTGTTTTGAAAATCTAGACTAAAAAAAACATCCAAAACAAAGCTGTAACCACCAAAGCCTGGATCTTCAGCTGCTCCTCAAGAGCTTTTCCACTGATTTCAGTGAGTTTCATGGAGGGAGTTTTAGCTAAAAAACAAAGCATAAAGAAGTTGGGTTGAGGTCTTAACCTTATACCATCCAATGTTAGACATTTAAAGTCCCATCCACTGCTGTAGTCAACTAGGGTAATGTGCCACTCCAGGGAGCAGATGAAATTGTATCTCTTTCCATTAGCAGTAGTCTGGCATGAGAACTAAAGTTTAGGTCTTTCAGCTAAGTGCCTTACATTAGGCAGTCCTCCTGCGTGGTCTCCAGCAGTTAACTTTCTGTGTACCTCTTGGCATCTCTAAGATAAGGACAGTTTTATCTTGCCACGTATAAAAAAGTTGGAGGTCTTTGTAAAGAAGAGAAGTGATTATACTTCAGCAGAGCAAACCCACTGTCAAAGGAGTCCTCACACATGCACTTCTGTCTCTTCACCAGTCTCTCTCTTCTCTACCAGTACCACCATATTCCCACATTACCAACTGACTTGAGTATCCTAACCATTGTTCATTCACATTTATTTCGGCTCCAACTAATGTTCAGTCCAGAGGCTAAGAGCTCTCCACAAGATTGGTTTCAAGTAGATACACAAAGGCAGCTGAGCAGTGGGCCTGTTTCCCTTCTAGCAGCTTTTGTTACTATTTTAGACATGAAATCCACTAATGGGGTGGAGACTGAACTGATGGGTTGAACTGCCTTGTTCATTAATTTGAAAACCTCATCTCTTGAAATGAATCAGACCAAACCCTTATGACATTATACCATAATCCAAAGAGTGATTTCACATTTGGTCACAAGAAGAGCAGCATTTTTATTTTTTTTTAGCTACAGAGAACTGGGAATGTTTCGGGCAGTGGCTCTATTCGAGGAATGATACTGTCATGACTGAAGGAACTTTTTATTTCCCTGTGAAATACCAGATCAAGCAGCCTTGTCTAATCCTTGTACTAGACTTTTGTCAGGACTCTTCTATTTTTTTTTTATTTTTTTCTGCCAAAATCTATTATTGAACTTGTTATTGCAGTATCTGCCATATATGAGGAGGCAAGTGCCTGCCCCCATTTGTCTAAGAGAATAAGTGAGTGGGATTGCACAGGAATAGATCGAATCTCCCATATGAGGCTCCTAAAGCACTGTGCAATCATTAGTGAGTTAAACCTCACAAATCATTCCTGAGTTAGGTATGGCAAGGGGCAAAAGGCATTTGCAAAGAGGATTTTTCTCCATGAAGAACAAAGAGAGTGAAGATGTGTCTTGTAGACAGTGATTTACTCAAGGTGATGTTGTCATTGGGAGTCTTTCCGTTGATCTCCTTGGTCATTGCAAACATCATAATTACCTGCTGAATAACACTGACAAATGGTATATCTGTAGGTTCAGAAGCTTGCCTTCTAGTATGTCCCTTCAGCAGCTTACTTTAAATAAGGTCTCTTCCAACATAAATGATGCTCTGAGTCTATGATTCTGCTATCAGGTTTGAGTAACTTGCTAGTCGCTTCAGAGACTGCAAAGTGGGAAGAAGCCAGTGGCATCATTAGTCTGAGCTCCTGCATACCATAGGCTGCAGGATCACATTGAATTGCTTTTTCTTGGAAGTACAGAGTAACTTTCAGGGGAAATTCTTTTTTTTTAATTTTGCTAATGAATGGAGAAATCCACCAGAAGCCTCACATAAACTGATTAATTACTCTCACTTCTAGAAAATCATGGGGTCTTTTTTAGCCAGAATTCATCCAATTTCAGTTTGAACAGTTCGTTATCAACCCTCTGTTTTCATGTCATGAGAGATTGTGATCAAGTCAACCCTTCACCTGATCTTTGTTCAAGCAGACTGAGCTCCTGGAGTCTTCCAGTGTAAGGCATGCTTTCTAGTCCTTTAATCAGCCCAGTATCTTTTCTCTGTACTTTTTCCAATGTGTTATCATCCTTCTGGAATTATTCACAAATAACCTTTTCATTAGTCAAGTCGTTCTTCAAATGGTTGAATAATATTTGCCTGATGAATTTATAGTAACCTTCCTATTGGTTGGTTGTATTATTTGTGAGTTGTTAACATGAACAGCTGCAGAGATCTCTTCTCCCACAGCTTCACTGGCCATAGAAGACATTTTCATGTGATGTTAGTCCTTCTTTTGGACAAGCCCTTATGCCATCTGCCATCAGTTTCAGCTGTGCCATGGTTAGACACCAATGTGCTAATGTGTTAAAATGTTCCTGTGTCTTAGGATAGAAAGAGACAAAAGAACCAGCCGCTCTTGGTTTAGCTCAGCCCTTTTCCTCTTTTCCAGAAGATTTCCAGAATCTTCTGGTATGCAAGAAATTCCAAGAGAGATGTATTTGTACATCAGCTCTACTCTTGAACTGTGAAGCTCCTGTAACAAGGCATGTTTATCACCCCAAGAAGCTTCTTAAGTGTCTGCTTCAACTGATGCTAGTTACTGTATCTAGTGCTTCCTAACCTCTCAGTACCAGTGACTTACGTAATTACCAGGGTCCATGGTAAGTGATTGACATGCTGGATTATTTGTGAATGAACAGAAGGCTGGTGTGACTTCTGGGCAAAGTTTCAACACTGTAGAAGGCTATCTTCTCTTCAGAGTGTCCTCAGCCATCCTCATCTATGTTTGAAAAAGGTAGATACCCACAAGAAAACCGTACCTATGTAACAATGACACAAATTTTAGCTGAGCAGAGTATCAAGTCGCTTCTTAATTTCAAATTAACCTTCTCTCTGACTGCAATGTTTTGCCATCATTTGTTGCAGTGAAACAAACTGAGGAACTTCCCCTTTAGTTTTTCGTTAGAAAGCCACTCGTTCAATTTCATGTTCTAGGCTTCAGCTGAACTTTCTTGCCAGCTCATGTTTCCATTGAACATACAGCTTGGTGAAGAAATAGCCCCTTCCCTATCCTGCAGCTTCCCCTGACCCTGCTTCAAACAGATAGGCAGTTGTGTGTATTTGCTCTTGATCTCTGCAGTACTACAGTCTAAACTCTCTTCTCTGCTACATGACACTTGAATCCCACCAACCTCTTTCCCTCCAAACGAAAGTCAGGGTGATGGAAAAGCTTGCCTCCTTAGGTCTTACTCTCTTTCTGCAGTTTTGGACTCTTGCAAGCAGCTCTCAATGCCATTAGTATCATAAGAGAAGAGCCTCTGCTACTTTCAGTTAGAAGTTCAGAAAGCCACAGCCACCTCCAGGCTTTGATCTTGAGCCAAAGCCAAATCCAACCTCCTTTGTTCCCCAGACCTTTTAGTTTTACTTTGACATAGCAGATATCTAGGGCCAAAGAAGAAGCAATTTGTTAACCATGTGTAGCCACAAATCAAGCTTAGACTGAGGAGGGGACTGTAAATAGCAAACTATTTCTAGATGTTCAAAGCCAATTCAAACATGCCATCTACTGGACCTGAGCTTGGAGCCTTGGTAGAGAAAGGGCAGGTGGCACTGAAGAACTAGGGAAAATGAGCTTCCACACTCCACACAGATATCTTGTAGGGTCCCTCCCTCACCTATTCTGGTCTCTGGACTTCATGATCAGTGTTGTCAACTCTACTCTGCAAAAAGCATTCATATAGCCAAAACATGAAGAGAGCAAGGCAGAGGGTGTGTAGGATTTCCCAGGAAGCTCTTTGAGAATAGTCTTTCTTGTATTGTTTTGCATAAGGAAAATACGTTAGAGCAGCAAAAGTACAGGCTTTTTAATGTGGAAATATTGAGTCTGCCCTCCTCTGCCAGAGCCTCCTTCATGTGATGTTGAGCAAGTAGGGCACATATTTAAGTGCACCCCCTAGTCTGGGATGCTCCAAGCTCAAATGTAGTGGTCTGTGGTTAAGAGGTGCTGAGCAAAATACAGAGTCATTAGTTTCAAAATGTTGGATGGTCAGCACTTCTCAGTTTCTTGACCTCTGAGGAAACCTTGGGAGTGATGACAGAGAGGATGGTGAGCCATTTGCCCTGGGTAGGGAAGGTAAAGAAGTCTGTGACTCATTACTTTCCTACACTTCTCAAGGTACCGCAAGTCACTACTAGTGAGCTGCAAGTGAGCTGTAAGCCCTTAGGAACTTTGTGTCCTCCAGATCTGATGGAACTGAAGAAGATAGAATTGAGGGGCACATCTGAAGTACTGCCATGAACCTCTCTGTGTCTCAAACCTTTTTCAGCTCGCTCACTTGAAAAATAGGCAAATGAAATCAAAGTAAAAGAGAAAACAACCTAATACCAAGGCAGGTAAATGTTCTTCCCTACTTCTTAAGTGCCACTGAGTGCAAAGCTTTATCATGGCAAAAACAGCTGCTATCTCTCTAAACTCTTCCCTAACATTTGTCGTAGATCACTTTGGTCATTTACATTCCAGTTCTTCCCTAAAGCTTTGTCACAGGGATTTAGGCAGGAGTTCAATTACCTGGCAGTTGGAACTATGCCCCTACTAAGCCACCTAAAGACTGACATTCCAGGCCTCCCCTCATGGAGAAGAGCCTTGGTCCCCTAACTGAGCTTCAGCATCCTGAGTACAAAGCCTGTCAGATTTCATTGTTAACGAGTGAGGAAATAAATTGGCTCTAATTATTCTATGAAGAGCTTAGATGGAATTTTACAGGAAAGAAGCTTTGTCTAGAGATTATAAGAGGAGACTCTGAGCCAGGATTCCCAGGTTTTATTTCTGATTCTGCCCCTCATTCATTGAGTGGCCTTGAATGAATGTTGTATCTTGTTTCCCCCATCTGTAAAAAGGGATGATAATATCAAACTTCCTGGCATAAGTGTTTCTAGGCTTAATTAATTAACAGCAGTGAAGCAATCTGAGTTTTCAGTTGGAAGATACGATAGTAATAATCAAAGAAATATTTCTAGCTGCTTTGGTATTTGGCATTCTCATTCTTTTTCACGTATAGAAGACAGCCCTCAGGAAGAAAACAGAGCCTTCAATCCACTAACTGGTGACTGGGCATTAAGGAAAACTGATATTTAATGGGGTCATAAATTCACTGGAATTGCAAGAACAGACAGACAAACTTATGCTCAACTGTTTGTTAGTCTAAAATTTTCAATGAATTGTTTTATGCAAACAAAGATTTTTGCAAGTGATTCACAGTGACTTTTGTTTGAGTAGTTCCTACTGGTGCAGAGTGATTGGCAAATCAATTCACATGGTGTTGTTTCTCATCCTTAAATAGTTGCTCAGTCTCCCAAATACCTTATAAACACAGAATTGCTGTGGTTGGAAAGTTTAGGAGGTCTTGAGTTTAACCTGAAATTCAAAGAAGAAGAATGTCAGCTAGAACATGAGGACAGGTTGCTCAGGGCTTTCAGCAGTTGGATACTGAAAACCTTTGAGGATGGTGACTGTACAATCTCTTAGGGCAGTATTTGACTATCCTTATGGTGAAAATGCCTTTCCTTAAAGCTGGTCTAAATGTCTTCCTTTTTAATTTGTGTCAATTGTCTCTTGTCCTCCCTCCATGCCCTATGGTGAAGAGCCTATGGCTCTACCTTCTTGATAACCTCCTTGTAGGAATTGTCAGGCTGTTGATTGTCCCCTACAAAGCCATATCTTCTCCGTTTCCCTCAACATCTCCTCATAGGGCTCTTGCCCCACGCCCTCTTGGTGGTGTCTGCTGACCTTGCTCCAGTGTGTCTATGTTTTTCTTGCATTGAGGATCCCAAACTGGGTTCAGTATTCCAGTGCCATCTGAATACCTAGAGAAGGGGGATAAATACATCTGTCACCCTCCTGGCTGTTCTGTTAATACAGCCCAGAATGCCTTTGGCTGCCTTTGCTGCCAAGGCATGCTGCTGGCTCATGACCAGCTTGCTCTCTTCCTGGATACCCAGATCCTTTTCTGCAGAGCTGCTCTTCTGCCCATCAGTCCCAGCCTATACTGCTCCTGTTGATCTTCCTTCCTAAGTGCAGGACTTTGCATTTGTCCTTGCTGAATTTAATAAGATTCCTCTCAGCCCATTCCTCCAGCCTGTCCAGGCCCCTCTGGATGGCAGCCCTGCATTCAAGCATATCAACTGCCCCCTGATTCTTTGATGTTGTCTTCAAATTTGATGAGCAAACACTCCAATGCCTCATCCAGACAACTGCTGAAGATGTTAAACAGGACCTGTCCTAGGATAGACGCCTACAGTACCTGACTTGTTACCAGCTTCCGGGTAGAGTACATCCACTCCTCTCCATTTTTTTACCTTCTGCTAGTCCACCCATCCAGACCATAACATCCTAATTTGAGTAAAAGAATGTTGTGGTAGACAGCATCAAGCCTTGTTGAAGTCATGGTAAAATGCCTGCCAAGAAATCTCGTATGAATAAAAGCTGCTTATACTATATATACCTGTATATGTGTGCATGTGCAGGCACTTTTTGAAAACCGACTTGTAAACTACTGTGCAGTCACAGTCCAAAAGCCAGTCAGCACAGTAGTGAATTGAATTTGTGTCTTAAGAGTTCAATTTCTTAAAAGTGTGCTCTGTTGTTTTCCTCTTTATGGTTTTCCATTTTACCTTTGACCAAAAATTTTTAAAGCAACCATCCTTGTACTTACATCCAACTCCAGCCATGAGTCAAACAGGTCTCTACATTTGGATGACGAGATACCTCTAGCTGTAAGTCATTCTCTAAAGCTTTTCCTTCCCCTAACTTAAAAAGGAGTTCTAATCTTCCTAACTTCTGCATTCCCCAGTAAAGTCAAACATATAGTCTACAGGACAAAAAAAATCATGGGAAGCTCATGGACTGAGAGAGTGGATGTGGATGAGACATTCCAAAAAAACAGGATTGACTCCATGCCTGGCCTGTGTAGGCTTGTCGACATAAGCAGTATGGACCTCAGGCAGTGTCCACTCTGTGTACGTGTAGGCTTTAAACTTAAACCAGATTTCCAGCTTCAATCACCACGTCCTTTCTACTGATGTTCAGCTCTGTCCTGTACCCATAATCTCCTCTCCTGTTGTTTGGAGATGTAGTGCAGAGAGTAGTACTGGGAAATCAAAGCTGTGTGTGCTCATCATCATCTCTTCCTGCTAGGAACATGATTTTCTTAATGAAATTAAGAATATGCTCTGGGAACTTCTGGGTGCATAGTGAGGCCATGCATGGAGGAAGGGGAGATGTGTGGCCACATTTTAACTGGGAGTTCACTCCCTTTGAAAACCTCGAGCCATTGAAGGAGGATGGTGCCTAAATGAGCTGCTCCAATGCAAAATTGGAGCCATCCTCTGCAGCACCTCAGTGAGTGCTACTGAACTTGAGTGAAGCCACATTCAAGATTGTTGTTCATAATGGACAATGGAATACCACTTATGCCATGCTGAGGTGTTATTGGCCTATCCCTAGCTGGAGAGGAGACTTTCTCAACTTCTGGTCCCTCCTGTGCTGGAGATCTTCCATACAGGTACTGAGTGGCTAAATAACTTACACACAAAGGCTGATAGCAGAGCAGCCAGGACTGGTGCCAGAAGGCATACTTCCTCTCTCTTTACAGTACACATATTTCCAATACCCCATGTTTGAGCAATTCTACTAGCTTTCCCTCTTTGGACAATGTTAGGTATGTAATGATACTTGGCCAGATAACTTAGAGGAACTTGTTTTTTCAGACTGGCCTGTTATCTTGTGCCATGTTGGGTAGTGTGCTGGAGATGCACAGGTCCACAAGTCAGGCAGCACTAGACTAATGAAATAATGCAGGGGAAAATTACCATATGTAAGAAATGCAAAGGCTGGTGTTCGTGTCTGACACAGCCAGTGCAGTCTGGGTGAGCAGATGGCTGGATGTTGTTTCTGGCTGATCTCCCACCCAAAGTGCACCAAGGACCTTCGTTTGGGAGCCACCTCCTCCAAACAGTACTCATGTGAATGTTGTGGTAATAATTTTTTCCATTTGCCAAGAGGTGCAGTAACAATGGCGAAGCCAAATCTTGTGACTCCTAGACCATGGAATTTTCTGTGCAGTTAAATACAGAAATCCTTTACCAGCTCTATGACAGCACTTGGTGACAATTAGGCAATTCCCTGAATGGTGTAATGAGCCCTCTAAAACCCTAGAGAGAATGGTTGAACTTACTGTTGGGTTTTTCCATCTATTTTGACACTCAGAAAATCCAATCTCTTCTGTGAATGTATTGCAGCCTGGGTTTTTTTATGCCAGGGTTATTTACCCAAATTGGGTCCTGTTGGAGTAGAAAGGGAGGCAATCTCTTTGTGTAGCCTTCCTACCCATGCAAGAATGTATCCGTGTGATGTAATCACTATTTTGAACCTCCTCCTTCCCTGCCAGGATGGCATCTGCACCCTAGATCAGAGACACTGTTTTTCCAATATTTTCCCTTCTTCCTGTTTGGGCAAAGGTTTACGTTTGCAGGTGGAGCCTACAAATGCTGGCCTTGCTACTGCTGTGAAGTCAATGTTGTATACCTCTTAGTCCTGGTGTGATGACAGCCAGGAAGTCCTGAGAAGCCACAAGTGCTTTGATATGCTGTAGACACCAGCAGACTTTGCTCAAGATGTGTGGCCCACAGCAGGAGTGAGAAGACCCCCTCTTTGCCCTGGCTGGCTGCAGAGAGTCTGCAACACATGGCCCAGCTGGTATTGCCATGGACACGCTGTCCACCCTGGATCTGTGACTTCTGATCATTTCAATGAAAATAATTTGGTGCAATCAGCAGAGAAGTGGGGTTTGCAGTTACCACACCCACCTGCACAGATACACATGCTCCTGCAACCCTCTGCTTTGTGCCATGGTTTCAGGAAGTGAGCAGACAAGTCTGCTTGTAAGACAACAGCAGCATGTCAGCCAGCAGGGATGGTTACAAATATGGCTTCCTCCAGCTTTGCTCAACAAGGCGTCTTCCTGCTGCTTGGAACAATGTGTTGTTACCACAACATGACATCTAGTTAAGAAAAGTAAGCCAAGCACAACCCACCCAAATTTCAAAATTTCCCTCTTCCCTTCAACAACAGATTTTTCCTGTCGGGTTCAAATTATTTGCCAATGAGTGATGGAAAAAGCCATTGCACTGGTTTGGCCTGTATTTATTTGCTGCACCAAATCAACAGAAGATATTTCTGAGAAGCGAATATCAAGGGGTGCAAGAAAATTACATTTGCCTGGTCTAATTTACTAATTAAGGCTAGCTTCTTTGAGAGTTGGGCCATAGTGGTGGGTATTTCATGCTATTCCATTACAGCTCCTCTTCCTGAGCAGATGTAATTCCTGGCTGCATGCTGTAATTTCTGGTTTTGGTGAACTGAGAGCAAAATCTCAGAAACCACAGGCAGTATCACCCAGCCTCGGTGGGCAGGCTGGCTGGGTCACCTCTCCCCATCCCAGCCCACAGGTGAGGTAAGAGAGGGCAGAGAGAGAGGCACTTCGTGCTTGTGCTTGCTCTTACTATGGTTTTTGAGGAAGTCTGCTACATGTTTGCAATGGAGCCAGGTAGTAGATGGATGTTGTACAGAACTTCAGTCTCCCAGTCTGTCAGGCTTGAAAGTTTTTCCAGCTTTGAATTTTGTCTAGAGTTTCTTTCTTAAGACTCCCCCTTCTTCAAACAGAGCCTCAACTCTGGCTGGGTCCCAGAGATAGATACCAAATGGCGCTTTTTTCCCTTTCTTTTGCTCTTTCTTCCTTCTCGTGAAGCTGGCAGACTCTCCAAACACACATCCAACCAACGCACAGTGCATTCGAAAACAGACCATCTGGCTGAGCACTCCTTGAGAATGAGAAGACAAGAAAAACAACCCTCTTGGAGCTGGCAGCCGAAAGGCAGGCAGCCCGTACGTGGACTTGATCTCGTGGTGCAATCCAAGAGCCATCCAATCCAAGGGCATTGCAAAAAAGCTCTTTCCTAATGAGCAGAATACGGCTGTCTCCAGAAGCGGCTCCAAGTCAACAATTTGAGTGGGATGCTGTAACTCTCTTTGCTGCACATGTGCTCATTAATTAAAGCCACTTTGGAAGATGCCCCGGACACCCCCGCCAGGGCTGCCAGCCTACCCTCTCCAAAATCCTGCTTGCTGCTTTGCAGCCCCCTGCTGGGCCCGGATCTGTAGAGCCCCAGGAGAAGGACAGGGCCATCAGCATCCAGCTCTTAACCACAGAATGGACCCCTTGCGTCACCAGTGAACAGCTGTGTGAGTACAGCCCTGGAAGGAAGTTGCACTCCATTTGCTTTGACATTATTTTTCTCCCCTGAGTTTGGTAACAGCCAAAGCGCTCCAGGCACAAAACCATTTCGGGCAGGTCAGCAAGTGTCAGAGATGGAAGTGAGCTGAGCAACCCAGTATCACAACGCTTTGCTATTTTTCTGGTGGCTAAGGACTGGATTCACTAAATCAGGGTGGCTGAGGTGAATGCAGAGCCATTAGTAGCCAAATCCCTCAACAGCGGAACAGAGAGCAGTCAGTGCAACTAGTAGGACATCAGTTTAAAACAGATTAAAGACATTATATCACATTAGGTAGAGAATTTGTGGAAATTGCTGGCCCAGAAGGCTGCAGAGGCAGACAGCACCAGTGGGCTCAAAATGGGATTAGACAAATTTGCAGGCAACAGGTCCATCAAATGACACTATATTGAACAGGCAAAATGTACAATCTAACATCCTGATCCAACAAACGTGAATGCTGAGGAAACAGAAGTATCCAGGCTTGTGTGCACTCCCTGGACAATCTCTTACCTTGGCCTAGTTGAAAGCAGGATGCTGTGTGGGCAGGACCACTGCTCTGTCCCCGAAGGGCTGTTCTTCAGTTTTTCTTGTACAATTCAGTCCCTGTACCAGCCCAATCTGAAGGTCATATGAACAGATTGTTGCCTCTTTAAATTACCAGAAGGAAGCTAGAATCCAATTTTTCTCAGAAAGCTGAATTTGTGGAACATGTTTCTGTAAATGTTAACAGTCACAAGCACTGGCTTAATCTGTTTGCTCTTCCAGTCATTACATTTCACACAGTGACAGGGTGATTCATTTGACCCTTTATCTTCCTACTTGGGATCTCCTTGTTTCTGCATCTGCCCCTTTAGTACTGATGAGAGCAAGGACAGCTCACAGCTACATTTCAGCTGTGTGTGTGTGGGTTTCCAATGGCTAGTTACAGCTCTGCATCTCCAGATGGCAGTTTCTCAGGTTTCTGCCGTGGCTTCTTGCATACAGTTGTGTTTCTGAGGTGGGAGGCTAAAATTCTTGATCTTTTGACTTTATTAACACAAGAGTAGGGTTCTGTAAGTGAAAAATTGCTTACTTACCTTGAAAAATTAAGACAAAGGACACACAGCACCAGTGCAGGTCCTTGGGAGCTCTATATTTATTGCCACTAAGTAATCAGTGCCTCTTCCTTTTATCAACATGCAATTTAGTTGTCCCCAGCCAACAAAGGTGATGTGTAAAACTGAGATTTTGCATCATTATCTTGCTAAACTCACTTCTTTATAAGCTTTAACAATTACAATCAGATGTTCCTAAACTGAAAAGAATAAAAAATAGTGATTGATGAAGTCAAATATGCTCCTCCTTTGGTGCTGACTGAATTCAAACACAGGTGGTTAGTTCAGAAAAATCTGGGAGTGACAGGAGATAGGGACCTGTACTAACTCAGAATGAAGTGCAGCAGTGCAATTGCTAAATCATACCAGAGAGAATGTAAACAGTAACTGAGAGGCTTCAGTGTGGGAAAAAACAGGAAAAGGGGCACAACAAATTAAAAAGGTTCTCTGGGTCATCGAATCTAGTCCTTTGCTGTCATGATATCCCAAAACTGATAAAGATCTGTCTTTAAACAATTAAGCTTTTTATTCCCATTGCTTCACTTTGGAGGTTGTTCTGAACTTCACTCTTTATTGAAAGTTTCTGCAAGTTTGCACCCTCAATTTATTTATGACCAGTGTATGCTCATTTTAAGATCTTTCCTTTTATAAACTCTAACCTGCTATTAGCCGCATTTAGTAACAGCTTTAGGGCATAATTCATCTCCTACAAATATGTGTGTTCTGTTATGCTAACATTATTCCTTTTCTTTTTTATTTTTATCTTACAAGGGAGCAGAATAATATGCAAAAGCAAGATGAAACAGATGTGTCAGGTTTACCTTGGAATTCAGACAGAAATGTAAATCAGCTGAAGACATCAGAACAAAATGCTTTGTAAGTGTTTCTGTGCTATCAATTACTCAAGGGGTAGTTACAGGTAACATGCCTTTCAGTGCAGATTGCTTCCTATCCAGCCTTTGATGTGATCTTGTGAAAGGTATGTTCCCTTCAGAAATGTGCTCTGAGCTCTTGAGGCAAGTCAGCTGGAGCTCTGGAAGTGTGGTGTCTCCAGAGACCAGGTTCCAAACTTGCTTGAGATGTTTGTGTGAACAGCACTGTTTACAAAGAAAGAATATCAGGGTATAGTTTCATGATGCTGAGAATATGAAGTATTAGTTGTGCTGTGGGAGTGTCATTTGTGCCTTATATTCCAATAAAATTAATTAAATTTTTTTCAGGTCCATTCCAAAATTAGATGCAGGGACATGTCCAAACCATCAGCAGTGAAAATGATGTCCATTAGAATGCTCTTCTAGTGAAAATTTTGATTTTGAGAGGACAGATATTTTCATAGAAAGTATTCACTGACCTCCGAATGTGTCCCCCACTCTCATAAACCCAAAAGCCTTAAAAGCAAAGAAGATTTGATGGTTGGCAGTTTGGGGATTATTCCCCTCCCTTTCCCCCAGCATTTTCCAATGGAAAATATTCAGGGTTTGGGTTTTCAGCCCTTTGCTGAAATGCCAACATTTTCCAAAGGGCGAAGGAGGGGAAAAGAGAAGAAAAGAAAAACATGTTCTGACCAGCTCCAGTGAGAGCCAAATGGCTCAGTCCTGGATTTGGTCAGAAAAGTATGCTGGAGGGGAGAAAATGGGAGTGTCTTGGTTCCACACATAGCCTGGCTGGGCTGAGGGCTGCGTATCACGATCCATTGATATGAGTCATTACGATCGACATTTCACCAGGAGAGTGTGTATAGTAGCTTTTAAGCACTTCAGGTCATTATATTAGTTGCAAGCACTGCTGTGCTGCTTTCCACAGCCACTTTGGCTCTCTGTGCGTGTGTGGGATGCACACAGGTACACTCTGTTCAAGTCCTCCAATATTTCCATGACGTCTTTAACTCACAGAGACAACAGTAACCCCTGGCATCTATCCAGACCTGAGAATTCAGGTCTCCTCCATTCATAAAAGAGGAGAAAGGAGAAAAATGGCATGTGTTGGTAAACATATATGATTGTCTGGGTCCTCTACCCAGATGACACTGTCTTGTGCTGCGCAATGCCTGGAATTTGACCTTTGAAAGCCCAGACCAACTATGGACTGACTGGCTGTAGGTAGGGAGAAATGCTAAAAGAGCCAACATAAAGGCTGCTAACCTGCACATGCATGTACATGCGCCATCCTGCTCCTGGGGGAAAAGGAGTGGCTTTGTTTCTGCAAGTATTGCTGATCCCCTGCTGCGTGCTCAGCCTCCGGAAGGCTGTCCCAGCAGCTGGGCACCTTCAAACCTGAGGAAGACCAGGGCAATTTCTGCTGCTGCCTCTCCGAGGTGTCTCCCACAGCTGTAGTGGGGAAACTGGTAGATGGATGCATACCCAGGCTAGGTCTTTGTCCCCCTCTAGTGACTCAACTGCAACAGAAGTTTTCTAAGTTCTACTCCCTCCAAACAAAACGGTCATTTTTCTAGGCCAGGATGTTGAATGGTTTCCTTTTTGAAGGCCAGTAGGACATCTAAGCACCACTGGCAGGTCATATATTTATACACACTCAGACATTATCCATCACAAATGTAAACAGTAATTTAGGAGCCTGACTTTCTGCTCTAATAGGCCATGTGTGCCTGCTTTCCTCTCATGGAAGACAGCAGTCACAAGCTTCAGATGACAGCCCATGCCTGGTCCTGCAGGAGACTCAGCTAGGGCCACTGTTAGCAGTGCAAAAGCACATGCTCCCAATTTCTTGTAACCAAGCAGTTGCTGAGTCACAGCCCAGTCACCCGTACACTTAGCAAGTCGCGTCAGCCATCTGTCACCAGCACATCCTCCTCACCGTGCTGTGACTCCATGGGGAAAACAACAGGAGGCAGATTATGTTCAGCTGAGGAGCCAGGCTCTCATGCGTCTTGGCTCTGAGTAACCCCTGGATTGCCTCCTAACCAGTGGTGAGGCCTTTGGCTCCTCTTAATTTGGCCCTTTGTCAGGGAAGAAAGTGACATTCAGGTTCAAACACTGGAAGCTTTGCCTGACTAATGAGTGACTCCAAACAAAGCCTACTCATACAAGACATGGATGGCATTGTGCAAAATGTCCCTCCTACTGACAGATCATCTGCATGGGCCTTCACACTGGTGTTCTTCTCCAATCAGTGTTTAAAAAACACCACCAAAATATAGAGTGCCCTGTTTTTTAAGGCCTTGTCCCACCCAGCTAAAAGCTGCAAGAGCAGCCTTGCGATGACTCTTGTCCTAATGAACACCCATGTTTCCCTGTGTTCAGCCATGTGTTAGAGGTGCAGCCCTGGAGGGCACAGCCCAAAAAGATGGGATTGCTTCCTGCCATGTGCCTGCATTACCCACCGGATGAGGCACTGCCCAGGTGCAGAAGCCAGACTAGGGGTGTGTAAGCAGCTCAGAGTAGGGATCCACAGGGAATTTCACAAAGCTTTCCTCACACTGCTTACCACAACCTTCCCAGCCAGGGCTCCCCAGCCTCCTCTGTCATGTGCTTGGAAGTCTGTTTTCCATATCAACTCTCTGAGGGACAAATCACCCACACTAGCAATCTGACCATCCTACTTTATCCTAAGGCAATGAAAGAGTGCAGAGTGGACGTGGCCTTTTTGTTCTGGAGGGAAAAAAAAAGGGAACTCAATGCCAGGCACAGATCCCAGGCTATATAGTTCAAATTGCGCTCAGAGCACATAATTCTCATTTGTGTTTGTGTGCACGCAGGACAAGGGGGGGGGGACTGGCAGGGGGGGGATATAAGAATGTAATTGTCATAATTTAATCCAAAACTACTTCTTGGAAGGAAAAGAAAAAAATCAGGCTGACACAAAACAGCATGTTCAGTTATAAACACCACATGAAAGAGCCATATTATGTTCTGCTTGGTAACTGACATCAAGCACTAACATTCTCAGCTGCCCACTACTGGGCAAAGGACTTTCCAACTCTCCCAAAACAAAACTGCCCAGCCAAAGTGCAGCTCAGATACCAGTTTCTGAGGCCGCAGAGAAATTCCACATAGACAGTTCATTATGGTCAGAGGAGGCTGGCTGGTAGGCAGAGCAGACAGATAGCCATCTGGGACTCAGGGCACTCCCCGCTGCGCCAGGAGAGCGCACGCACATCTCCTGCAAGGACACGGGGAAGCAATTCAGAGGGGCTTTGCCCCCTTTCCCATAATGGGACAGTGTATTCTCGGAGTGATATGCTTTGCTAGCATCAAGGCTGCTCCTTTCCAACTGGCTCGGGGGTCTGCAGGCTTGAAGCAGTAGCAGCCATGGGGAATAGTGTTAGGGTTCTCAGTGCCCTTCCCTTCTCCTCCCAGGCCTTCAGCTGGAGTGACTCATTCCGTGTAAAGGAAGCAGTCGTTCCGGATCAGATCCTCAGGAGCGCTTACCTACTTAACTCGGGATGGCACTGCACCCCTCAAAAAGCACCCAGGAACACTGGAGATCTGATAATTCACCCGGTATTTCTTGTGGATTTCACCAGGAAAATCGCCCTTCCTGCCTGTGGGGCCAGGAGAATACGTGAAAATGCCTTTTCAATCCTTGCTGTCCCCTGCAGTGCGGGTGGTTGGGGTCTCATCTTAACTAGAGGCTCCACAAGTCATCCACTGGAGTTGTTGCAACAGGATATCACGAAATAAACTCCTTCTGCTTGAAGAATATGTTTTTTAGCTTGATGCTAACCTTTCTTTTTCGTGGGGCTGGGTGACATTATTAGCACTCATGCTTACTGCTGAAGTGAAGCATCTTTGTTGCAGCGTGGGTGGGAGATGGGTTATCGTCAATATGGAGCAGATCTAGAGAATGGCTTCTGTTATTTACTTCTTTTCTGTTCTTGTAGGACGTGTGACACAATTTAACAGGGATCTGCTTAGCTGAAAAATCCAATTAAAATCTGGAATTGTCACCAGGCACCGTTGGGACATTTCTCTCCCTTTGGCTGCACCCATCACAGTGCCATCCCATCGGTCCAGTGCCATGGGAGGGTAAGCAAAATACACTCCCATGGTGACACTCGGGATAACGCGGAGGACGCTTCCTTTTGCCTCGGGTGGGGCGATAGTGGAGGCCTGGCACGGGCAAAAGGGCAGCGCCGCGCCGGCGTCCCCGGCTCCCGCCCGAAAGGTGGAATTGAACCACTCTGTCGCTAGACAGCTACAGGTTTGAAGCCTGCACCCCAGACCACTGAGGGTCATCCGGGCAACTCCAAACCGCACAGGACGCCCTATATAAACCCTCATGACTCTTTCGCCCTGAGATAAGGGTGAGGGCCGCTTTTCCATGAGGATGTGCTCTGCACCCTTTCCCAGGGGGAACACGGGACTCACGGAGCTCAGGGCGCGGCCATGGCGGGAGAGGAGCGAGCGGTACCACGCCCGCCGCTATCCCAGGAGCACTCGCGCTCTGTATGCAAATACGAGGACGCTGATTGGCTGTCCCTGAGGGAGGGGCGGGGCGGGCGGCGCTCCGCGAAGGGTCCCGGGGCGGCGTGTGAGTCACGGCGCTTCCCAGAAGGAGCGGGGGTGTCCCGCGCCCTTCCCGGATCTCCGGGGTCCCTTACAACATCGGACAGGGCAGCTTGTGAAATAACGGGGGCTGCCCCCGGCCGGGCCCCCGAGGTGTGAAGCGAGGAGACCGGAGCACCGGCTCGTTTCTAGCAGTGTCTCTTTCCCTCCTTCCCCGCTCCCTCCCGGCTCCAGTGGCTAATGCCAGATACTCTGGAGGATGTGAATCTCCCGTGAGATACTTCGCAGAACAATAATATCCTCTGGGAGGAAATTCCTCCCTGGCCCCCAGCTGAGGATCAGCTTATGCCCTGAAGTATGAGGATTGAAAACACTTGTAATTTTATCCTAGCGAGTGTAGCTATAGAGGCTATTTTCATAAACCCTTGAAAAATTACTCACTTGTTTGCCTCGAGAGATTCCTCTGAAGCAGAGCCACCTCTACAAATGCATGTGGTTTCCAGTGATTTTTAATGAGATAATTCTTTTTGGTGTGAGCAACTAATAAAACCATAGGCCCATTCCCCCTCTTGCTTGCCCTGAGGAAGCTGAGACTCAAAACTGCTCCTCGCTGGAGCAGCACCACAGTAAAACTGGTATGGAACAGAGCCAAAGCCTGAAGCCAGGAGCAGCTTTGTAGGTGTCAGCAAGAGAAAGCAAAAAGTATATGGTGGGGCAGTGCCATTGTTCCCACTTGCACCCAGGAATGCTGCTGGGCACAGCTCCAAGTCATGACCCCCTTGGCACTGAAACAGCTCTGGTGTGATCTGGCCTGCTGACTCCCCAGCACGGACATGACCATATTTGAGGCCTTAGTGTTTGTAGTTAGCAGCTTTTTTAGCAACTTAAATGTGTTTAAGAGCACGTGTTTAGCTTCCACCCAGAAGCAGGGCTCTTATCAGAAGGGACTGGTTTGAGAGTTTGTCCTGTGCCTGCCAATGCCAGGCAGAAATTTTTCTTCCTTTTCTTGGTTTGTAGGAGTCATGTTCCCTCATACATTCCTATCTCTTAACCTGGTACTTATCCCAGTAGCAGGTGGTGTAATCTAGCAAGTGTCTTTTGTGCATGAAGATGCACAGGGTGAGGAACTGGGGGTGTGTGTGGGAGGAGGTGAAGGGAAATTAGTCACAGGGAGGAAGAGGTTAGCATGGGGGTTGAGGAAATCAGGTTGCTGCAGCTATCCCTGAGGCTTCCAACCAAGCCCATCCTGACGTTTTCTGGGAGAGGCACATCAGCTCAGAGATATGCTCCTGTCGGCCCGGCAGCATGTGACCTTGCTGACCAATTCAGGCCAAACCAGAATGGCTGCCAGGGGTTGGAGGAGACATTATGCTCTCCTGTACTTCATGTTCAAGGCTCAACTTTGACACCACTTTCACTTTCTCTTTGCTTTCCTCCCTATCATCAATCTTTTCTGGATGTCTTCCCCTGCGGCATTTCAGGGGGAGGCTTCTTAGTGTGACAGTGATGCTCTCATCTTCTCTCTCTTGCAGCCTCTAGTATTTTTAAGCAGAGATGTCTGTCTCATGTCTCGTGATCAATCTCCCTGCACTTTCCAGAAAAAGACTGAGCCAAACACTCAAGTCCAAATGAAAAATAATAGCCAGGCAAAATAACTCCAGCCAAGTAACCAAAGAATCCATGGGAAATGCCAGCTCCTAAAACTTCCCTTATTCTTCAGTAAAGGGAGATGCAGAGATAATGAAGGCAGCAGTTTCTGAAGATCAGGCACTGAAGGAAGGTGCCTGAGAGGGTCAGCAGCAGCACAGGAAATTACGCTAGACCTCAGAGTTGGTGGGGAAGCATTAACAAACAAGTTGTGAGAATTTTCCCCTTGACCAGATGCTAGTCCATCTAGGTCCAGTTCTGTTCCTGGAGGGGAAGCTGCGCTAGCCACCGACTTCCCCAGCAGGCGTTGAAAATAACATTTCCAGACCTCAGTGTGTCTGGTTTTTGAAGGCCTTTGTCACCCTTGACCAGAAGGGACTGCAGATGACTTGTTTTCCTTCTGTGGGGGATGGCAGGGCAGAGGGGTGGATACCTGTAGGCAATACTTGGTGGGGTTACCATAGATGCTGCTCAATGTGACTGTGAGGGTCCAGGCCTGATTAGGATTCAGTGAGCAGACCTGGCTCCCAGCTGCAAGCAATGGTCATCTTAAAACTGCTGATTAGATTTATAAGGCTACCAAAATAGGCTACCAAAAGTGCAGATAGGCAGCTCCTAGGATTTTTGAAAGCACGTAAATAAATGAATAGACCTGTTGCTCTGAAAGGTTTCTCAGCACCTGATTTGCCTTTAAACATTTCTTGGAAATCCTGTAAGCATTCAGCTTCATCTTTAGACTTAGTGTCCTTGAAAATCTGATCCTCAGCCATTAAAAATATAGAACAAATTTGGTTTATCAGCTTAATGATGGAAAAGCTTGCTCTCCTCAACAATGCTCTTAATTAAAGTGTTTCTCAGTGTCTTTGGACCTGATTCTCCACCTTATGCAGAGAACTACACTGTGCCAAATGGGCGCAGAGCACTGCCAATTTAAGTTTGATTCAATGCCCATTCAAGTTAATAGAAATCCTCCCACAGAAATTGATGGGATTTGGTTCAGGCCCCAAAATCAATGGGAAATTCTGATTTGGCAGTACTTTATGCCAAAACTGCACCAGTGTAAACATTCAAGTGTAAACATTCAGTGTAAATATTCAAGGTACAAAGCCTCAGAGTATTTGGAAGGGGCTTCTAGGACTTCTGGGACTTCTGGGCCAGACTGTAATCTAGGCTATTTAAGCAATTCACAGTGCCTAAGACTGTCCAGCAAGGAAGCTTTAAAACTTTTCCCACTCATTTTTTTAGCACTCTTAGCACATAGCAATATACTCTTGATTTTTGTGTTGGGTTTTGTTTGTTTGTTTTTTGACCCAGGCTGACAGAACAGAAAAGCATCTGCAATGCTTTGTTCTAACTTCTTCTTTTAACCATCAGAATCTGATTTGTGTCAGAAAGGATAAGCCTAGATCCTTACTGCATTAAAATAATTATTTGGTGTAAGGTGGGGGATGAGGAGGGCTGTTATTCTTAGCAGCAGCAATGCAATTTCAGCAGCTGATGACGTCAGTGCTAAAATGTCAGTGTGAAACAGGCTGGAACAAATTAAGAGTGTGGTGTCGTCACTGTGAGAGCCACGCTGCCCTCCAGAGGGATTGTGGTTGGACGCTACAGATGCAGTTCAGGAGATGGAGTGGACTAAGGTTTGTGGGAGCTTCTCAGAAACCTCCAAAAAAGCAACAACAAGCATCTAGGTACCAGAAAGGTCAAAGAGGATGCTATTTGAATGTTCCTGCCCATTTCATGGTGTGAGATCACAGCAAGGGAAGGGCCATGCGTACAAACCAGATTCCAGGAACTAGTACAGAAAAAAGAGACCAAAATAAAATTGGCTTCAAATTGGGGTAACTCCATCTCGGATGACACTCCTGTGACTCAAATTGAAGAGAAACTCGGCCTTAGATGACTGTTGTCATGATGAGCTGCTTAAAAAGAGGGCAATGTGCTCAGAGCAGAGGTGATCTTGAGGCATTTTGTTACTTAACTGTGCTATTGCATTTGAAGGGTGCCTTCAGGCTATCCAAAAATGCTGAACTCAAGATGCAGAGAGCTTTAATCAAAATGGGGTAAAATTCCAAATGTATTCATGCTTGTCCTCAAAGAGCCTGGTCTTGCACATTTTTTGGCTAATCTCAGGTTGTGTTGTTAGACCTGACCCTGTGTCAGCACTGGGCACAGATTCTAGCTTAGAGATGGTATCTCAGGGGTCCTGATACCTCGAGGTTTTGAGCCTTGCATCTTCTTGGCCCAGCAGTTGAACTGCCTTGTCTGCAGGGGTTGTTGAGCTGTGGGATGTGCTGATTTTGAGGGCTGATAGGGAGCATTGGGACCATCTCCTAGCTTCCTTTATGGAGATCTGAAGTATTTTTCATGGAAATATGGGAAAAGTCGATATTCCCTGTATTAGTGTTTCTAGAAAACTAGTACTGGTAGCAAAACTTCTCTGTTTCACTCTTTTCTAGAACTGCCTGTCTCGTGACTGCAGGAATGGATGTGGTTACAGCAGACAGAGGAAAATCCATTGAGACGTGTGCTTATCTATCAATTGTACCAGCTGTTTCTGGTATGTAGCAACTGACTGACCACAGTAAGGAAAGGAGGATGTAATCAGTTAGCAAAGCACTCCTTTCTCAGCAAGGACGATAAGGATTGTTGGCAAACCCACAGAGAGTTACGGGAATAGAGGAATTGGTGTACTGAAGTCACTTCCTATCACCCGGGAGTCCCTGTGCTCAGAGCATTGTTTTTGTTTTCCTAGTATGGATCTTGGTGGTTGTCTGCATTAGTTCAGATGTATAAGTGTGCTCGCCCTGTCCTGGCACACAGGAGCCCACTCAGAGAGATTGCCAACACAGTCTTTTACCTACTTTTGTGAGAAGGATTCAGTCTGGCTGTGAAGGCAGAGAGTGATTCTTCACCATATCTTTACACCAGGGAAACACCTTGCTGCAGAGATATTTGCAAAAAGCAGGCATGACTTAATCAATTCAGGGAATAGGCATATGCCAACAGAAACACTCTTTTGCCAACACAAACTGTGCTGCTGCTAGAGGAATATTGGCAAACCCACTCCTGTCAGCATGGGGTCTCTGCTTCACTGATTAGGTGCTGTATGGGTAGACAGCACAGGAGGTTCCCAGCCAGTGAGGTCAGGGCTGAGGTGAGCCCCTGCTCCCTCATCTCAAGAGGAAGTGGCAACTATTTCAGCAGCACCTGTATCAACAGAGAATTTACACAAACTGGGGGTGAACTCCTGAAAGTACGGGTGGTTGCCGTTACAGTCTGTAGAAGGGAAGATTGTCTGCTGAATTTTATGTGGTCAACACAGATCTGATGATACTTTGGGAGTATCTGGTGTCTTCTTGGAGGTCTTGACAGCCAGCTCAAAGAGGGCTCTTGCTGCAGCCCCACATGCAGCCTAGCACTGAGGTTAGGAGAATGCCACTAGATCAAAGCTTCCTTACCAGGAAGGCTGGAGACCTGGACAAGGATGAGGCAGATCCAGTGCCAAAAAGCATTGTGTCATCCTGATGTCAGCATTTCAGTTCTAGAAGTGTGACTGGTAAAAGCAGGGGAAGCAGAAGGTTGAATGCTACCTTCACTGCATCCTGTTTAGCCCAGATTTACTAGAGCTTTGGGGATATAGGAATTAAATGTCCATAGAAGGAAAAAAAGACTTCTACTTTTCCTAGATATTTTGGGTGGGGTGTGTATGTGAAATTGAACTATTAATATAAATCCCCAGTAGACAGTATTTTAGACAGAATGACTTGTTCTGAATGTGTTTGTAAATATGTCTATATTTTTAAGACCTACCATTGTAAGAGACCCAAGATGATCCGTGATTTCTGCAATCTCATCAGAGAGAGCAAGTGAGTGATTCTGTGCAGTGGAGACATACATCCCATGACTCACAGCCTGAGTCACAGCATTGGGACACTTCAGCGTTCAGAAACACTAGTAGTGACAGAAATCAGGATGATGAGCAAGCAGCTGTTACTCATTCTCAGCTGGACACCATAAGCATGTTTGTACCAGTCCGTGTGGCTCTGGCTCTTCTTTGTTTCCTCCTGCAGTCCTGCAGTCATCTGGATAGCATAGTGACACAGCTCACTTAACATTTGCCTCTGGGCAAGGGATGATCAAGTCTGGTCTCTGGCTCCTAAAGCATCCTGCTTGACTCTATTAGGTTCAGCATAGAGTTTTCATGGCAATTTTCACTTTAGATTACTTCCTTCATCTCTGGAGATCAGCTCACATTACAAACACAAATGCATTGATCATTACGCGAGGTTAGGAAGTGTATCCCTTTTTACTGCTGTGGGGTGGTGGGGGTGGTGGGCTGAGGCACTAAGCAGGTAGGCAGTTTGCTCTTAGTGACAAACGGGGTTTGTAGGAGAGCCAGGACAAAAACATAGGAGCCTTAAACTGCCTTACTTAATCTCTAACAATTGAACCCTATGCTCCATTGCATTCATCACTTCCTTGTGAGGTGGCGGTTTGGATGAGAACAAGTGCCCAGGAAGTTACCCAGTTTATTCTGTCTCAGCCTGTCTTTTAATGCCCATGGAACTTTTTTTATTGAATTCTTTTAATGGCCATCAGCTTTGGTGAGGGAAATGATTCCAAGAGACAAAGACTTGGTTGTGTGTTTGCACGTGCATGTGTGGCTGGAAGAGGGGAAGAATGAAAAATCAATTTCCAGATGGTTGAAAGGATGCACATCACTGTGCTATTGGCAAAAACAACCTCTTTCATTTTCAGGATGTGTAAGTCACAGAATTGCAGCTGGAAAAAATAGGTAGAAAGGGAGGCAGAGGGATAAAAATAAGAATTACTAATGAAAAATAACACAGCCTATATTTGAAAATTTAAGCACTTCATTTTTATATAAACAGGAGGGGAAATGTGTGCGCTGAGAAGGATCTGTGTAGACCAGGTCCAAATACGTATCATCTCATTTTCTTGTTAGCTTCTTTGCTTCGCATTCCCAACTGTAGCCTCACAGGAAATTCAGTCCCTGGCAAGCTTCAGCTCCAGACAGGAAACTTTCTGAGGAATTTCTTCCATACAGGTACTATATTTGCTTGGAGGGATAACATGGTGGAGATATTTACCACAACTGGATTCAACTAGCAGGATATTATGTTGATGGAGTTGCTGGGAGTGATCTCTGTCTGCAGCCACCAGCATGCCATGTTTAAACAAATCGTGCTGCTCTGCCTGCCTGTGGGAAGATTTGCATCAGATCTGGGCCAGATTCTCCTTCCTCTGACAGCTGCACAGCCCATCGTATGTCAAAGATATTTGCTGATGTCGGGGAATATCAGGATCAGGCCCGTGCAGCAGGTTTTTATCACACAACAAACTTGATCTTACACTATTTGCATGTACAGATACTTGCAAATAGGTATTTTGATAGGAGTGACTGGAGGAGGCTTATGCTGTGTGTGCAGGTAGGTGAAGGAAGGTCTCTGCTCTTGCCTTTGCTCTTTGAGGGGACCAAACACTGAGAGGGGAGAATCGTAGCAACACACCACCTTGCAGATGAGTGGGAGGTGCTGAGTGTGGCCAGTTGAGACACAAGCTTCCTGCACCCCTTGGGATGCTTTCCTACCTTTCACTGCAAACTCAGCACAGGCCTGTTCTGCTTATTAGTCCAGAGGAGATCTCAACAGTCTGAAAAACAATTGCCGTAGGTCCGCCAGCCACTTTGCTAGGTAACTTCAGCATCATCAGTGAACAGTGATGTGGTGGGTTGGATAGTTTTTAATGCACCCAAGAACAATATCCCTTTCTTATCAAAACACATGACTGCTTTTGAGAATTTAATGCAGTTCTTGGGATACAAGGTGTGAAGAGAAAGGAGTGATCAGTCTGGATCATTGTTTCCCAAGAGAAACGTGAGGGTTTAAATACATGGCTGGGAACAATCCTGTGCTGGCAAGGAAATGCACTACATGACCCATCTCAGAGATCTATGATTCACTGCAAATACAGAGAATGAGCATGAAAATGTGTAGTAACATGTAGCGATACCTTGCCTGCTATTACAGCGCAGCCTCCAGTCAGAGACAACCCAACCAAGTTTACAGGTGTGCTCTGGGAACAGGCTTTTTCTGTGGGGAGCCATGAAAGGCACCAGAATGCCTTCAAAGCCTTAAAGGTCTCTATGCCAAGCTGTGGAAATGTAACTGCATGTGCAGTGCTGAAGCATGGATTTTTCAAAGATTTTTTTTGTTTCTGAGGCAGGAAGCGCAAGTGCAGATCCTCCCATTTAATGTTATGGGAGGAAGAAAAGATTCATAGACTCCCCTGCAGTGTTAGTGAAAATGCAGCTTTGGCCTTTAGTGCCCTTTGTTACATAAATACAAGTAGCGTAGACATATTAATCACCCTGCCATTGAGGGAGGAACAGAGCAGCAACCTCAAATGCCACCCACTCCTCATTCTCGCTCCCATTTGATGTTGCTATTTTAAGCCACACATTATTTCCTGCTGTGATTTTATTTTTTTACCCAGCTTCTAATTCTGGCTCTGAGGTAAGCTGTGACATACGTATCCCTCCTCTCCCCCTCCCTGCCTTCCTCCTCCCCCTGCACCCACGTCCTCTTTATTGCTGTTTTTCAGAAATTTTTTCTCTTGTAAGCAGCCGGGTCCCAAAGGTTAGTTATCGACTGCCTGCGAAAAATATGAAGAGGCTGATCTTCTTCCTGCTTTTGGACTTCAGTGCAAACAATATCGAGATCATGGTTTGCAGGGCAGACTGCTTTTGAAGTGCTATTCCCCGGCTTCTCCCTCCTCAGAGAGGTTACTGTTGCAGAGAGGGTGCTCAGGCTGAGAAGGAAGGCTGCTGCTCAGCAGCTAATGATGCTCCATGACCAGCATACTCATCTGCCAAGGGTATTACACCAGTGGCATGTGCTTTGTGGTATAGAGGAGACAGGACAGAGCTCAACTGCTTGACAAGGGTTTTCTCTCCTGAGCCTGCTTCTCTGTAAAAGCAATCAGTGGATTTCTAGCCCCCAAGTAGTTTCCCCCACTGGCAACCACCTCATCCTGCTGTGTGTCTGGTTCTGCTGCATCCACGTGTCTCCTGTGGCTTTCAGCTGCCACTGGGTCAGCCCTGAGGAAGGCTGTAACTACGTCAGTCTAGAGCAGAGAAAGAATGGAGCCTGCAGTCTCAGGAAGGGCCCAGTACACCAGGCAGCTGTGTCTCATCCCCTGCGTGAGAGCGTGGCTGAGCACTGATAAGAGCTCTGCCAAGGTAAGTTTGAGCCCCAGGAGGAAATCTGAGGCCTGCTTCTGCACCACAATTGAGGAACATTACAGGTTTATCCTCTTCCACACCCACTCGTCCCTTCCCTCCTAGCCAAGCAACCCGTCCTGAAAATCTCCTCAGACTGGATGTTTGCTGCTGCAGATGAAACCCTGCTAGCATGAGAGAGCAGGCTGGGTGGTAGCAGGCTGCTGGCAAAACCCCGGACCTTGCTTCTACATCCAGAGAAACAGAGGTCTGAGCTGCCCTCAGCCAGCCCTTGTGTATATATTTCACACAAACAATCTCACACCTTTCTCTTCCTGTAAGTTGCTTTTGGAACTGCTGCACATGGCTCTTGTCTGTGTGGTACAAGCAATAGCTGTAGGAAATCCCAGGCTGGCCATTTACATGTTCTTTATCCTCCTTTCCCCAGACAGGGATTCCAGTTATGCCCTTTCTGAGGTTCCTGGAGAGTGGGAGAGGCAGCAAGAGTGAGAGCAAGAAGCCCTTTTGCCAAGTGATGTAATGTTCCTTACAGCTGCTGGAAGTCTGCTGTGTTCTCACCAGGACTGTTACTTTTATTTTCACAGTTGAGTTTCCACACCAGTCCTCAGAGAAGGCTGAGGAGTCACATCCCTTACCAGGAGCAGGCTACAGGATAGCTTTGCATGCTCTGCTGCTTGTTCAAAGCAGCAAGGAGAGCTGGACAGTTGTCCTATCACAGGCCAAACCATGGCCCTCTCATCCTTGCCTGCATAGAGCTCACAGCTGAATCAAGGAAACTAATTTGCAGTGGATGGGCGGGAAGGGAAAAAGCCAAGCTAATAAATTGGTGTGATCACACCAGAATGAAATGACTGTTTGTCCAGCATACTTTGTCCCCATGGGCAGCTATTGTAAAAGTTCTTGCAGAATAACCACCCACAACAGCAATGCTGGAGAGTTTCCTCTTCAAGAGGGGGAAAAAATGGACCTCAAAAAGGATTTGAGTAAATTGGCTTCACAGAAAATGACCCTGCTCTGGAATGTCACACCCAGCAGTGCTCAGCAGGAGCCATCCAGCAGCTGACTGGTGTCTGGTGTTCTGTGCTGGATGAGGACAGCTCTCGAAGGACCAATGTCCACATGATAGCCAGTACTGCCATCCTTGCTGGCAAAGACTTGCAGCATCTTGGTGGGGGTCTGTACTGTGGAGGGAAGAGCTGACTGAGCATGGGGACTCAAGGAGGGAGAAGAATTCAGTTTATGCTGAGTGTTGCCTGCTTGCTGGGACCATCCACAAGACACCAATGCTGGTATAGGCTCTGATGGTCACTAGAACAATAGGAGTACTAGGAAAGAGCCTGTGGTTTACGAATAAAATGGCTGTGGGTTAGGGGTAGCTTAGGAGCACTGATGCAACAGGCCATATGTGTCATGGCATTTGAGTTGGTCAGGCTGAGTATTGCAGAAAGAACAACAAAAACAACAGCAAAGAAGTTAAAAAGACCAAACAATCGTGAATACTCACAGTCTGGCATCTGGGAATGGCACAAGATGACAGAGATTTCATGGCCTGTGGACTGGTTGATACCATCTGTGCAACCCCAAAGTCTTTCTTTCCTTGTAGAGCTGGCCTTTATGATCAGCCTTGCTGTACGCTCCTTGGACTGGTAGCAAACAGAGAGGCCCAACTCATGGGAGATGGATCTGGCAGGAGCCTTGACTGCCTGGAGAGGCCCCTTGCTTCTGATCTGCCATTGTTCCCTGTCCTGGCAGCTTGGACACAGCTCATCTAGGTCAAGAAAAGGCACCTCAGGAAGACAGTCCGTGTGAGATCTGATGAGATCTGCTCCTCCCAGGGCCCTTCAGCTGGGCTTGCTCCTTTTTCTCATTCCACACAGTTTAAAAGACTGTGTTTGTAAACACCAGTCTCCGACTCTCTGCCTTTGGGGCTCTGGGCAGAAGGCCAGAGAGGAATTTAAGAGGCAGCAGACAGTTTTAAGAGGCAGTGGCGTCCGATTGCTGCAGTGGAGAGGACACACCTTGCAGTTAATAGCCATGGTGGCCGGAGTCACCTACACTACCAGCAGGTCTCAGCATTATTTCTTGGTTCTCTGAGGCTGAGCTTGGTTTTACTGAAATGACCTCTTCACATGCCAAGGTAAATTCTGTGTCTCTCAAGCCAGCTCTGCCAGAATCAGTGGGGAGTTAGGCTGTGTTGCCTCAAGTGTATGTACAAGATTAGTGCCCTTGGATGACAAATGCTACAGTGGACATGTGTTTGCATTTGACACAGCGCTGGTTAAATATTCATTCTGTTCAACCTCTCCTTCCCATAGATCATTCTGGAAACCTTGGTCACATATGTGGATTTGGGCACGCCCATCTTACCGGGCAGACAAGGGCCTGCTGTGGCATAGCACCTGCTCATTGAACACAAGCCAGATGACCTACAGCCTGAGATACAGGTAAAGAGGGTCTGCCCAAACCTCGCAGTCTTCCTTTGCTTTATTCCTTTTCAAAAATTGGTCAACAAGTGCCATTGTTTGCCATTGTGACATTGTGGAGCAATGACAAAACTCTGCTGTTGCGGGGAGGCTGGAGCTGGTGAGAGGTAGAGCTGAGCCCACCTCTCCTCACCAGCTGCAGTGCTTAGTGGGCAAGGAAAGGCAAGGAGAGATCTTCACCTAAGCATGTCCGAGCTTGTTGGTACGTCCAGAATTGCTTCTGTCCACACACTTAACCAGCAGGCACATTCACGCATAGGTTTATCTGGAGCTGCAAAGCTCCCAGGAAGGTGAGAATCAGTTCCAGGCAGAGTGTGAAGCATTAGCAGCCTGAGCACACTTGGATATCTAGTACAGAACTGAATCTGGGAAGCAGCCAGTGGTCCAGACCAACTGTGCCATTGGCTGTAGGGTTGGCTTTTAGGTCTATACCTGAGCCTACACCTCACTGCACAGATGCAACCTCTGTGCCCTGCATGCTGAAGGCCTGGAGCTGAGATGGTCCTTGTTTTCCCCCTGCACTGAGCTTCCAAGGGTTCACACTTGTGTGACAGCTTATACTTGGGTCATGTGTTACGCCTGTGCAAAGGACTCCATTGCCTCTGTGGAAACAATGTGAGAGGTGAGGCCTGGCTGGTGGGGCTGAGAGAGGAAGAGAAAAGCTGGTGGCTCCTTTAAGGGAGGAAGCTGACAGGACTGCAGGGAGGGAGCTTTGGAAGCTGTGTTTTTCTCTCAGCGCCTGAGGGGCTGGTTACTAAATTTGGTTGCTGGGCTTAAATAATGTAGCATGGCAGAGCCCAGTGGGTTTGAACATTGTCATATCCACATAATCCTCTCCTAGGTGGCAGAGATCTCTTGTTCTCTGCCGCTGTTATCTGCGCAGGAGCTTGAATGTGATGTGAAACATCATCTTAAATAATTATAACTAGCAGAGAAGAGCCAAAGCTGCAAAGTCCCATCTATTTCCACTGTGCTCTGTCTATCTGTGTAATTTCTAAGGTGCCAATCACCAAAGCATCCAAGCACTGTCTAATCTGGATCTGAATTCCCTTGGTGCTCATGGAGGCTTGAATCTTAGCATTTTGTGTGAGCCCAACACTAGCAAGTATAGAGACAAAGCTGCATACTGTGAGCAAAGAAGCCTCCTATTGCTTCATGACCAAATACCCAGCTGGGTTCAGAAGTCAGGAGATCATGGTCATCCCTGGTCCAGGAAGCATTAAATCCTCTTTCCATTACTTCGGCAGAAGTCAGGGCAGGTTTGCCAAGGGAGGGCCGGGAGTCATGGTCCCCTGCCCAGTGTGTTTTCTACCTTCCAGGTCACACAGTATGGAAGTAGGGGTGGATCTGTACAGCCAGCACATCTGTGCAGCAAGGCTGCATCCAGCTTGGGGGCAAGAAGGCCCTCTGCCACTCCTTGCTTCAGATGCATGCAGAGACAAGGGAGAAGCACACAATATGAGCCAGTGACCTGGCTTTGCACCACGTAGAAGGAGGAAGAAAATTATGCACCCAGCTGCCCTCTCAGCTGACCTCTTGCCCCACGCTTCCTGCAGACTTTGTGAAACAGATTAAAACCTGCCAGATGACCACTCAGGGCTAACACTGTTAACAGTGACAAAGGGATTTGCAGTACTGGACATACTCACCTGGAGTGAAATGAGATTAAACCTTTCCCTCATTACCAGGGAAACAGTATTAGTTTTTAGTGAGAACCTGCCAGGTTCAGGCAATGCCATAGCAGTGCAATTACTTTCTGCCCATCGGGCTGCACTTAGGAGAAGGGTCTCTCTTAGCCTCTGCCCACAGACTCCATGATTTGATTTGACACTGGACAGCAGGTTTTCATGGTAGAGGAGAAAACGTTTCCAAATCCAGTTTTGTAAGCATTGCATTTCAGTCTTTTCAAAAGTGCAGGTCCTCCCCACCCTCCCCCATGGATCAGCCCTATCCTCTTCCCCCTCAGCTGCTGGAGTATTTTTAGTGACACTGAATAAATACATGTTAAAATCTTTCTCCATTAGTGATGTGTCAGAAATTAAAATGGCATTAGCTGTAAAGCCTGCAGCAAAGCCAACTTCATCTAGGGCACTTGCAAGTGATTGCCCAAGAGGCCAGGAACGACAGTACCAGCATCACTTTTCCTTCAATCCATCCATATTCTCTGCACACCCTTTCTGCCCTTCTTCCTCCAAAATACTCATAGCACCTTATGCTGCTGTTTACTCACAAACTATCCCCAAACCTCTCAACATCATGCCTAGGGAAAGTCTCCAGGTTTTATCCTCTCCAGTTACATGCTAGACCTGTCCTCTCCAGACATCATACCACAGATTTCTCAAGCCGCATTTTAAAAAGCTATTGATTTTTTTTGGCCCTTGCTAGGGCCACTGTACAGCAACTCCAAGATTGCTTCCACAGCTAGGATTTGGCAGGTAGGAATCTAAGTATATCAATAATTAGATTTTCCATCCATACCCACAACTGCCTTCTTCCACATGATCTTCACTCTTCCACATACACTGGCTCTTCAGCTAAACTTCATGTCTGACTCTTAAGCCATGCCTACTCTGCCAGTCACTCACTCCTTCATTTCAAATCCTGTTTCTTCCTAAACATTCTGCCTCTGTTGCTTCAGCTTTCCCCCTGCCTTATGTTTCTCCGTGTCCTCCTAAGTACCCATCCTATCTGCTTCCTTCCCTATGCCCCTTCTCAATCTACCCTACTTCCCAGTCTAACCCATCTTCATCAGTCAGAGATGGACATCTCTACTCTTTCTGGTGGTTTAGGCAAATGGCTTGCATCTTCCCTGAGTTGCCCAAGGCAGAAGCTTTCTCTCCTTTGCTACTACTCCTTCAGGTACATGGTATGGGTCAGCTTGGCATCCAGAGTTTGAGGAAGTCTACACAGAGCTCACAGCATGTGTAATGTAACATAAGAAGATCAGTTCAGAAACTGCTACGAAGGAGCAGTGGATAATGGATGAGGTGAAGCTTGAGGTGAAAGACACTGAAATGCTACAGCTATCAAGCAAGCCAAAATATTTACAGCTGTGATTTGCAGGGTGGCTGATTGTGCAGGGGAGAGAAAAGCCTACCATTGCCTGCTATTAAGGAAGAGGGAAATTGCAAAACAAACATCCCCTTTGGATATTTAGTAGCACGCCCAAAAGATTAACATTGATTATATCTCCCTATTACGAAGATACTACACTGCTTTAATTAACAAGGTGGGTTCTCAGTCCTCAATTGCCTCTTTGCAAGTATCAGGTGAGACATCAGGACTGGTGTTCCCAGTGGCACGAAATTAGGCTCTTCTCGTTAGCAGGGTAATCCCGAGGCCCTGCTCTTCAAAGGTAGTTAGGTTTCAGGTAGCTGATGTTATTTAGATGCTCAGATCTTTTAAGGCTCTGAGCCTTAGGTGCTAGGAGGTTGGCTATGAAACTCCAGCTTGCCTGGTTCAAGTCTAGTCTATGTCAGTCCTGATAGATAAATGATACTGTTAGGTATCTGTGTAATGTCTAGATCTCTCCCTGAGGCTGGGTTATTCTGCAGTTGCCTGATTTTGCCTCTTTGTGCCTTTTGTGTCTGAAGGAGGGGGTGATAGCCAGTGTTAGACTCCTGACAATGACTTTGAAGGACCTGTGTTGAACTCAGGTTGTTTTACAGCTATTAATTCATTCAGACAAGCAAGCCTGCTCCTTGATGGGTGCTTTGTTTCACTTCGGATGGGGAAGGTGGGGGGAGAAGTGTGAGGGGGGAGAACACAGAGAGAATTGGTGCCTTTCCCAGACTTGCACAATAGCAGGGCTGGAAATGGGCCCTGTGCAAATTAAATTACTCTGAGTTGCAAGCATTAACTGCTGGGCTGCCCACTTTTTATTGTAGCTGTAGAAGGAGGTGCAGAGAGCAAACTGGCTGCCGGGGTTTGGATGTGATGGAGATGCTGTCAGATTTTAGCAGTTCAGTGACATTTTCATAACAGTTCCTGAAGTCACAGCTTTCCCAGCACTTGGCAATAGGTAAGCGTTATGCATAGGTAAGGACTTTTGTTTCATGGCGTAAGAAGTCTATTGAGACAGGAGCAGGAGGGAGAGATGGGAGATTGCTTCCTCCACCAGCCTCCTGCTTAAATTACTGCCTGAAAAATTACATTGAACTCAGACCCTTACCACAGGTCAAAAGCTTCCCATAGGGAATTGAGTTATCTTAATAGTGGAATAGGCTCCTTCACCAAGTCTTGCAAGCAGCCCTTTGTTAATGGTAGGATCCTCCCCTCACTCCCAGTTCAGCACCTTTAATCTTTCTGGTGTCAAACCAAGCTCCTTAGATCTAGGAAAGCAAAGGGACAAGATTTCCCTAGTGAATCTTTGAGCCAGAAGAAACAGCAGCTCTGATACTTGGGCTTTTCCCATCATTTTATACCAAAAGCATTCTGTCATCAAACTGGTGAGCCAAGCTTCTGGGGGAAACCATGCTGTGTCCTTTCTGCCTTGTGCATCTCATTAAAGAATAGTGGGCAGTTTGGCCAGAGATTCCTCAAGCAGGATGAGGCTGAATCACACCCTGTCTACCTAGAGACATCAAAAAGCCTGAAGTGCTATCAACTTTTCTTGTGGTCCCTGGGTTGCTGTACATCTCCCAGCCATTCTAGTGTGGTGTCCAGGGGCTCCCACCAGTTCAGTTCTCCATAGCTCGCAAATACAGTAGAGCAAAGGGCAACTTGCTCTTACACTGTGAGGTTTTCTAAGAAAAGGAGGAGTCCCGAGGTTCCAGCAGCGCATGGAAGATGCCAAAACTGGAGTAGAACTTACTTAGGGGTGATGAGTGGGGCTGTGAGAATGACGTCTTTAGAAAAGTTTTAGACAGGGGGAGGGGCTTTGAACCCCCGTACACCCCACCCATGTTTTGTTCTGCTGTGTTGCATTGTGTGTGCTGTGCTGCTGAGACGCAGAGGACTCTGAATTGTGTGGCAAGAACTGGATGTTTTAATAGCCATTAAAAAGTGTATCAGGTTATCCCCATGTGTGTATCTTTGCTGGAGAGAAGGGAGATTTCCTGACTGCCTTTCCAGTTTGCACCACAATGGTACCATACAGAGCTGGCTTGCTGCATGCTTTTCTGGTTATGAAGGTACAGTACAGCTGGACAGCATCATTTAATGGTTCTCATGCATTAGTTCAGTTGGGGTCTGCTGGGTAAAGAGAACACCTGAGATGTGACTAAACACCTGAGATGTGACTTTTGTCTTCAGAATGGCCAGAACCAAAGAAGTTTTTAGCAAGGTTTTGTACCTTGGTACGTCTGGTGGGGCAGGCAGCAGTGGAGGGGGGGCTGTGTTTGGTGGATGTTACCTTTCGCTGCTGTTGTGGACAGAAAAAAGCAGCACTTCTCTTAGGGGTTCACATCAGGCTGCTGGGGAAAGCCATCATGGGGACTCTAGTTCACTGAGGAACAAGTAATAAAGGGATCTGGCATGAACAGAAGGGCCTAAAGCCTTTTCATTAGATACAAAAAACACCCAATGCCTCGTTCCCTGGGGAAGAGCTCCAAGATAGTTGTCTGTTTGTCTGGCCCCTGCCCTTTAATCTGAACGTCCTCAAATGGGCCAGGGGCTTTATTTTTGTATTATTGCATTGTCTTCCTCCCACTCACTTGTGCTTTTCTCTCAGATGCCTGTGGCTGCTTTTGATGCTTCTCTCCCCTGTTTTGGCCTCTCTGTTGGGCAGACTTTGTGGTTTGCCACCTTTTCTTACTTTTTTTTCTACATCTTTGATGGTACAAGAAAGCTTCTGGTTGTTTCTCTGTTTGCATTTCACTCTCTGTAGGGTTGTGTCTGATGTGCTAAGACAAAAACATCTGAGCCCTTCTGAGTTTTATCTAGCAGGGAATGCTCAGAAAGCGAGTGCAAAGCACAATGTAAAAAGAGGCTGTTCATTCCTTCTATTTCTCAGCATTATAAAGACAAAGATATTTCCTACTTACTTGACGATAAAGCTATTGGCCATATTTACTTTGTTCTTGTCTGACATGCTTTATCTAGCAACTTCCAAGAACCTTGCCAGTGTTATTTATGTAAATAAATCTCACATTGCTCCTGTGTGATAGGCATTTTCCTCCATTTTGCAGTTTGGGGAGCCAAGGCATTTCAAAACTGATTGACTTTTGCAGAACTACAGAATAATCCCACCTTAAGAAAGAGAACAAGCACCTCACAATCTTGCCTTCCTTGCCTTTCTTAATGGAGTGTTTTCCACCTCTAGCTAATATGCAGTCTGGTTTTCCTTCAGGTCATGATCATAAAAAAATCTAATTGTCACTTTAAACATATAATTGAAGTGCCTTCGTATATAGTGACCTTAATCAGAAAGCACCAGCCACTGCACAGGTAGGATGGTGCAATATTGAAAATTATGAGGCTCAGATAGATTAGGATATATGACCAAGGATTTAGAAAATGAAAGGTCACTCTGTAACACAGAAATTTGGATTCTTATTGTTCTGAGTCTTAGATAACATTGTTTCCCTAGGGGTTTTTTTTGGGTCTTTGTTTTGTTTGTTTGGCTGGTGCCACCCCGTCCTCTCCTGTGTATGCCCCAAAATTCCCAAGGCTTGCAGGGAGGAGGAGACACTGCCTAGGCAATCTGCACACTTGCTGGCTGGTCACTACAAAGTGACAGAGTTGGTGAGTGGAATGGGTTTTATATGGGCCAGGTTGGCTGGCTTGGCTGTGTCCTGGAGCTTGGAGAACACAGATCCACCAAACTTTATTTATTTGTTTGTTCCTTGCCTTCCTAGTAGCTTGTGCTGTTGAAATAGTAAGTGCTGTTTCAGTAAGGGAGAAGAAGCAATTTCAAGTGGCAAAGAAATCAGGAATGGCTGTGATTGTGTTATGTGCCTTTCCTGGAAAAATCCCTTTATGTGATAGGTGGCCTGAAGACACTAGTACATTTGGACTGCAGCTTTTCCAGTAACCCAGCAGGATTTGGTGGGTGGAGGAAGGGGAAGGAACTCAATGAACTGTGACAATGGGAAAATCTTGGCAGGGACTCGCACACGCAGTCTTGCAACTGGCCTCAATGTCCCAGCTGTTACCAGAAGGGATTGCACTGGGGTGAGGAAAGCTCAGAAAAGGGTGTGTGAAGGCAGCCGCAAAACCGAACCCTGGATCCGTGCGTTGGGATGAGGAGGCGGCCGAGGCCACGCTCCCCTTGGGCTCAATGCCACCGCCCTACTGTCGTGACAGGAAACCTGGAGATCCTCCATCCCCGCCAAGGGAGAAGGGGACAGGGATGGTTTTGGTGACATGCCAGTGCGCGCGCCGCTGCTGCCCCCTGCCGGGAGCGGCGGGAAAGAGAGGGACAGAAGCTTAACCCGGGAGTTCAGGGATGAGCGAGGCGTCCCTCGCCCTCCGTCCCGCCGCCCGCGCGGGGCACGGCTCCGCGGCTTTGTTCCAGAGCGCCTTGCCAAGGCCGTGCCTGCGTGTGACTCCATCCCTGTAGCACTTCCTGCAGGGATATCTAAGAGCGGGTCATTTCCTTTTGACTCAGCGGCATCAGTCAAGGAGTGTATTGCTCTGGCTTCTGTCTCAGGCCTCCAGCTGTGAGGATGTAACTCTCCCGCTCACACACGGACTGTGCGCGGTGTGGAGGTGAGCCCCGGGCTTTGGTTCTGCGGGTCTCAGCACCCACTGCGCTAACTGCGGCGGGCAGGGTGCTACTCCCCACCCTATCCATTGTGTGTCCCCAGCTGGTTTAAAGGTGTCGGCATGGTTCATGGGCCACGCGAGTCAGCTCCAGGGGCCTGCTGAGCAGGATTTCCAGGCTCAAGACTGCCATGCCGGCATGGAAGATGCGTGGCACAGAGCAAAAGGGCTCTGTGACTATCCCAGCGTTGCACACAATGCACAATCAGGTGTTAAGGCAGGGAGTTTTAGCTCGTGCCGATTCGGACACCTCTGGTACAGTGAAACACAGCCTAAGTCCAGATATTGTCCAAACTGTTCAGAGGCTGTTCTGTGCACCCAAGATGTGCACAGTATATTATTTTATATGAACAAATACATGATACAATTTATATGGACTAGCTGATATGAATGAAAGGTTTTCTTTTCTACAACACAGGATTTTGACTTTGAACTTTAGAAGGTTCTTTCCTGTAAAAGTCAAGACCAGCTACTGCTCATGTTGCACTGCTGAAGCAAAATCGATGCATGGAAAGAGGATGCCATCCTATCCATGGATAAGCAGGAACGGTCCGAAGGCTAAGCTTGTAAATAAATACCCTATGCCTCCCTGGACTTGCCTGTGATACCCTATGACTTGCCTGGACTAGTTTTAGGGAAAACCAGCCATTACTGCTAGGGGAAATCAAAGTGTACTTTGTAATTTGGGACACAATCAAGGTCCTGTGTGTGCTACAGGAGTGGTCCCACAATTGCTGTGCCAATCCCATTATCCCTGTGTCTCCTGCTTGTCCCTGCAAAATGACATTGTGTGACTGACATCAGGTAGACAGGACAGAGTAATGGCTTACAGCTCTGAAGACCTCCAGGGTTGTTTGCCATGAGGAGCAGGTAGAGCTGGTGGTTCAGATTTGCTTCTGTCAGTGTGGACATGAGGTGCTCAGTCACAGGAGAGTCCTGGGCTTTATGCTGGGAACTGCCAGATTATGTACAGGATAGACCTGAGACAATGTTAGAGATTCAGGGCAAACCTCAAGAGCAAAGGCAGTCTCCAGACAAACACCTCTAGCATGGACAAATACACGCTCCAGTTGTGAAAATGAATGTAAACATTGCCCCCAAATGTTTCCACTTATTCAGTTATTCCAGTTATTCAGAATAAAATTGCAGTGTCTGAGAAGATAGAAATTCAAGTTAACCTGGAAGGGAGGTATGAAGACACCTGAAAGTTAGGACTGCTGATGGCTGATCAACCAGCAATATAAACACCTATCTGCCACACTTTTGCCAAGAAATGCTTCCTATGCAGACCAAACTTGATACTTGTAAGTATAAGGGCAAAATTTTCTACATAAATATGTATTTTATAGATAAGTATATGTATTACATATATGTATGTAGAGAGAATATATGTGCACACAGTAGGATTTTGGGGTTATATCTGTATCAGTGAATCTGTATCTGGGGCACTACAATTCCATCATCTAGAAATTAATAGCTGATTTCTGTTCATTTATTCCTGCCATGGTTTTGGCCTGTGCTGGCTAACACTTTTCCAAACAATTCCCAGGTATGACTGAAGGAATTACTGTGAGCCAGGGGCCATTCCCAACAACCACTTGGATCCAAATACCTTGCTTGTAGGATAAAGGAGTTTAATGTTATTGGTGAAAACCATCCCGTGCCAGGTCTCTCAGTGCCAGAGAACAGTCCCGGGCATGTTTAATTTACTGGTATAGACAGAGTCTATGAGCCCAAGGGATTAGGCAGGGTTTTAAGGGCTACATGCCTGGACTTAGATACTTGATTTTTCCCAAGATCCATTTTATGGAACCTTGCTTTTTTGTGGACATGGGCCTTGAGCCTTTAAATCTTCTATTACCTTGGCTAAAAAGCCTTGCCTTCTGGTGTTAGTGACCCTCTTGTGTTTTCCCTAATAGCAAAAATCTGGTGGAAGGTAAAGTGGATTGTAATTATGCAATTTTATTATCACTGTCTTCATGACAGTGGCATATAACAATAGTGATATCTATTTAATTAACATTTTTTATTTTTTTAAAATGTTTTTAAGCAGAAAGTAATATAAAACATAAGAGGAAAAAACCACCATATAAACCAGTAATTTCTCAAAGCCTGGCTAATTCTCATCATGCTTCTTAGAAAACAACTTCCTTTGTCTTCACTTAAAACCTGGGGATTTTAAGATTACTCTAATTTTGCTGTATGAAATTATGGAGGGATTGATGGGATTTTGAAGGAAACATCCTTGCAGGTGTATTCAGTTTTACTGATCCTTGTAGTATAACATCTCTTGGGAATGGTCTGCTCGAGTTTCCAGTACATGAATGTACTTGACCTTGGAGCTTTTCTATGTTCTCTGAAGAATGGCACAGCAAGGTGTCTGACTGATAGCAGCAAACCTGCATTGATATGAAGGAACAAAACTCCTTTGGTCAGGATGCTAATTACAGTGCTTCCAGTCGCACAGTTTTCCTGACCCATCCGTCCGATCTAATTATAGCTCTTTCTCCTAAGTCTTCCTGGCTGTTACCCACTTAGCCTGACTCTTACCATAACTTGGGCTTTGTTTCTGTCAATGCAGCCACCACATTAGCATCAGGATACACAGGCCAGGGCTGAGATGAACACTGACATAATGAGTGTCTCTTCTTATCTGTGTGACTCCTGTTGATCTGGTGAGGCTGCTGCTCTACTATGCAATATGTGACCTGAGTATCTAACCATCCCAAGCATAGCCTGTGTTGGGACAGCTCTGATACTGTGATAATGTTACAGTACGGGGATGATAACAGCAAGGAGCTGGGCAGAAATATACTGAAAACCCATTTATCTGCTGGTATGATGAGTATGTGCCGTATATAAGCAAATTAGGCTGGCTCTTGAGAAGTCATCCCTTGGGTTTACAAGGGAGAAAAGAGGAGGGCTGGTGAGTGATGAGATGAACATCTGATCCTTAAGACTCAATCTGTCAGTCTTGTTTTTCTTGCAATTGTCTCTTTCTTGTCTCCCAGAGATGGAATCCCATGCACCTGCTATATGTATATTTTTGTGATACGTGAGCAGGTTTATTTGAGGGATTTGATGCTGTGTATCTGGGCCCAGTATCCATCTAGAGAGGAGCCAGAATACATCCGAGTAGATCTGGCTGAGAAAGAGGAGAGTTTTTCAAAAACAGGCTCCAGAAAATTACTTGTTAATACTTCTAGGAATACTGGCTGTGGTGTGGGAACTGAGAATTTGTCTCTTCATTGCCTTCTCAGGCGTGTGGACCACAATTTGGTTTGCCTTTGAAGCCTAGGACACTGATGTGGGGGTGTGTAACCTGTGTCAGGCTCTACTGTCCACCTCTCATGCACTTGGACGATGAGAAGTCATCCTAGGCTGGGATTCGGAGGCAGGCCTGGTCCTTTCACTCTTGCCTGCTGCACTGTCCTCGAGCTTAAGCACTGAGAAGGGAGCGTGCAGAGCCAGGGATCAGGAACTTGGGTTAGCTGTGTGTGCAACACCCGGACCTCTGGCTACTAGAGCGCAATTTCCTGCTTGAGTGTGCGCTCGTCAACATGCTCGACAGCTCGTTGCTGCTACGTGCTAATCCCGGTTTTGCCCTCAGCCCATATGGGGGAACACACACGCCGGCAGGGCCGGGCGGGCACTCCAGCATCCCGAGCACTCCAGCATCCCGAGCACTCCTGCATCTCGCCGTCCCTTTTCCCAGCAGTGTGTGGGGACAGGGAGAGGCGGGAGAGGGGCAAAGCCGCGGTCTCTTGCGCCCCCTGGGGCCGGCCGGTGGGTAATGCAGGCCCGAGGGTGTCGCGTACGTACAGGTCGGGCTTTTCACGAGGCTGCAAACACAGACATAAGGAAGTGATGTATGATAAGATCTCCATGAAAAATATCTCATCCCCACCCTTCATCAGCTTTGTGTCTTAGCTGCTCATGGGTTTTTATGCCAAATTTATTTCCTCCCTCCCAAGGCCGTTTTCATCCTTTATGGAGCCATGCTGCCCAGAGAGCTGTTTCAAGTGGAATTTCTGGTAGATAGCTTGAAAATAACTGTCCTTAGCTGTGAGAAACTGGTAAAGTTTCACTATCAGTTTGTCTTGGCCTCTAAGAGAGTCGCAGAGGATGTACAGATGCAACATGCATTCAAAGAGTTTAGAAAGTAAGAATAAAATGGCATGTTTGTGATTTATTCTTATTACAGAATCTTCTCAGGTCACTCCTTCCTTGGCCAGTCTAGCAATCTGAGCTTCTGAGACAGAGGCTTGTGAGAACAGGTTGTCCTCACTGTTTTATTGGATGCTTGGACCCTTTCTGTTGGCTTATGGCTGGTTTGTGGCCACAAATCCCCAGTTGTTTTCAGGTCTACAGTTATTTTAAGGGCTGTACATTTTACTTGCAGGCCTTTCTCTGAAGTTTCTGCTGTGCTGTCACTCCCACAGAGTCCCTAAGCACTACTCATGCACCTCTCCCAGACTTCCCTGCTGTGATAAGAGTAGCTCAGTAGCACAGGTTCATGCACCGACTTCAGTGGACCTAGAACTGTATTCCCTCCCCAGTGATGAACTGGAGCTTGGCAGCAGCTGGAGATGAGGTGCAGCGAGGCAGATGGGAGTCCTAACAGTTCTGTGAAACACTACTAGTACTTTACTGGTGTTTTCTGATCATCTGGTGTCAGTCTGAGAGGTCTGGCCAGGCTCACAGTGGGACACTGTGTCCAGGAGTCCCTCAAGCTGCCGACCCAGCCAGAATACAGCATGGGTGCAGCCTGGCTGTTGCTCTCCTCATCCATGAACTGTGTCCACAGTAAGGCATCGAGTTCAAACTTGTACCTCCTGGAAATTCTTCCTGGAATTTCCTTCCCTGGTGATACTAACCTAGCTCTTTTTTCACTTCCCTTAGAAGCACTGAAACTTCTCACAAATGCAGAACTAGATGGGGTGCCCAACTAGAGGAACTGGGAAACCTCTTTGATGTTGAAAGCTGTGTTTTATTTATACACTTGGGATAAGCCCAGAGGCTGTCTGGGCAGCCAGGAAATTCCAGAAAGGAATTTCCCCCCATCAAACCAGCAACCACAATAATATTTTCTCCTTTCCTCTGCAGAGACTGTGTGTGCTCATTTCCTAGCACTTTTGGTTAAGAAATTTCCTGATTTTGCAGGATCCTAGGCCATTTCTCTCTGATGCTACCCTTCTAAGCATTGTAGTTTGAGGTTTCTTGTCCTTGACATAATGACCTCAACCCTTTGAGGCAGCTGATGAGCTGATAGGCTCTTTCTGGGGGGGTAGACTGTGTGGTTCTTTCATCTTTGGACTGACTTCTTGTGGCTAGCTACATGGCAGGGGTCAGAACCACTGTGTGATCCCAGCTGAGGACAGTTATTGAGAAGGTGTTTGGAAAGGAAGAGATGTGAGTGAGTTGCAGTGATTGTATTTGAAGGAAAGAAGGTCAGAGATCCTTTAGCCAGATGAGGCAATTCCTCTTCTCCAGCAATTACAAGGAAGAAGTTATCCAAAACAGAAATCATCACTTTGCTTGTGTTTCTGAGGAGCCAGGCTGCCTTGTTACCCTAGAGCTTCTGGCTGGCCAGGCTAAACTGCTGGCCCAGTGAGTGCTGTCCTAGCAGCCTATTACCCAAGTGGCCCTGCCAGGGCCTTTTTCAGAAGAACAAATGTCTGCAGTACCAGCAGGAGAAGCACAGTGTAAATGGCCATGGTAATCCTGCTCTCCTTGGTCTCGGTGTATTAGCCACATGCTGACTTTTCAATTTGCCCTAGCAATTTGCAGGAAGAGAATGGGCAGCAAGGGAATTATAACAGAGATGAGGCTGCCCAGCAGTGCTGTTAAGAGGACCATCTCTTTTCCTTATGTCTGTCATATGCCCTATGCTGACACGGTCATTGTTTCTCTGTTAAATAGCAGGGTTTTCTGAACACCTTGCTCTTCAATTTTCTTTCTGCTTCTTTTCCTCTTTTCATGACAGTCAAAAACTCTGTCTGCAAAAACATGTATCCTAGGCAGTTCATTGCTCAGATGTGCCTAAAAGAGATGTATTTAAAAGAGATCAGGTAGCTGTCAGCCTCAGTGATCTCTGACCAGCCCTTCTTGATTCTTCCTGAATATCCAAAGTGTTTGCATGCCAGCAGCTGCCTCTATTCTGTTACAGTTTGTAGTCTTTTTGGTAACACTGGGGAGTTATCACCTTTGGTTGCTTATAGCCTTGGTGAAGGGCTCCTTTGTGAGTGGAATGTGGGGTGTTTCCCAACTGCCTGCCCCACACCCCTGGTATGAAGACCACACAGTCAGAGCCTGGAGAGCACTTGTGTGCACTGCAACTTCACCCTGGCAGCTGGATCATGGGATGTATTTATGGTTTGTGTGGTGGGGACTCGGCTTAGTTTGGCCTGTGTTAGGGCAGACATGGCACAGAGGCAAAGTCAGAGATGATCCCTTTTTGGGGAGCCTACAGGCTCAGCAGTTCACACACTGGGAGGAGAAATGCCCTGTGCTACCTGCTGGAAGTGATTGGTGGTGGGCTCAGGGACAGAGCTCAGTGCCCTTTGTTTTGTCAGTCATACTGTTCTGGGAACAATTCTCATTACTTTGTGGACTGCCCTTCTCTTCTGCTTTTATCTGCATACATTGCACTGTGGTTGAATCCATTGGTGGATGGCCCTGCTCTGTGGCACCATTCGAGGTGTGCCTGGCTTTGGGCCCACATCTCCCTCCAAGCAAGCTCTAGGCTCAGCTTTCATCCCGCTCCTCCCTTGATATTCTCTTTTAGCACTGTTCTTGGCAGACAGATGCTCCTTTCGTGCCTGGAACTGGCTGTAGCTTCAGTGTCTGTCTTGGAAAACACCCAGTTAGGGTCATAAGAAAGAGGGGATGGATGGAGTTTTTCCAGTTCTTCCGTCTCCCTTGGTGTAATGAGGGGAGATCCCCAATAGATGGCACTTGAACCTCTTCCCTGTTTTTTGTTTTTGGGGTTTTTTTGCCTCTAACTTCGGGATGTTAGATCAATGTGTGCACAGATGCAGCACGATCCTGTTATGGCACAGTGTGTGGAAAAAGGAAACCAAACCGAAGAGCAGTTCAGTGTGTAAGAAGGGCCGAGCAGATCCCCAGGTGACTTCAAAGGGTGAAAACAGCATCTCTTTCCCTATGAGAAGGCTTGGCCAGGCCTGCCTAATGAGGCCTTCTGCACCCACACACATTCCTCTTCTTACATCTGGCAGTGTCAGTGGTACACCTTGGGCAGGATAAACTGCAAAAGAAATTAGCTTGTCCTCTGAGCACAACAGGAAACACAGCCCAGAGGGAATCCATGCACTAAACTAATCCTTATTGCATTGTCTTCACCCCTACTGTCTGCCTCCCCTGTTGTACTGTTTGGCCAGGATTCCCACAGAGGAATATCTGCTAGGGAAAATAACATGTGGCACACCAGACATCCAGGGATGTCTTCCCCATGGCAGCAGCAGGCAGTAATGTGGGTATTGTGGAAGTGAACCAGGGTCCTGCATCAGCTCACAGCCCCCTGCCCTCTCTGTGTCACCACAATGCCATGTGTTCTTGCAGAGGAAACTTGCCACTTGTCTCCTGTCTGCTCCTGGTCTGGCCATGAGGAATTTAAAGAGACCTTCAAGCAATGCTAAATGATATGTGATGCATTTTTCATGCTTTTGTCATGCAACCAAAGGAAACTTGGACTAGGTTTGTGATTGAGATTTGGTTTGAACCCAGTAGGCAGATCAAAATGTGGGAGAAACTCACAAGAACCAAAACCAAAGCAAAGTGATCACATGAGATGCTTGGAAAGCGAAACCACTGAATTTTGCATAGCTCCAGCAGCATGATCTAGTAACAGATTATATATTAAAGTCTGGGAGCATACGGCCAGGGGCCAGCAGATACCACTTCTATTCTTGGATCTTCCACAGCTTTCCTACGTGACCTTCAGAAAGTCAAGTAACCTTCCTCTGATTCAGGTTTCTCCTCTGGGAGTAATACTATTACTTATACCTGGAAAATATGTTGCTATCCTTGTGACTTGGTAGTGTTCTGCAACCTGTGTGTGTGTGTAGGACCAACAACTCCAGACACCTTTCTTTTTAGCATGTGATGCAGCAGCATGATTTGTCATCTATTGGAAACCCATCTAACATGTGAAGCCTCATCCTCGGGACACAGGTCACATAAGAGTTGCTGCTGTAAGTTGCAGCTCTGCTTTCTGCAAGTTTCTTTTCCTATGTGAGTCTGCTAAATAGTTTGTCGCTGGTTGCAGCAGTGTGTCACTGTGCCTCATTCAGAGGGCATGCTGGATGCTGTGGTTTAATGGAGAGATTGTGACCTGTCAGTCAGTTGCTCCTGCATTGCAGCTGTGGACCAAGAGAGAGGCTGTTGTACTTTGCCAGTGCAAGGCACAAGGTTAGCTGGAGAGGAAGCTGAGGGTGTGAGTTTCCCCCGAGTGTGCTGAAACACTGAGATGCTCATGGCTACATATTCCGAGAAACACTGGGAGCAGGCGTGTATAACTAGACCCCCAAAAGACCTGTGTGTACCTGAAGTTGGTGTTCCTGGCTGTTCTGGTTATATGAAACACAAAGCAAGAAAGAAATAGCTGTTCTGCAGGTATCTGCTGAAACACACGTAAGTAAAGTTTGCAGAAGCAGGATTTATAGCATTAGTTTCTCTTGCATCACAAGTGCCATGACAAAGCCTCATCAGCACTGGGTTTTGTTGCTTGTCCTGAGCTGCCCTGGCCCTGCAGCAGTTTAGAAGGCCTAGCATGAACCTTCCACCAGGGTGTGGTCCCTGCTGCTGTTCTGTGCCTTAGCGCTGTGGTGCGAGCTCAGGTAGAGGCTGTGAGGTGTTGCAAATGGGATGGCAGGTTTTGCTTCTGTTTCAGGGAACTTTTTCAGTTTCATTTGTTCTGAGAAAAACAATTGGGCCCTGGCATGTGCCTGTCCCAGTGTTTGAACTCCAAGAACTCAAATGTGGGAAAGCAATCATACCCAGTGGTTTAAGCTGACTGTGGTTTATGGGTCACATCTCACAGACCATTATGAGGAAAGCCAGCAGCTCCAGTTCTGGAATAAAACATGAATTATAGCTCATGGAATTTGGCTTTATATGTAAAAAAAAAAAAAAGGAGAAGAAATTATAACAGTGTCTCAGCTGTTGGGCTGTGGGATATACCTTGATTATTGGTTAGGGATCAGGAATACTTCTTATCTAATATTAGATATATTATTGCATATCTATATGGAGGATTTCTGCTTTCATTCTGCATTTTACCCTCTCTTGTTGGACACAGGGTGCCAGATTAGCAATCTGCACACTAATCCCTGGTTTTCTGTGTTCATGCAATAAGGAAAGTAGAAGTATCTATAACAATGTGTGATGGTTTAGAGACGTAAGGTTGGATTGTGTTTTCAATTTGGTGTGAACTGCGGGAAAAATAGATGAAAACAAGTCCACAGTGTGAATGCAAACTAACAGAACAATTATGGTTTAATAGCTGGGTTAGTGCCTTCTTAGAAGATTTCCTGCAGTAGGAAACTATCTGAAAAGCAGAAATACTGTTTTCTGGCTCAGACTCTCACTGTTGTACTCCTTCAAGAAAAAATACGTTGCTAACTGGAGCTGAACCGAGGCCCTTTCCCCTGCAGCGAAGACGTTCCCTTTCTTTTCCACAGTCAGCGTTTTACGAGTGCTCTTTCCTTATCTTGTTACAGGCCTGCTGGCTGAGAATGGGGAACCAATATGTTAACCAGCCTGTGCTCCTCTGGAATTTGTACACAGAGACCTCTGCAATGCTCCCGAACTGGTCTCAGGAGAAAGGTCGGGACTAAAAGCACTGCTGGCCCCAAGGGACTGGTAATAGGCAAAAGGGACCTTTCGCCTAGACGCGGGGAATTTATCGCTGGCATGGAGTTGGCAGTGGGTGAAAGCCCTTTGTCGTTACTGCTGGCAAACGTGTCGGCAGCTTCCTGTGGCTTCGAAGTGGCTGGGAGCCTATCGGTCAGTTCCAGATAACTTTCCTGCCCGCTTTGCCAGGGTGATGCTGGAGGACTGGCCATGGGAACGGAGCATCGTACTTGTGCCCGAGGGTAGCTGGTGCAGCAGGAGGTGGTCCCGTCCTGGCCCCGCGCTTGCCTTTGCTCCGAGGAAAGACGGTGGCGAGCTTCCTTGATGCTGCAGGCCCCTTGCAAGCTCCCAGGGTGGCTCAGGGGACTCGAGACGGGACACTCCAGCCCTCTCTATGGATCCGTGATCTGAATCGGAGGACAGGACAGACAGGTCACAGCATTCCCGTTACCCTCTCGGTGTGGGCGGGCTTACAGCAAGGATGCAGTAGCGTATAGGCTGTTACCAGTCCGCTACATCCCGAGCAGCGCCCGCCCAGGTCGGGGACCCAGGGAACGCCACCAGGGAAAGGCCGGTGACCCTTTAAGCGGAGTCCCCGCCCCGTCCCGCCCCGTCCCGCCCCGTCGGGCCAATGTGCGCCGCGGCTGCCGCGCCGTTTGTTACAAGTTTCCCGTCGCGGCGGTGCGGGAGGGACCCCGGGGCGGTGGCGGCCGGCGGCAGCAGCGGGACGGGATGCGATACCCGCCTGGGGCTGCCCGGGCGGCAGCGCTGCCATGAGCGGAGCGCGGCGCCTCGCCCAGGGAGTTCTGCCGTCCCGCAATGAGCGCTCTGCGCCGAGTGTCTCTTGTCCCCTACAGCACGCTGCCAGCTGGTACCTCCCTCCTTTCTGAAGCGTAACTGGGGAGGGAGTAGAAGGCAAAGGAAGTTTGGTGTTTAATGCTTTTCCTTTAGGGTTAGGAGAGGGATTCCCTCCGCCTCCCATCGCGGAGGGCTGCAGGACAGAGTGCGGTGTCGGAGGGGGAAGGGGCGCAGCTGGAAGTGGCTGTCCGGAGCCGTGCCCCCCCCGCCGCCGTGTACCTGGGGTGCTGGATGCGAGCTCTGCGGAGCTCCTCCGAGCGGAGCGGCAGCGGCGCGGCAGATGTAGATGCGTGCGTGTGTGTGTGTGTGCTTAACCCTTTCTTGGCTCCTCGGATTTGTACCATGCTGAAGATCCTCACCAAAAAGCTCAGGAACCAGAGTTTGAACGAAATTCAACCTTTCCAGCTAAAGGTAAGGACAGCCTGTTTTGTCTCGGTTGTTTGGTTTTGGGTTTTTTTGAGTCNTCGGGCCAATGTGCGCCGCGGCTGCCGCGCCGTTTGTTACAAGTTTCCCGTCGCGGCGGTGCGGGAGGGACCCCGGGGCGGTGGCGGCCGGCGGCAGCAGCGGGACGGGATGCGATACCCGCCTGGGGCTGCCCGGGCGGCAGCGCTGCCATGAGCGGAGCGCGGCGCCTCGCCCAGGGAGTTCTGCCGTCCCGCAATGAGCGCTCTGCGCCGAGTGTCTCTTGTCCCCTACAGCACGCTGCCAGCTGGTACCTCCCTCCTTTCTGAAGCGTAACTGGGGAGGGAGTAGAAGGCAAAGGAAGTTTGGTGTTTAATGCTTTTCCTTTAGGGTTAGGAGAGGGATTCCCTCCGCCTCCCATCGCGGAGGGCTGCAGGACAGAGTGCGGTGTCGGAGGGGGAAGGGGCGCAGCTGGAAGTGGCTGTCCGGAGCCGTGCCCCCCCCGCCGCCGTGTACCTGGGGTGCTGGATGCGAGCTCTGCGGAGCTCCTCCGAGCGGAGCGGCAGCGGCGCGGCAGATGTAGATGCGTGCGTGTGTGTGTGTGTGCTTAACCCTTTCTTGGCTCCTCGGATTTGTACCATGCTGAAGATCCTCACCAAAAAGCTCAGGAACCAGAGTTTGAACGAAATTCAACCTTTCCAGCTAAAGGTAAGGACAGCCTGTTTTGTCTCGGTTGTTTGGTTTTGGGTTTTTTTGAGTCCTTCAGGTAACTACTAACGGGGCCTTGAGAAGCTGGAAACTTGAGTGTTTATTATGCTGGGTCAGTTTCCTCTCAGCCAGTGTGCTCAGGAGGAACTGGCCTAGACTGTATTCCTGTTACTTAAAGTTCTGTTCCTTTGCACTCAGAATTAGCCTGCACAATTCAGATAATATTGAAAGGTGTATAAAGACAAATGTATCTATCTGTTCTTTAGAATTTTTTGTTTTTGATGGGATTCACGTTTAACTACACATTTGCCTAGTTACTTTTGTATGTGTGCAGTCTGCAGCCTCCCAGCTCTTGCCAGGCTAGAGCCCCACTGTGCTAGGTACTGTACAAACATGATGTACCTAAAATGCCTTTCAGCTAGTTATTTGCATTTCTCTCCCTTCTGGTCCTGAAGGCCAGAATCTGAGCTGGAGTTTGCAGACTGGCTCATTGCATTGACCCGTGGCTTTCTAGATTCTTCTTAAGTCCTTTCTTAGTGTTCAAAATAAAACTGAGGATCACAGATTCACGGTAAGGACTCTCTAAGCGCTTCCTACCAAATACAAGGAGGAATTTTTGGGCCCTATACAATGGGATAAAAATGGAGCCATGATGAGCGAGTTGGAAAAAAAATACCAGATTCTGATTTGTAAAAATTTTTGTGAACCGAAGGAAATCAGCAGAGTTGCTCTGGATTGGGAAGTGTGGGAAGTGCACTGTGGGAAGTGTAGCACCTGGCCTGAAATTAAAGAAGAGATCTGGGATAAGTAGCAGCCCTTGTTGCTTGAGTTGGGGGCTGGGGATCTGTATACCAGACTCTAGTGGTGTCTTTTGTATGTGTTACACAGAGGCGGATTGCTGTGTGGCTGCACTTCTGCGCAGTCACTCTGGACAGGCTGATGGCAACTTGATTAGAAATAGTGCTGATGTTTCATCAAAGTTTGCTGTACTTCTTCCTCCAGGGATTGCACATTCTGTGCCCCTTAAGGAAGGCAGAGTTAGATTTTATTTTTGGAAATAAAATAAAGGCTGTGCTTTAGATGTAGTTTTGTAGATTGGTTCGGTGCACAGTATCTCTGCAGAGGCAATGGGGGATTTTTTGAACACTGTTTCTGGGGCTTGTGCCTGTGGTCACCTCCTTTAGCTTTATTATTTGTCTTGTGGAGCCTCAGGTTGTGAAACTGTGAGAATCTTTGGAAGGAGCTGTGAGAGGTAAATAGAGTCCTTGGAGGCATGCAGGAAAGTGTGCAGGAGTGGGTATCTGCAGCCATTTTGTTCGTATTAGTGCCAAGGTTTAGTGCTGCAGACAGGTGGTCTGAATTTTCGCAAGCTCAATGGAGAAAGTTAAGCTTCCACTGTTCTTTGCAAGGCTAATGTATAGCCCATCAGAGGTGTCTTTGCAGCCTGCAGTGAGGAGTGGTACAATGACTGGTACACATGTGTATGGGCAGAAAGCCAGACTTGCAAACTCTGGGTTTAAATACATTTTGTAGGCCTTTGGGGACCATGTGCAGCTGCCTGATCTTGGTTGTGCCTTGTACCAGCATACTAATTGCTTAATGGAGTGTCCAGTGCTCTGTCACAGATCTTGGACCAGAGCTCCTTGCAGGTGTGGACCCAGGATAGGTGTCACAGGTGATGAGCAGTGCGGAAGCTTCCCATGGCTGCACTGTGCATGGACCCTCTCTTGAAGCCAAGTGTTCTGTACCATCTTGCTCTAACACCCTCAGGTGATACGAGGCTGCCAGGCATAGACCAGACTTCTGCCTTCTCAACCTTGGTCTAAGTCTATGAAGGTCTATATATTTTCTGGCTTGTATGGTACATGCATTATTTAAGAGGTGCAGTGTGCCATCATTGAAACCTAGTGAAAAGTTAGTTAAGTGTGAGAATCAGGTCTCTAGTCCTGCAAGTGGAGAATGAGCATCAAGTTTGGATGGATAAGAATTGATCTGCATCTACCACCCATGAGCTTTAAAAACCGTGTGCTTAGCTGTTCTTCTCCTTCATTACTCACTTGCTTTTGTACTTTATGAGCTCTGTGGAAAGTTCCCAAATTCAAGGGAAAGCAAGCTGCAGTTGTGCTTCTGGCTTACAACTGTGCTGCCATTAGGTAAAGTTCCAGGAGATAGTCCTTAGGTAAATTGTCAACTCATTTTTACAAGTTGGGAGGATTTGACCAACCTTGGATTGGCATCCAAGCTTTGTGAATCTTTTCAGGATGAAATTTCTGCCCACTGGAAAGATCTCATTGTTGTACCCTGTGTCCCAAATTGGTTTACTGGGGCTGTGATAGGTCCTCTTAGTCTTTCTCCACTTGGAGAAGCTGTAAGTGAAACCAGGAAATATGCAAGGTGTTGACTTCTTTTTCCCTACTAAAGTTGGTCTTTAGGCAGTTGACAACCAGGGCTGCTCAGAGGACTTTGACTCGAGAGATGTCCTGGTGTTGCTCAGGAAGTTAGTGTGTCCCTTTATTGCCCTTCCACCAGAAGTCACCATGGTGGGGAGGGAGGGGTTGACTGACATTTCACCTGCTGTGGGGTTAGCCTGCTCTGCCATGACAATTTCTGATAAGGGTGGCTGGACTGTCCTGTGTATTAGTCAGGGTTCAATTTGAGACCCTAGCGTTGGAAGACTCCTGACCTTGCTGTCATCACAGAATCCCAGAATGGATAAGGTTGGAAGGGACTACAGTGGGTCATCTGGTCCAACCTCCCTGCTCAAGCAGGGTCATGCCAGAGCACATTGTGCAGAATTGCATCCAGACAATTCTTGAATATCTTCTGTGAAGGAAACTTCACAACCTCTCTCGGCAATCTGCTGGAGTGCTTGGTCACCCACACAGTTAAGAAGTTCTTTGTGTTCAGGTGGAACTTCCTGTGCATCAGTTTCTGCCCATTGCCTTTTGTCCTTTTGCTTGGCACCACCAAGAAGAACTTGGCTTCATTCTTTTGACCCTTTATGTATTTATACCCTTTATGTATTTATACCCTTTATGTATTTATACCCTTTATGTATTTATACCCTTTATGTATTTATACACATTGATGAGGTTCCCTCTTAGCTGTGTCTTCTCGAGACTGAAGAGGCCCAGCTCCCTCAGCCTCTCCTCGTAAGAGAGATGGTCCAGTCCCTTAATCATCATGGTGGCCCTCCTCTGGATCTGCTCCATGAGCTCCATGTCTCTCTTGTACTTAGGAGCCCAGAACTGGACTGTCCAGTACTGGAGCACTCCAGAATCGGCCTCACCAGGGCTCTGTAGAGGGACAGGATCATCTCCCTTGACCTCCTGGCAATGCTCTTCCTGACATACCCCAGGATCCCTCTGGCTTTCTTGGCTCCAGAGCATACTGCTGGCTCATGGACAGCTTGTTGTCGACCAGGACTCTCAGCTCCTTCTCTGCAGAGCTGCTTTTCATCAGGTTGGCCCCCAGCCTGTACTGGAACATGGGGTTATTCTCCCCCAGGTGCAGGACCCTGCATTTGCCTTTGTTGAATTTCAGGTAGTTCTTCTCTGCCCATCTCCCCACCCTGTCAAGGTCCTTCTGAAGGGCTGCGCAGCCCTTTGGGGTATTGGCCACTCCTTCCAGCTTTGTGTCATAAATGAACTTGCCAAGTAGGCCTCTGCCCCTGATCCAAGTCATCAATGAATGAATTAAACAATACTGGACCAGTATTGAACCTTGGGTAACTAGTAGGGACAGGCCTCCAGCTGGACTCTGTGCCACTGATTACAACCCTCAGCCTGTTCTTAATCCAACTCATTGTCCACTTATCCAATCCACACTTCCTGAGTTTGCCTATGTGGATATTGTGAGAGGCAGTGTTGAAAGCCTTGCTGAAGTCAACAAAGACAATATCCACTGCTCTATCCTCATCCGTCCAGGTAGTTATTTCATTGTAGAAGGCAACCAGGTCTGTCAGATGTGATTTACCTTTAGTGAATTAATGCTGACTACTCCTGGTCACCACCTTGTCACCCATGTGGATAGATGTGGTCTCCAGAATGATCTGTTCCATCACCTTTCCAGGAACTGAGATGAGGCTGACTGGCCAGTAGTTCAGAGTCCTAATTCTTGCCTTTTTGAAGACTGGGGTAACATTTGCTTTCTTCCAGTCCTTGGGCACCTGTCCTGATCTCCAGGACCTTTCAAAGATGATCATGAGAGGACTAGTTGTGAAGTCTGTCAGCTCTCTCAAAACTTGTGAATGCATTCCATCAGGGCCCACAGACTTGTAGATGCCAAGTTTTCCAAAGTGTTTTCCCACTGGGCACTTTTGCACCTGTAGCAGGGGCAATGTGTCCACTTCTGATCTGTTGTAGTTCATAGTCCAGCCTGTCGGCTTAAGAGCTTCAGCCTTCAGCTTCTGTGCCTAAATCCAAGAGAGAATGATGGGTTGCCTGGTGCCTGTCTGTTGTTCTACCTCTTGCTTCTGTGGTCTGATATTTGCTAGAGATAAGGCCGGATTCAGAAACCTCCAGTTTTTGACTGACTGTTAAGTATTGAGAGCCAAAAGCAGATCTGACTTTACAGGTTAGGGATCGTCTTTGATAGCAGTTGGCAACTGCGTCTGTTCCAGAACAGACTTTGTGGGATAAGAGAGAAGAGTAAGAACAGGGGATTGTCCTCTATTGTAGTGAAATGCTTCGAATAAGGAAAGTGAGAGGGATGTGTAACATGAAACCTGAGTTTTTATGTTGGTTATCCAGTATTACAGTGTAGTACAGTTTTTTTATTGTATTTTTTGTAGTTTTGGACTGGTAACCCTGAGAAGCCCTTCCTGAACTCTCAGTCAGCTTGATCAAGGATGTTTTAAAGTGCGTATCCTGGGCTTGTGTGTGGGTTTATGTGATGGAGTACTGATACCAAGCCTTCAGAAGTATTCTCTAACCAGCTCTGTGAGCTTTCTACAAATCAAATGTCTAGCTTATCCCCACAGCTTGGAGTAAGGGTTTCTCACACAAATGTGTATCTTCCAAATTTCTCTTTAAGTCTTGTGGCCTTGCATATTTATGTAGTGGCCAAAGTGTGGGTGTCTGTTTTCTGAGCTTTGCTTGCAAGCAAGTTCCTTGGGGCAGGGAGCATCTGGCTGGAACAAGTCTGTGCATTGCCGGTCAAACTAAGCCCTTAATTAGTGGCCCTAGGTGTTATCAGAATGAAACAGTTGGATTGTGGTGTGTTAAAAAATTAACTGGCTGGAACATGCAGCTGAAGAAAACTGTGCACTTTAAAGGTGGCAGTTTCATTCCAACTTTGCTGTGGACATGAACAACTTTGGAGGTGATACAGTTGGTTTTTCTAATCCACAAAAGTTGTTAAATTACTTACGTGCTTTTCATATTCATAATTTTTGTCCTGGGCAGAGATAATTCAGACATGTTTGTCAGTTCCTTAGTGTTGATCAATGATATGAAGTCACATGTGAATGTCCTGATGACAAAGAACTGCGTTTCTCTGCTACGTAATTTTAGCCTTGCGCTTGCTTACAAGGGAATTGTGGGCTAGTCACTAACAAAGCTCTCCTCATGTACCCTTGCAGCTTATGTGTGTGTGTGCACAGTGCTGGGGACCAGCAAGTCATGTCAGTTATTTTCTCCTGGCATCTGTATCCGGATTCACCTATGAGACTCTGGTCTGACTGGCTCTGATGGGGAGCTGGGAATCATCCTGATCCTTCCTATATGAAGGGCGTTCGGTTGGCTATGCAAAGTGAGCCTCAAGCTTGCAGGCAGTGACTCCTGAATCACTGTTCCAGTAGTAGCTAATTATTCCACAGAGCCAGGAGTGTTATTTTTTTCCTCCTTGGACCAAAAAAGAGTGGAGTAGCATTGTTACTGATGCACAGTGGGTGTGCTTTCAAAGATCTGTGTAAGGGCTCATGCCTAATATGAATGAGGACAGACTAATTTCTGTCTTTCTTTTCCCTGACTGCTTGTCACGTGTCACAGGTCTTTAGGCTGGTTGAAGACAGCTTGGCATAGTGAAAACTTAGCTTTTCTGTCTGCTGTGGTATATGCAGCTTTTTTTTCCTTTGTGGGTTTTTCAGCAGATCACACCAAACATTCCTCTAGAGGTTCATTCTAGAGTTGGAGGATTCTATCTTAGATTGAAACTTTGCTTTTTTTAACTGTTAATAGCTTGCTATCATTAGATGCTTCTAGTTTGCCTTAATCTCACTCAGGAAAGACACAAGCACCTGCATGAATGTAAGTGTGTAAATACAGTTGTGAGTATTGGAGTATTTATGAATATGCCTAAGGTTAGTCTTGTGATAGTTTGGACTAAAAATATGCTGATTGATTAGAAATTATGATGATTGGATAGATACTTAGCCAAGGCAAAATAATAGAACAGGCAATCCCAGTCACTTCAAGCCTTAAGTTTTTGAGACTTTTGCCTGAGGTGCTGTAAAACAATTCTTTCTACTTGGCTTCGAAGGTCCGAGTCTTCAAGGGTTGTCATCTTTCCGTGCAGACATCCAGCACCGATAATCTCCTGTAATGACTTAATTCCAGAGAGTGGTACTTCAGATGAATTGCAGATATTGCAAATACAGCATGCTGGGGCACTCATTAACATAGGTGAATTTAATTGAGACATCCGCTCAGTTGGCCTTTACGACTCATAGAAAAAATGGATTAAAAAAAGTCCACCTCCCAGCATCATAAAGAACTTGTATTTCCCTGTTCTTAATTTTTATTTGAATGAAAAATTGAATTTTGAAAATGCAGTACTATATGTTTAACTTTGGAATTTCAGTGAAACAGATTAATCTATTTTGTTTTGCTGAATAATGCAGTTCTTCATTTCCTGCTGTTGTGCATTGTCCTAAAAGTCCTGAATTTGTTGCCCTGTTTGAGGCTAAATATTTTCCTGAGCAGGAAAAGAGCTCTTTTTTGAGGTGAAAATAGAAAGCAGAACCAGATCATAGTTTATTTTAATTACTGCTTTTGCAAAAAAGTAGGCTTACCTTTTTTAAAGTAAAAAGCAAGGCTTGCATCTGCTTAGGATATCTCTGTGGAGTGGTGGGTGGCATCACTCTGTTATAATGTACCAGTCTGGCCAGCTTACTTGGATGTTCCTGGAGCATGCCTGGGGTAACAGAAGTGTTGTTGGGGTGCCTCAGTATGGGAACCAAGGGCTGTATTCCCTTTTCAGTGGGAAATACACTCCCACCCACATTGGTGCTACAACCCCTCCTACCCCCATGCCTTTATCCATAGCCCCTGTTCTCCTGTTCAGTGGGATTCAGGTTGCCGGGGTGACCCAACTTTTCCTAGCAACCAGTATCACAGGTATGTGTGCACTCGGGGCTGTTTTCTGCTGCAGCAACTGTTGTACATGGCCGTGGGCAGAGCCTATTTGTCCCCTTGCCGCTGTTGACCAGTGGATTCAGCCAGCTAAGTTGTTTTTGAATAGGCACCAGCAACACCCACAACTACTCAGTATGAACACCTAGGCAAGGATTTAGAGGAAAGTCAGTTAGTTGTGACCTTTATCTGCACTGAAAGCATTCCCTGTGCAGCACGAACTCTACTATGACCTAGGCCTAAGAGTTGGTGTAAAGGACATACGGCCCAATGTGACCTATGCAGAGCTGTCTCCATGCCAGTCTGGGCACAGCCTAAGCTGTGGGGATGCAGCACACAGGTGAAGCACAGTTCAAAGCAGGTTTCTTCTGGACCAGCATGGTCAGTCTTTGGGGGTGGTGCTCAGGGTGCCTCTAGGCATTTCTCCCTGCTTGCTATGCTGTTCTTGCTTTTTGTGACCATTATAACCTCCTCTGTGCTTTGGTTTGGTCTGTTTGGACATTTGCTTGGTCTCCATATGTACCTCAGTTGTTTATCACACCAAATTGTTCAGCTGTTGCACAGGCATTTTGAGGCTGGGGCATTTTGGAAACTGACTGAGACAGGGGGAACAGTTCTTACATAGTGAGTAGTTTGTTTGTTTGTTCTCTGTAATCACTGCAGCACATCAAGTGCTCAGCCAGGTGAACTTCTGGTGTTCTCCCTTTGAGACAGCCCTAGCAGAATGGGAGTGCCATAACAGAGTACCCTTGTGAGAATACATCATGTGAAGAGCTTGCATGGTTGCCTCTCTTGTTCATCCTTGATGGCTTCATGGAGTGTAAAACACTGGATGCTTATGGAAACTTCCTGTTGGATTTAAGAAAGTATCTTGCTTGAAAGATTTGCACTGAAGCTGCCGCATAGCTGCGTGTGCAGTAATCCAAATCCTGATTCTTTCTAGTTGTTCAGTGTTAGCATGGCAGAATGTCATCTAGGGGTGGCAGGAGCTAAAAGTGAGTGAATATCAACTTTGCCAGCAGCTGGTATGGACCACTCTTTGTTTCCAGCCTTCTCCTCCCCCAATGCTCTTAGGCAGACAGTTCCCATCCAGGCTCAGTCCTGCTGCAGAGCCACTTCGGCTTGCCAAGGCTTGAGTTGTGGTGTTGGGAACAGATTGACACCTGTGCCCCACTGGCATGTGCCTTTTAGAGGAGTGTTATCAGCGAGGAGATGCAGTGAAACCTGGGGAGGTGTCCCCTGGGCATGGTAGACTGTGAAGCTATGGGTTGCCTTCCTCAAATGATGTGATTGGGCTAGTTGGTTGTTTTACCCAGCAAACACACCTGAGAAAAGCCTTTTACAGCCTGGAATTGCCTCCCAACCCTTGTTCCAGCATCAGCCCATATGAGAAGATCTAAGAGCTCAGGGCTAGAAACATCTCCCGAGGGGAAAAAAAAAAAAGCAAAGCAGTGTCTGAGGAGTGCCGGGGTATGCAGAGGGGGTTTTTATTAGTTGTGTCTCCCATTTTGTGGATGGTGTAACCTGAGGTTTGTTGCCTGATTGCAAGGTACATGGTCCTTACCTGAATTTAGATGTATGAAAGGATGGGAGATGCCTGGATTAAGATTTCCCAAATACCTCGGTATTCATAAGTGTCCACAATGAGAATAGATGAACCTTGTTTTCCGATATCTTCAGGGACCAAACTATTGATTGACCTTGTGTAGCTGGTTAATTGATTTGTCTGGACTACAAATCTGGTTTTGAGACAAATTTCAAGGAGATGGCACAATTCAAGTTGCTGATAGCACGAAGATCCTATCCTCTCACACTTAGTTCAGAAATCTGTTGCATCTTGCCCCTTCCTCATGGGGTCACATTGTTTCCATGATGTATGCTGTTTTTTATTTAAATGGTGATGTCCTTGCTTCTTGGCATGAGAGCCCACAATCTGCCAAGCTCTATATGGGCATAAGATGAGAATGAAATTTCCTATGGTTGAACAGGGAATTTCCCATCTCGAGGAAAGGGGCCAGACAGGCAGCTGGGTTCTCCAGTTTGCTGAGAGTGTGTCTGGATGTAAGCTGGAAAAATATAAAATAATCCTTCCATATCCTGTCACCCAGTTATTACACACAAAGCCAAGTGGTTGTTCCAGACAGTTGTCTGCAGCCAGATTGTTTTTGTGTGTGTTTCTTTTTTCCTTTATAAATTTTTCTTTATTTCTAGGAGTTGGTTATTGCAAAGAAATAGAAGTTCTTTTGCCAGTGGCTAATTAACAGGAGAGAACAGTGGTATTTGGTGTGGAGCATATGAAGTGAAATAATTTAGAGGGTTGAAAAATCAACAGCTTCCCTATACGTAGTTTTGTTCTCAGAAAACCTTTTTTTCTGGCTTGGACAGAAGAAATCATTCTTGGGAAACCCCTTAGTGGTATTTTGCAGAAGGCCGAAGTGCAGTGCAACTTTTCCCATCTTGCTCCTGAAATGGTATGTGGGAGTGCCAGTTTAGTATGTGGTACTTAGACACTGTCTCAGTAGCATTCTGTGTTGAGAGAGGTCAGTTGGATTGAGAAGAACACTGAGTTTGTTCTGTGCATCCCCTTATGTTTTGACATTGCAAGTAAATGCGTGTGCTCTGTGTCCTGCTTCAATGACTGAGGTTTAGGAGCACCCATTGTCTCTTAGACCTGCAGTTTCCTCCAGTATCCTCTGTCCTGCAGGCATTAGAGGTGGGCATCTATGGGAGACTAAGAACAGCATGTATTTTTATCTCGGGTTCTTATTGAGACACAACTGCTGTACTGTGCATTCGTAGCCTGTAGACTTTTTTACCTAAATCTATTAATTTTACCCCACTAAATCTATGTAGGGTCTTTGCATCCAGAACATCCTGTGGCAAAATGTTTCACACCTTAACTACACATTGGAGGTCCTAAACAGACCTGTTGTTTGTTTAGAACCTGCCTCATACTAATTTAATTTTGTGCCTTGTACATCATATGTTGGAGAAGAAAGTAAATGTGCAAAATCTGTCATTGTGCCACTCATCTCTAGCCCATCTCTCCATGTTCCAACAACCCCTTTGTCAGATTTTCCCAACTCAAAACCACTTGGAATCATACAATGCTTACCAGGAAAAGATCTGGCACCGTGAGAGCCATTGCAAGATTTTGCATGCTCCTAACTCTTACTTGGAGTGCCTGACCAGATCAATCAAAGATCTGATCTGAAAGGATTATCCTATATTATTGGCTTACTCCCTGATGAAACAGAAGTTTGGTGTAAATCCACAGAGAGCTGTTTGCACTCAGAAGGGTTAATGTGGGATTTTGAGAGGAGAAGCCTGAAATGTCTCATGCCTCTAAATGCATTTTCCAGCATAACTGTAAGGCATTGTTCCTTGTGTTTGCAAATCTGGCTAATGGCTTCTTTATGACTGAGCAGAGGTGAGTGTTGAGTGAGGTCTCCCAACGCAAGCAGCTTCTCCTCAGCTAAGGGAGTATCTCAGGGCAAAGGCAGTCGCCCTCTCTGGGCCTTTTGAATAGGGAATGGAAAAACTGTTACCAGATGTGTTGTTTATGCCAGCTGCTGTCAGCCATACTTCCCTGGTTGAGGGGACTCATGGAATGCTGAGGAGTTGTAAAGTATCAAAGAAGCTGGTCTGTGCAAAGAGGCCTTTTCTCGTCACAGCAATGTAATAAATGAGCTAGGCCAGTGGGGCTGGGGTATGAGTCGGGAGGGGTGTGTTTAAATCCTTGTGCCAAGTCAGGAATTGTTGGCACTGGCGTGAGCAGCCATCTCCCATCCTCCCTTACCTCAGTAAATGCATTGCAGATAAGATTAGCAATTATAGGTGCCTCTCCAATTCTATGCGTCCCTTTACCATCTTCCTCGTATATCTGAGAGGGTTGTCAGCCTCTGATAAATAGTGCTGCTTTTAATCTGCCTGTTTGGGGCTGAGTTTCGGCAGCAAATGGGCTGTAAATTACAGATGGAGCTAAGTCACTGTATCTTAATGCAGAGTGGATGAGGCCCTGTAGTGAAGGTCTTTAATCCTTCAGGCTCCTTTTTGTCTTTCTAGGCTGCTGTGCTTTGTGGTGTCAACACTGCTGAATAACCCTGCTCCTGCCGGGAGTGAGCCAGGGGGATGCCAGGGCTCCAAGCTGTCAGGGGAGTTGACCTCCTTTGCAAAGGGATCTCTGCAGCACAACTGTCTTGTGAGTTGCTGCTTCTTTCTGATGGATGCTTCCCAACACTTTGCCACCTTTTTCTTTGTTAATTCTCTTCTGAAATAGCGTGTCTCCCCACACAGAATGAGAAAGTTTAACAGGTGAATGATAGCCTTCACGAGAATCCTTGAAACTTGGATACAAATTAGCCATAACTCCCTTGCAGATCACTGCCAGCTGCGGCCAGGCTGTGCTGGGTATTTGTACCGAGTAGAAGCTGAGTAGTGGGAGGAGGGCAGGAGATTTGTAGAAGACTTACTAGGAAGTGGCATGTCTGTGAGCTTTACTTGCAGGTGGAAGTGGAGTTGGAGCAGTGTCACTATATAAGAGCAATAAACCTTAACCAGCCTCTTAAGCTAACAACATAGGGATAGTTTGAGAATTTTGTAAAAATTCTTGCTACCAGTGAGAATGATACGTATCACAGCATGGAGCTACACCATTGCCCAGGCTTCTGTACTGCAGAAGTGGTCTCATTTTGTAACTTAGTGGTCTGGAAAGTCAAGGAAGCAAATGAAGGATTAAAGACTCTACTTCCGTGGTAAGACTTTGTTACTAGCCCCCATCCACCTGCTGAGTGAGGGCTTTAGTGACTGTTCTATCTGTAATTTTAACGTGTGGAATTTATAACTTGTGAAATCGTGGCCCCAGGCATGACTGCAGCCATGTTTAATGAGAGAGATTCTTGTTCTCATAGTGGCTTTGAGGATAAAGAAACTGAATGGAGTTCTCTCAGGTTTGGATTATTTTGGGTGCCAAGTTCCAGAGTGTGGATGTTTTCTGCCTAGAAGTCCTCTTAAAGACTAATTTTTCAGTTGATAGCATTCCTTTTATGTCTTCTGCTATCACCCAAGTTTGGCTGATGGGAGTAGTGTGTGCCTCTGTGTGGGTGCCTATACCATTGGTAGAACTGAGTCTGTTCTAGTCTCATTGCAAATGGTTATTTCTATCTTGAGGAATTTAAAGGAGTGATCTTGGTTTTACTCTTGTGACGATATTTGCCCACAGTTTTTGAGAACAGACCCAGGGTGGATAGGAGTTTCAGTTGCAGGCATTAGTGCATTCACTTCTCTGTGGTTGGGGAATATCAGGTGTCTGCTGTTTCTGATGACTATGGAGTCCATGTGTTCATGCACTGTAGGGTCCCTGGTGCTGTATATCCTTTTCTGGATTAATGGTGAAACATCGGACTTGGGGTTTTTTTGTTCGTTTGTTTTGGATGTGGGTTTTTTCTTGGTTTTAGTTTGCAAACCTCCTTGGTGTTTTCATCTTTAGTCTTCCCCTACAAAATCTTCTCAGCTTAGCCTGAGGAAGATTTAGAAAGAGAAGTTTGGTGCACACTCTCACTGCTGCGAAGAGAACTGATGTGGGGCAGATAAGAGTCATCTGCGTTCTCTGGGTTTGGCCTGAACCATATTTTGACCAGTCTCTTTGTACTCCTTACCAGTGCTGAGGCCAGCCCCACTGCACTTTGTCTCTGCATAGAGTCCTCCAATTTCCTCTGCTTGCAGATGAAGAGCCCCAAGACTAGGGCAGTGCCCTGTCTTTGCTGTAGTTCTAGTCTACTACTAGTCTAGTAGGTTTGTCCACAGGTGCAAATTCTTTCCAGAAGCTTTAGGCAGTAGATGAATATAATCTCACCATGTAAACAGTACAGTCAAAACACAAGTACGAAAGTGTTTGTGAAATTACAGATGGATGAGGGAGACAATTAAAAACGGGTAAGAGGACCATGCATGTGCCTCCTCACACCCACCCACCACTCACGTCCTCACTGTTCTGTAAGCCTAGTGCTTTCCTCTCAGGATCTAGGTAGCCCAACTTAAATCTATGCTTCTGGAAGTCAAGTTCAATCATTGTTTCTCAGAGGAGAAGCTCAGTTTCCATGTTCTTTGGAACATGCACCTTTGCACTCCACTTGCACCCTGAGAGTTGCCCATCACCATGTTTGCCTGTGTCTGCATATGGTAAGCACTGAACAAAATTGCAAATTTGGCTACCTGGAGTGACTCTCTGCTTCCCTCAAATCTGTGAAACCACTGATGGTTACGCAGACCATGCAGAAGATGACACATCTGACTAAACGTGCAGCATTCCTGCACCAAAAAAGGCCTGGCATAGGACAGGCATGAAAAACAAGGGCCTTGGGAAGTGCTATGTCCCACTGGCCCATTGACCCAGACAGCCACTCTGTCAAGCAGAACCATGTTTAAGTGTTATGAACCCTGGGTTTGAATTGTAGCCATTTGCAAGGAAGTAGGGAAAGGAGTTTGAAGGCAGGCCTATTATGAAAATTAAAAAGGAAAATAATAACAATGTAGGGAGAGTAAAGAAACTTTAGGACAGCTTTTCCAAACCAGGACTGTTCTGGCTGGAAGTTTAGCTGTTGAAGGACCCCAACTGTAAATGCCAGGTCTAGTCTGGGCAGTCACATGTCACTTGTGGATGTTTGATTCTGCTACTTTTCTTGAGGAAAAAGCAAGCCTGTTTTACTAATATAAATTTTGCCTGTAATGTTGACTATCTCTCAAATAAAATTAAAGGAGATCTTGGGAAAAGAGTTGCATGTTAATTTGAAGGTTGAGCTGACTCATTCCTCCCTGCCTCATGCTTTTCCGTGGCTCAAAAACGCCTTTTAGTGTCTCATTGTCTCCCTTGTTTTCCAGCTCTCTTGAATTTAGAGTTTTTTTATGATTGGGAGGATGGTACCTCCCTCATTCAATATCAGACAGTGTCCCATGGCAACTGAACCAATTCTTGTCCTGGAAAAGTAGCACTGGGGAAATTTAGTAAAATGTTTTTGCTAAAGCCAAGCCGTGAGGATGGAGAAGAGCCAGCAGCTGAGCCCTGTGCTGTAGGTTGCCCATGTATGTAGCAGCTGATTTGTAGGCAGTGTGGCAGGGACAAGGTAAGTGAACACTGGTTTCATTTCTTCAATCTGAAGTCTGAAGAAATGCAAATCAGTTCCCCATAGCAGAGATATCAGTAGTGACTGGTGAGCTCGTCATCCCGTTCTGTTTTTGTGCCAGGAACATGTGTGTGAGACCAACTCTGCAACATCTTTTTCTGGGGCTCTTAGAAGGGTCTTGACTTAGTTGCAGAGATTTCCTGGAGTAGTCAGCCTCCAGTGAATGAGCCTGTAACACAAGCAGCCTTATATATGGTAGCACAGGCAGCATTGGCCTCTGCTGGAGAAACCACCTCCCTGGAGGTAAACTTTCCCTCTTTCCTTCCCAGAGGGAGATTTGGAATGATGCCCTCCAGACAGTGTGCATTCTAGATTTAAACTGGAAACAAGGGGTTACCTGTGGTCAGTTGTATCTTTGTATTATCTCTTCCTCACAAATGCATCCTCCACTGCACCAAACCATGCTGTTGGCGTTACAGGTTTTTAGTATAATGCAGCCTTTAAGAGAAGCCTGTGGTAAGAGTTTTATCCTGCCTTAGAAGTGAGATTTCTTCTCCCTCGTGAGCTCACAGATGATTCTTAATGTCATTACTTTTGATTGTATGATAGCAGGTTACTTTCTCTTCTATAAGCAAAGGCAAGAGAAACTCCACTTTAACAGGGTGGGGCTTTTTTATTGTCTGGTGTATTTTGGGGCTTTAGACTTCAAGGACCTTTTAGGACCTGGGCAATTCTGGCTGCAGCTAGTTGTCATTACTCGGTTGACGAGCAATATTGTGATGAGACAGATTTTTTCTGTCTTCAGTTTCTTCTTATATCTGCTAATTTGTCTTTTATGTTAAAACTCCCACAAAGGTGTAAGCTTTGCAGTCAGTTCTCCTTCAATACCATCTGGTTATTTTACACAAGCCCATCTTTCCTTTCTCGAGATGGATGCAAAGTCAAATGCATAGGGAAGTTTATTCATGTTTCCATCTGGCACAGAAGGAGTCCTTAGCCTGACAGAAGGCATGTCAGGTGCTGGAACTGAAGGACTCAGATATAAGATTGAGATCCTTACCAACAGGATCTGATACATTTCCTGAAGAAAGACCAAAGAGTGGATGAGCCCCTGTCCTTTGTTTTCTAGCTTGTTTTGTGCCATGGCTTATAAACGTTCAAGTATGTGAATTGAAAATTTTATTTTATTCTCTTTAATATTGCACGTTAAGGAACCAGGTGTATTCAGTACAGTCCCAGCAGCCTGTTCTGGTTATTGCAGCTTGAGCAAGAGCTTGGACTATGTGATACCAAGAGGTGTCTTTCAGTCTAAACAGTTCTGTGATTTGTATGCTGTGAATGAAACCATGATCTGGTGGATTTTTGACATGGAGATCAAGTTTTCTGCTATAGCAGTGCCACAGTTAAGAATTTGTGAGGAACATGAGGCTGTACTGCCTTGGACAAAAGTAATCTGTGGCTAATGTAAGACAGGGACTGTGCAAGGGAGGCCGGATGCCTGAACACAATACTGCTGTGTTTAGTGGAATGGTTTTTGAAAATGGGGAAGTGTTACCATCAAAGACAGGGAAGAGTCAAGGGAGAAAGCGTTTATCTCCAACTAGTTGGAGCATTAGTGTTTGATTCTGTATATTTTTAGAGTTTTTGAAAATCTTTTTGTCCATACAGACAGAGAATCCTTTTTTTTTTCTATCTTCCATTAATCTTTGCCTATGTGGTGTATTGTGGGAAGGAGTTTCATGTGTAAAATTTCAAAACTTCAAGATTAATGATTAGCCTACTGTGAGTGATGGTTTCTGTTAGGGGACATGGGAGTTAGAGTCTCATATATAGAAGCTTGGGAGACTTCTGATACCACAACCAGGATATCATTTGCACAAGGATTTACTAATAAAAAGAGAAAGTAACAATATTAAAATAGAAGACCTTGCTAAATGACAAATGAGAGGAAAATGATGATGTCTGAGTGAAAAATGTGAAGACCAAGCAGGAGGATATGTATATGTATGCAACCCACACAAAATCAGAGATGAGAGGACTTCTGAAAGATAGTGCAGGTCATGGAATGTCAGAGGCAATGTATAATATATATGCTTCCCGAATGTACAAATTACACGATCACTGGACTTTAAGGCTTTTTTTTTTTTACCATTAGCTTGTGTTTTATATTAAGTAACTGTTCTAATTTCTGAGGGTATTGTCTAGAACAGTATATTGACACCAGTAGAAATAATGGGAGAAGCCAAGTTAGAATGTTGAGAGAAGCGTGCTACTGATATGATGTTTCCAGAAGAAAAGGTACATGCCAGGAAGAGTTGTTCAATAGGTGACTCTAATTACTTGGATTCTGAAAAGCATTTGATATTCGTTTGTAAAAATTGTAGGCAGTTAAAAAGCAGGTGCTTACTTTTCCTTAGCTGGCATCAGGAAGCTGATTAGCAAGACTGAACAAGTGCCTTTTTAACATGAAGCCTTTCTTACTGTCCTACCATTTTAATTTTGGGGGGATATACTATGTAACCAAATCATCTTGTTTGAGGGAGAATTCTCTTTTCTTGCAGGTGCTTTGAAAAAATCCTCCAGCTACATGTTCAAGGCAACTCACAAGGGATTAGTCTTGGGTTGCCTGTGGGACTGGGGAGGATTTAGCAGAGGAGAGTTACCCCTATGAGACTAGAGGCTGGCAAAATTGTGCTTGTACAGGGAGGAGTGAATGTTTTGGAAGCCCAGGACCAGTAGACATGAAGAACTTTAAAATGTCAATCATTAACTCAAATCTGACTCCTATTTTAAACCTCTCAAGCTGGTGACATTGTGCAGTAGCTGTTTAACCTGCATGTGCTAGATGTCATTGCTTCTTTTTTGGAAGCAGCGCCATGCCATATATTGACCATTTCTATAGTACAAAAACTGAAGCTGATAGATTTCCCATTCAGAGCTGCTAAACCTCCCTGAAAACCTTGCTGTGTCCAAATGAGAGGTTTTTGTGTGGGAATGAGCCACAGTCTAAGGTCAGTACCTCTTAAGTTAGAATGGGAGTCTTAGTTTTTGTAACGGAGACAGGACCTCTGTCTATACAGCAGCTTGCACAATGGCACCTCAGTGTCAGCTGTCCCCTCTGTGAACTACCATGGTACAAACAAGGTATTATACCTGCTCTGGGGACAACTAGAAGTCTCTGTATTTGGCAGTGTTCCTCAGTACCAGCTGCCTTTATTAAATGACGCATGTGTGAATACGTACAAGAAAATTCTAGTTGTGGTGGGAAAAACAACCCCCTGCATTTATTTCAAGAATATTGGCAGTGGGGTGAGTCTGTGCCACTTGCCCAGTTCATCGTTAGACAGGTGAGAAAGTAGTTGAAAGACTAGCAAGGAAGGAAAATATTTTTTGGTTTCTTGCTTATCGTAAATATAGAAGGGCAAAAGGTAGCTTTAAAAAAGGAGGAGAGAAAAGGTATGAACATGCATTTGGGGGAACAAAACCCCCCAAACCAAATCCTGGAGGATGGTCACATAAATAGGTGTGTTGACTTAATAACTATCAAAATCAGTATCAACCAGAATTTCTTCACTATTACTGTCTCTTTCCATCAGATGTATGTGTCTTTCATAGGCACCTAGTTAAGTGTAGCTGCTCTTTTGGGTCTCTAGGAGGCTGAAACACTCCAAGGATGTTTCCCTAGGTTGGTGGATGTGAAATGGGTCCATATATCTGTAATGGTTGCATGCTGCCTCGTCTTTTATAGAAGTCAAGCACAGCACATCAAACACACACTTAAAATAGAAACCCAGTATGCAACCTTTTGAAGCCTATTGCCTGTTGGATTTTGTTATAAACAAATAGCTTGTGAATCAGCTAAGAATGATTCTGTGATGTGTTGTCATTCTGAATAAAAACGTGTAAGGAATAGTTACGTTCATCTTGTAGTGATCATGTTATTCCAGGACTGTTTCTTATAAAGGTTTCTTTCGAGTATTGCATTTTCCTTTGACTCACTTGGGTTTGGCCATTGCCAGACACACATACTAGGCTGTCTAGCTCAGAGGTTTGATCTAGTGTATTCCAGCATTCCAGGTATGCTCTGTGCAGGCAAACAAATTCACTTTAGGAACAAGGTAGGTAAGGGTTTCATCTATGTGGAAATTTGGTAGCAATGCAATCTATCTGACTTACAAAAGCTTGGTTTCAGATCAACCCTCCCAAGAGACAACTACCAAGTTTGTTCAGTGTTAGAACATGGTTTGAGTGAGTAAGTGGGTTTTTCTGTATACAGCAGGTGGTTTGAAGTCCATTGGCTGGTAGAGAGTAAATGTTTCTGAAAAGTCTTGATAGACAAAATATGTCAATTGTCATTACTCTTCGATCATTTAGGGGTGTTCAGTGGTACTGTAAGATACTGTTCTGGAGGGGACAGCATAATGGTATTGTTTGCATTTCTGTGAAACCCTGTTTCTTTTGTTTCTGTTACATGCTTCAGGGTTGTCTTGTAGGAAGGAAAGCTGTGTCTGTTCTGTGGTGGCTTGTGTGTGAACCTTCAAGGAGGAAGTGTGGTTACATACACAGGATGGCTGAAGTTAACGTGCCACTACCATTTGTGGGTGCTTTGCAAGATGATAGTGCTGTTGACAGGATATGTCTTTATTTTGGCAGTGGAGAGTTTGGAGATTCAGTTATCCATGTGATGTGGATGTGGTAAGCCATGATGGTTACAAGCTTCATGTCTGGGAAGCAAAGGGCAGGATATGTTCATTGTGCTTGGGAAAGAGTTGATGGTGCACTAAGATGGAAATGGCATTAGGTCATGTATTTTGTGTTGCAACAAATAAGAGGATATAATGGGAGTTTGAGGTTGGGAGATGAGGATGTGTATACAAGGAGGTGTGTGGTTAGGTGGGATGGGTGCCTGTAGGATATGAGAATGGGAGGGTGAGGGAAGTGACTTGGGCAGCAGCAGGACAATGTTCAGTGTTCATGATGAAGCCTTTTCTTTCTCCTTGTCCCCTAGATCTCCTATCCCCCAAGTGATGAGGACAGCGACGACTCTGAGGGAGAGAATCAAGAACTTGCTCAGATCGATAGAGGTAAAGGGATGAGATAGGAGGATCTCGGGATACTGTGGCTGAAGTCCGTTTTGCTTGTCACTTGTGGTTTTGCAAGTGCTTCCTTTTCAGTCCCCAGTGTACCACAGCCAGAAGCATTTAATCAGTCACCTTGAAGCCTTTGGGGCCTCACAAGGAAAAGCTGGTGTTACCAGATGCTGCAGTCACATTTTTATTACCAGAGATAGACATTGTTAACCATGTGTTAAGGTCCCACTGCTGCAGGTATGGGACAGAGATGATCCACACTTGTGTCAGCAGTAGACCAGGGACTAAAATTTTATCTTCTATTCCATGCTTTTGTATGTGTGTCACCTTTGTTCTTTGTTTTCCTTATCCTTGCCATTTTGAATTTTGACCTTCAGTTTCCTTGTTCCCTTGGACTCATTATCTGATGAGCTCTCTCCATTCCTCCTGTACTATTGGTATTGGGCAGCCCAACTAGCTGAGGGTCTTTGATAAAGAAAAGACAGGGACTCTGCTATAGTTTTTGGACCTTACATGCAGTAGCTTAGAGCTGCAGGTGAAATCTGTAGTAAATGCATCTCTTGAGCTATGCAATGTTTCTGCCATTTGTGTGTGTCCTGTGCCCAGGTTCAAGTGGATTCTTATGTGAAGGCAGAAGAAGTTAAATTTCTGACCCACAGGACATATCCTGTTGAAATTCAAATCCCTGTTCCATGCATTTAACATGGAAAGAGCTCAGCAGAACAGATAAAGCATGCCCAGCTTATGGTACAAGGCATGCTCTCTTGTGTGACAAGTCTTGTAATAGAAGACTTGTATCTCCAGAAACCAGATCTCTTTTATTTGAGCCACAAAGGTGACACTTAGAATAACATAACTTATTTGCCTCTTCTTCCCCTACAATTGGTCACTAGAACTTAATGTTTTTAGCTAGAAGGAGTTGTCTAGAAATGCATTTGTAAAATCATGTCTTCTCCATCTTCAGGAGATGAGGTGGGTGACAGGTCCATGTTCTTGCTTCGGAATTAGACTTCCAGGTGACGGTTTGAAAGGGGATGTGTAACACAGTCTAGTCTGAACAAAGATTTGGAAACTTCTAAAGGGAAGCATTCAGCTGGGAGTGTTTCATCTGGGGAAGAAAAGGTGGGAAAACAGCTCAGAAGTTTACTTGGGAGGAGATAAAAACAACAGGTCAGGAGAAAACAGGCCAAATTTATTAGGGTGTGAGACATAGATCTGCTCTGCCACTCCTGTATCTCCTCCTCCCATTAGAGAGAAGACGGAATTGTACCTTGACCCCCCTGGCAACTAACCAGCTTCAGAACCAAGAGAACAAATGCTGCAAGGTTCGGGCCCTCTTCCATGCCAACCTTGACCGCCACAGCTCAGAAGAGGAGCTGGAGCGCATCAACCGCGAGTTTGCCGCTGAGAAGCGGAAGTGGTCCCAGGTCAGCAGGCTTGCCTGCTGCAGCGACGGCAACAACACCTCCTCCAGTGACGAAGAAGTGAAGAACTTGTGTGCTATGTCCTTCCGGCCTGTGGCAGAGCAGACTGATGGCCTGCATGCCAGCCCAAGCCCTGTGCTGTTCAGTGCCTCCCCTCCCAAGAGACTCCAGCCCCTGGTGCGGAGCCCAGCCTCCAGACCTTTAATCTTCACAAGCGTTGGGGCAGGCCTCGAGCAAGTCATGCCTTGTAAGAGACATCGACAAGGATATGGGGATAAGGTCAGCAGGCCCAGCCTTGACCTGGAAAAAATGCAGCAGGTAAGGCAAAACTTCACATGAGGAAAGCAGCATCACTTGAAAAAGATGTAAACGAAGACAGAAAAAGACTCTTGAGGCAGGGCTTAGTAAATACATAGGACTGTTTCTTGTGGTCGTGTCTTCAGGGGCATATCTGGTACTTCTGTCTACGTAGGATAAACTGGGACTAAGTGTAGATACCTGTCCTGAGAGGTAAAGCCACTGTTGCTACAGTTGGGTTGTTCCCTTGCTACTCAATTAGGAAGGCAGCACTCATACTGTCTGGTTCATTGCATGGCACAGGAACAAAGTCACTGGAGTTTGCTTTCATGAAGTTACCCCTGCTGCCATGATCTGATCTGTATCACTTATGCCAAAATAAGTTAATTGCTTAGGGATGTATAAAAGAAGCATTTGATGAAAATGATTTGTAGACGATGATAGATTTTCACACTCGTTGACCTCCTTGGGCCCAGGACTCTTTATGCCTCCTAGGAGTTTTACAGCAATGTAAAACAGTGCTTTTTACCTTCTTAACACTTTACAAACAGTTTGCTCTAGATGCAGTTCTCTTGATTTTGCAGGACTTTTGTTGAGGCCTGGGATTGAAGTGTGGAAATCCTAGGAGTTTGCTTCGTCTCTGCAGAGCCTGGGAAATGATGGGACATGCCTGGTACTGATGGGACAGGCTGCCCTGTGCAGTTCCCATCTGGTGCCCCTCTTTCAAAAGGCATTGCTGTAGAGTTAGTATTTCAGCTCTCTTCATTATTTGTTTTTCTTTTTGCACTGGTGTAGTGTCAGTTTGAAAGAGTATCTGCAGACATCTGCTGGCCCTGGTAAATTGCAGTAAGTTCAAAACAATTATTTTCAGTTCTTAATTTCCTCTCATTAGGGAAGAATTTCACTGCCTCTGGTTAGTTGGATATACTAGTTTTAACCTTGCTAACAACACCCTCTTTAAATCTACAAGATGGACCCATTAAAAGAAAGGACTATGTATTTATTTTGTAAGATCTATAAAAGTGAGACCTCTCCATTTCCCCATTACATTGCTGCTTGTTCTCAGTCCTGCTGGCAGCATACATCCCATGAATACATAATACAGAGACTTGTGTTTTCCAGTAGTTTTCCTCACCCCCTCTTTATCCTTCTAGCCAAGTTTCTGCTCACAGAACATTCAAAAGGCCCAGTCTTGCATTTCACATCACCCAAATCTTCTACTGATACTGACAGACTTTAATTAGTCTCACATCCTTAGCATGAGAGGAGAAGAAAGCTGGGAAGCCTGTGGCCAGCCTCTTTTTTTTTTTTTTTTCTGTGATGCATGTGAGTAGATAGGGAAATGTTCTTTTTGGCTCAGATGATTTCTCTGATTTGGATCACAGGCATAGTGTCTGCCTGCTCTGCCTTAAGTTGCTTTCAGCACTGTGTTTGGGAGTGTTTGGTGAAAGTTGGGCTAATTTAAGTAAGCTTTCCAAACTTATATTTTTTCCTACGGAAACATTATGAGAACAGCTTGTTTCCTGGTCTGTCTGCTCTCTATATGTCTGGATTCATTGTGGCAAAACTTTGCAAAAGAAGTTGAAATCTGGAGTGGAAGTGGTTGTGTGTTTTCAAAATAACATGTGCCTGTCATTAATATTTCAGGTTGTGGAAATCATGTTATAAAGAAAGGATAGCGAGTTGGTGTTTTGAATTTGAAAGAAAGTGTACTGGCAGGGATGATATGACACATACATTCAAAAGGAGATACAGCCTGAATATTTTAATTGTTCAGTCATTTATATTATTTTTATAATTTTTATTGTTTAACTTTCAGACAGTAACATCCTGAAGCTTTATGACGACTTTTTGCTTGTTACCTGTACTTATTTCTCCTATGAAAATCATTTGAGACCTCCATTCCTCACTTACAAAATGGGACCAGGGTGTTTCTTTTTTGGTCTATTTCAGTCTTCCAGTAAAAGTGGTTCTTATTAACTGCTTGGGCAGCACTTGGCATCGTGTGTTTTTTAGTCAGGTAAACAATGCCAGTGAGGAATGGTATGAGGCTTCATCTGGGCTCTAAATATCAAGCTGTTCTTGCTTTTTGATTCTTTTCTTGTGCTTGCCCATGAGAATGCAGTTTTTTTATCAGATAGCTGTTTTTTGAGCAGCAGATACGTCTTTCACTCTTATCCCTGAACCTTAGTTCCCATGCCTGCAGCTCTGTACAACTGACAGATGACAAAGAGTATCAGGGAAGATTAATTTGTGCCAAAAGCAAATGTGTTCTTAGATAAGAAGACTCTTTGGGGCTGTGATGTGGTACGGGTAACTCAAGGGTGGATGAAGAGATGCTAAGTACTTTGCAACAAGTTCTCTTTATGTTGGATGGTGATGGAACATGAGTCCAAAAGGTTGTGGTGTGGAGTGGCTCTGTGTTGGGATGTTTTAGCTATTCTTTATTACAGACCAAGACAGCTTTTGCAGGGAGGCCATGGGTCAGTGGCATGTGGTGTCCAAATGTCTCCATGTGTTTTGGTGAGTTTGATGCCTTTTGGTAAAAAAGAGGAGCAAATTTGGGAGTGACAAGTAGGTTGGAGGCAATCTGAGTGCTTTTAAGGGATTGGGGAATGCTGTGCTTTCATGGCCTATGAATAAATGAAAATCTCCATCATCCGTGCCTTTCAGTTCAGCCTTCTGCAGCAGGGAAGGCTGGACAGGAACAGGTTTAGTTTGTTAGATGTCAAACCATGCCTTTCTAGCCTCACAGAGTAAAGTATTCTGCCTTGTTGTGTCCCAGACATGAGTTTAAACAGTTGGTGGGTGTATTTCCCACCCTGGCTGGCTGGTCAGCTGTTCACCCAATATCTCTCTGCTGAGTTTGGGCAAGGGCATTTCAATGCATGCTTTTTTTCACTTCTCCAAAGGACTAGAAAATTAGCTCAGACAGCTTCTATTCTTTCTCTTAACTGGGCAGAAATACCTTGGCTTGTGCAGACACCCACATTACTGCTGTGAATGCCCCCTCCCAGCACTGCCTTGATTATGGTCCTGGGGCAGACACATCCTTGCATGCAGGCCCTGCTGCCAACCACTTGCTATTTAATGAAGGCCGTGCGTGTCCTAGAGAGATTGTGGCTGCTGCCACCTGTTAACTTCAGCTTTTTTGGCAATGTTGAGAGCACGAGGTCAAGGAGAGTATGGACATCCTTTGGTTCAAGGTGGTGGCACCAAGGGATGCAAGGGTCAGCTGAGGGGTAAAGAAGTCCAGGGTGTCAGAAAAACTTCTTGGAGCTGCTGAGGTCATTCCTAGGGGATGAATTGGTCTTGGCATGTTTTGTAAACAGATACAAAGGAAGGAGGGAGGGAGGATGGATCCATCCTCCTGTGTTGTTCAGTGGGACTGCCTAGACCACCTTTGAAATCTAATTACAGAAGCTTGGAAAGTCAAAAGTGTAGCATTTGCAGGGAGAGATCTGTTGGAGGAGATCACCTTTGGAGTGGTACAGTCCAAATTGTCCTGATTTGTGTGGGTAGGTGGGTGATACAAAAGCATCATTTTAAAGTACAAGACAGAGGGTTTGGGTACATGGGTGTATTTCCAGTTACAGTATGAAGTCACTAGATAGTTTCACAACTTGCTCTGAACTTTCTGCCATGTTTTGCCTGCTTATATGAGTAGATAGAATCACAGATTCATAGAATACCCTGAATTGGAAGGGACCCACAAGGATCATTGAACTCCAGCTCCTGGCCCTGCAAAGGACAGCCCCAAGCATCACACTGTTTGCCTGAGCATTGTCCAAATGCTTCCTGAGCTCCTTCAGGCTTGATGCTGTGACCAGTTTCCTGGAGAGCCTGTTTCAGTGCTCAGCCACCCTCTGGGTGAAAAGCCTTTTCCTAATATGCAACCTAAACCTTTCCTGACACAGTTTCATAGCATCCCGTCAGGTCCTGTCACTGGTTGCCTGAGAGAAATATCAGCGTCTGCCCTTTTGCTTCGTCTTGTGAGGAAGTTGTAGACTGCTGTGTGGTCTCCCCTTGCTCTCCTCTTCTCTGAACAAGCCAAGTGACTTCAGCCTCTAGAGTATTAATAACATTTTTTATCTCTAGAGGCTTAGTGCATTATTTAAAATACATTCAGATGCTGGGATGAAAAATACAGAAGAGAAAATTTCATCCTGTGCTAACATTTGCATAGGAGACACTGCACCCCTTTGGTGGGTGACTAGTTTCAGTGCATGGCAGGAGAGCGGAACTTCATCATGACTTGACACTGAAAGTGCCCTGGGTATAGTGTGAGCCCTGGTCTGGGCTTAGCTGTGTAATGTCAGGACCATCTTTCGTTCTGCTGTATATTTGAACACTGGCATTTGGATTGGACTGGGCTTTAGTGGGGTGACAGCACTAAAAGGTTTCTTTGGCCGATACTGGTTGCACAGAGACTGCAGAACAGCGCTCCCCACACGTGGCCAAGGACCAGTGTGTGACCCTTGGTACACTGCAGTCTGGGCTTTGGGCTGGTAAGGGCTCCAGGGTAAGGTTTGCATATCCTTAGCACAGCTGGATTTTGCCCTTGCCTGTCTCTCCAGGACTTGAAAAATAGCTTCCACGTGTGAGCTTGTGAGTCCTTTTCACCTCTTGGCCTCCTATTTGAATCCAGGCCTTCTGAGTTCCTGAGAATTGTTACCATCTGTTTGCCCATTTGAGCTTTTCTCTGTGACGAGATGGTGCCAGAAGATCTACTGCTGGTGCTGGTAGTGGTTTTGTCACAGTCTCTGCCCTGGGCCTTGCTCTCCAGAGTAAGTGAGCGGAGTTCAGGGGCCTGTGCTGAGCATAATGGCTTGTCACCATTTTCTAGGGTGCCTAGTGGCAGAACTTGTCTCTCAAGTGTAGGAAATTGGGCCATAGCCGTTCTTTGTCCCTGGGTGCAGTAGGGTGCTTGTTGAAGCAATATAATAAAGAAACTATTGCAGAAACTGATTGCGCCAGTACAGAATGAGAAATTTGGCTTCTGGTAACCTCCTGCAATTTTGCCTTTATTTCTCATCTGCAGAAATATGCTTTAGCAGCTGTTCTTCTAGCATAGAAGCCCCTGTCTATCTCACCCTTGGCAGTGTTTGGCACTGAAGTAACCAGCAAACAAATGCTATACCTGGCTGCTGCGAGGCAATCCTAGCGTGAAGGTTTGGGACTGAACATGATTGATGAGATTGTCTCGTCTACTTGGATGTAGTTTTGAGGCAGGATGCTCTGGGACCCTAGAAATGTACTGTATGAATGGGAGATGGGGCATGGTAGAGGTGTCTTGTTCTTTGTGTCTTTGGAGTAGCTGAGATGATGTTCTTTTCTGGTTTGATCTCTGTTATAAAGGCTCTCTGGCTCAGTGCCACCCAGCTGATGTCTGATGTGCTGATTAAGTAGGTGATTAGTAGCCTGACAGTGGTGGTAAGACAGAGGATAGGAAGAAACTGTGCTGTCTAGGAGGCAGAGAGAGAGACTCGATAGCAAGGGAAGGCGTGAGGAACCCCACCCGGCCACAGGGAGATGATTATGACCCTGCCAGGCAGCAGATACCTCTGTCTCTGTGTCTCGTAAGTGTTCCCCGGATGGTTATCTAATTCATGCAAAAACATTAGGAAGTGTCTGTGCTGCTGCAGCTGGATTAATCGGAGCATAAGAGCAGTAACCTATGTAGAACTTGGCCTAGCTGTTTCCTAGAAAATGTAATGATTTCCTCTTCTTTCCCGAAGGAGGCAAGTAAGTTGACTATATCCTCATTGATAAGGTTCTGCTGCTGCTAGCTTGTAAACACAAAAGGCAAGGCAGGCAGGATAATCTAGTCCTATTCCTAAGCTTTCAGTATCAATTGGTGTTCCAGAAGTTAGAGCATTCTCACAGAATGGTTGAGATTGGAGAGGACTTCTGGAAGTTATCTTGTCAAACCTCTCTGCTCAGGCAGGGTCATCTGGAGCTCATATAGCCTGTACATCAACGCCTTCTCCATGAAGATCTGTGTTCTCTGTGCAGCGTTGAAGCAGAATTAATTTTGGTGCAAGTCTGTTCCAGTCCTGCCCTGCCCAATGATATCGCTTGATATTAGGTTCATCTTTCAGGTGTGCTGCTCACAGAATTTCATTCTGATCACATATCTCTTCTTGGACCTCTTCCACTGTTGTGCCAGCCCTGGCACAGAAAGTATTGACTTGTCCATTCCTAGGGCCACATACTCTTCTTCTCCTGTAATGTTTTCCTTTCTTGTTTTGCCACCTTTTCCTGAAAGCTTTCATGTTGGTGAATATAGCCATTTTGACTACCTTGAGAGCGTGAGCCAGTAGCTAGAGTATCTGCTGGAACATCTGTGGTTTCTTGAGGTGCTGCTGTGAATCGTGAAAGAGTAGGGATTAGGTTGGTCAGGGTGATGTGGAGCACACCAGAGAGCTTGGTTGAGCAAAAGGAAGATGAGGGAAGGAAATTAGATGTGGCTGAAGTCTGGAGAGTACATGTTGAAGGCGGTAGAGATCTGTGGAGTAGGAAGGTTAAGAATGGTGGAGACAGAGCTAGAGAGAGCAATTCGTTGTGTTAAGATTTGCAAAGGGACAATAATAGCACCTGGCACCAGTGCCCGTAAATTGTGAGCCTAAGGTTAAAGCCAAGGGCTTATCATTTAGATTGGCAGGCTTTCTGGCTACCTTCCCAACCCTGCTGTCTTTTTTGTTGTTTTTTTTTTTCCAAAGCTCTAAAGCTTGGTAAGAAGGTATTAAACTAGAGCTGATTGTTTGGCTGCAGACTGGAGGCAGGAGATCAAATGGGAATATGGACACCACTGGCATGTGGCCTTGGGATGTGACTTAGGGAGAAGTCCGAGTGATACTGGTGAATCTATGTAGCGCTTGAACTTTTGGTCTGACTCTGTGGGCGAGGTATGCCTGGGAGGAGCAAATCTGGGGGCTAAAGCATCTGAAAGAGGCTGCTAGAAATTCTGCCTGTGAATGGACAAAGTTGGGGTTTTGACCTCTAGTATTTCACTCTCAAAGCACCACAGAGAATAATTCCTACTGAACTAGTAAAAGGAAAAACCCAGTCTCCCATATCTGTTGGCAATGTTTTATGATGGGCTGCCAGCTGGCCAAAGAAAACATCACTCAGCAAAACCAAGAGATCTTAACTGCAGCAACAACACAACTGGTTAAAATGTGATTGGAGGTGGGGTGAAGGGGAGTCACGGAGTGGGTGCTGGGTTGGATCCCCAAGGGCAGCCATCCTGCAGCATATCCCTCTTCTGTCTCTCAACAGCGGGTTGACTGTTGCAGGTCCTTTTCCAAGAAGGTTTTCTGAAGATATTTTGTTTCTTGTTTTGACGCAGTACAGTGCAGAAGGATAATACTGGCATGTTCTCTTTTCCTCTTCCCGAGTTCAGCCCAAGTAGCCTCAAGGGCCTGGCAGATTAAGAAGTTTTGCTGCAACCTCTTTGTATTTTCCAGAAACACCAGTTTGGAGATGTTGCTTGAAAGGGACGGTCAGGACCTTCTCTACAGTCCTCTTCTCTGCAATAGGGGCTGGGCTGTCCTCACCTCCCCCAGCCTTGGTGTGTCTAGACTAGAAAGGTTGCCTGGGTCTGGTCCCAGTGTGACTGTCGTGTTGGCCAGATACCTCTCCCTGCCCACTCCTCCCTCAGCATGTGGCTCATTGTGATACAAATATCTCACCCTTGCCTGAGGAGAAAAAGAGTTTGCATGTGGCTCCACCATATGATGTCACTGCCCAAATTGTATTTGGTGTACAGATGAATGGATCTCTCTTCAGGCATGACAAGTTGTGTCTTTTGCTTATGGTAGCAATCTCTGAAAAGGAGAAAGCCTAACAGTTTAGTTCCTTGGAGGATCAGTAAAATGGTTTGAGAGGACTGAGGTAGGTGAATGGCTATTTAGAACCAATCTGGTTATTACTGATATAATCCAGAGAGCATCTGATGGTGGTGGAGTTTTTTGCTTGCTTTTCTGACTTTATCAGATAGGTTAAGGAACTGAAATGAACAGTAGAGATAGATTAGCTTTTTTTTTTTTCCTTTGTTCCTTCCCTACCACCACTAAGCATTGAATTTCCTTAGAATTTAGCAGCCATAACTTAACAGGGAATGCTATGGCTTCAAAATCAGATGGTAAGAGTCTTGTTGAAAGCACTACACAGAAGAGATGGTAGCAAGGAATAGAAAGTGAGATCTTGTTTTTCCTTTGCTTTTCACTGACATTGCTTAGCCCTGTATCTGTGAAACAGGACACCTTCCTTGCCCAGCATGGCTTGGCACTGGTGTCTGAGAGGTGACATGGGTATGCTTTGTACCCTGTGACCTCCCCATGGGGCACTGCCTGTGAGTGAGAAGGAAGGAGAGAGGTCATGATATAGGTTTGGAAACAGCAGAAACAGGGCAGTCATATGGTGGTGCAGATTAACTATTAATGCTGGGTGTTTGTGCTTCATTTTTGTCACCACAGACGGAAAGCAAGCAGCTTGTCCTGGGCATATGTGAGACCTGAAAATGTTCAATAGGCAGAAGTTGGCTGAGCTTTTAAGGCCAAGCCCATGACTAGAGTAAATGCTCTAGGAAATGCTGTTTTTGAGATAAGTTTTGGCATGGTAGAATAGCCAGCCTGGCTGTCAACAACACAGCTGTCCTTGGCGTGGGCTGGGGTTTAGCTCTGATTTTCTGCCTTAGCTCTGAATAGGCTCTCCATTGTTGGCTCACATGAGAACCACACTGCCGGGTTCTGCTTGTGCTTTCTTTCAGCCTGTTGAGGTCAATGGGAGTTTTGGGCATTGGTCCACAGCTCATCTTGCAGGAAGAGGCACTCAATAGAGGCATCTACTTCCCATATAGATGGAGACTGAGTTAAAGCAGAGCAGATTCACTTGTGAAACTTCCTGCCCTTTTCTAGAGCTGTGATCCCAGATAAACTCTTCTTGTTGACCTGCAAATGGTTTTGACAAAATGATGTCCAGTAAGTCAAAGATGAACCCTCCCTCTTCAAGCCAAAAAACAAGTAATTACACTTTTTCTAAATTCAAAGTTTCAAAAACCTAAGTGTTCTGGGGACCCAGGTAAATTTAAAAAGTCATAAATCAAGGTACTTAAGAGAAACTCTATGAAGTCTGCTGGTTTTCCTCGTTGAAAATAATCTTTTTGACCTCCTGTTCGACTTTGATTGCTCATGCAAAGCAATTTTCATAGGAATGAATTTGCAAAACTGAGGATCCTCTAGAGCATTAGGAAGTTAATGTAAATAGTCTATGGTCATGTCTATACTAGGGTAAACTGTATTTTTAATTAAAAAATGTGCTTGTGTTTTAAACTCCTGGCATATCCTTGCAGGCTGTCATTTCACCCTTGATTATGGAAAAAATAGATTGGTCAGTTGTACAAAGAATAAAACCCTGAAATGCTTTGCAAGTTACTTTGCAATTTTATTGTAAGCATGCCCTTTGGGGCAGTATAAATAAAATAAATATTTTGTTTACTTGTGGAGGCTTTAGAAACTCCCAGTCTTGCATATCACTTTATAAGCTTATCAGAAAGTCCTGTAGGCTCTGCCGTGATGGTGTGTGGGCATATTATGATTAAGAAACAAGGAACAGTTTAAAAAAACCATTTTCCAAATTGCACGGCTAGTGGATCTGTGTAGTTCCTAGTATAGGTGGAAATATCCTTAAAATGGCGCTAGTCAGATGTCTGGTTTTCTTGCTTCTGTAAACCTGTTCTTTGTTTCATTACGGGTGATGTGGTTTGCAGTTGAGGGAGCACCACAGGTCAGGGAATACCCTGAGTTTGTTCAGCAAAGTTTGTTACTGTTTGCTGTATGTGCAGGAAAGACAGACAACCTCACACAAGAACACAGTGTACCTGACTAGGTGATAAGACTGTATATTGACCATACCCTTAATGCAGTGCTTTGTTCAGAGCTCTGATGGAAATAGCACAGGGAGTCCATATGTTTATTTTCATTTTAGTGCTGAATTTGGTGTGCTATCAAATCAAGCCCTTAACTAATTTTCAACTTAATGTAATTTCTTGTCAGCCTCTGCATAACACAACCAGCTCTATTAGTTTCTAATTATTGTTAGCAGAATGAGTGTAATTATGAGCACTGGAAGTGGTGCTCTTGGAAAATATTTTCTGAGCAGAAAGATTTATAGTACAACTATTTTAGTGTTCTTGTATATTTTCTTTCATAATACACCAGTGTTCTGTTCAAGCTTGAATGCTACAAGAAGTGGGAAAGACATTTTTGCTGTGCTAATTCTTCCCATTTCAATTTTCATACTCTTACTGTGGGCAGTTAAGCTAAACAGCCTATGGACTCTCTCTAGAGCTGAGTGAAATGGTAAACCTCAAGAAGCTGAAAAAAATCAGATTGCTATCTCATGATATGGCTGCTGGTAGGGTTAGGGGTAGAAAGCAGCTGTAACTACTGCTGCAACTGTGACACTGCCTGTGTCGCTCAGTGCGCTGTGTAAAACTCTGTACTGAATTGAGACACTGGTTCATTTCCTTTCCAGATGCAAGCATCCAAATCATTCAGACACTCTCAAAACTATTCATATGAATGTGGTATAAACTTTTGCTTTTATTATCAACCTTTCTCTGCACAGAGGATCTTAATGAACTTGGCTTTGAGTCATTTGGATCTCTGTTTTTAATGAGTTAATCTGAACTTTTGCCCTTCTGCAGTGTAGTGGCTGAGTGAGCCCTCTTGATCCTAGGACTTGATCATTTCATAAGCATGAGATGGGCCCAAATCCTGAACTGAAAGAGGGAGACACTGAAATGATTTGTGTATTAAAATTGATGCATGTGTTATGAGCACTGGCATGTGTTATACAGATTCTGATATGGATCTTACAAGCTATTGAGTTGAAGGCTTATTTCCATCTGTTTGGAAAGTGGATCTTGATGCAAACAATGGAGCGGCATACATGAGATCAGCAGTACTCCAACTAGTTCTTCATGCACAGTTTTGGGCACAGCTCTAAGGGTGCTGTGCTAACACCTGTTTAGAAGGGCAGTGGCCTGCTTCTGGCTCTGAGCTCTTACATCACTGTTTGCACATAGGGGAGTTTCAAAAAGTTGGCAGGAGTAATGTGCATCCCATGCTGGTACCCATGGACAAGTAGAGATGCTGAAGTTCACTCAGCATGTTGACGTGTCCAGGGAAAAGCACTGTTTGCTGAATTGGTTGTATTGTCTCTTGCATTGGGGAGGGTTCCCTGGGCCAGCTTTGTGCTGTCTCAAACCATGTGCAGCTGTGAGGATGTGATGTGGTATCAGAATCCGTGAGTGCTGATCACCAACTCTGAATGAGTGCTGATCACCTACTTAAGAGTAAGGGCAATGCATCAGACGTAGCATACTGGCTTCTCTGAAATATTTACAAGGTGTTCACATAAGTACAGGCCTAGGCCAGCTCTTTCTAAGTTGGTAGGTCAAACCCAATCACAAGCTCTGAGTTTCAATGCTCAGACACCACCCCAGGCCCTGTGTGCTGTGCAGTGTTGTGCTGGGAGGCAGGTGTGGGCAGGCACTGCTGCATGTGGGCATGGGAGAGTGTTCTCCAAGCACAGTCATTAGTTATGTTCTGCCTAAGTGGATTAGCTCCCTGGAGTGAGGCCTTTATCCTATTAGCCAGCTAGCTGCTTGAGCATGTTCCCTTGTCACTAACATGTGAGTTTCAGTGGGGCAGGTGAGCAGAGGGGACAAGTAGGTGGTTGGGTGGGGAATGTGGGAACAGTTGGGTTACATCACCTTTTCTCTCTCTGGTTTTAGTGTTCTACTACTCCCACTCCACAAATGTCTATTTGAAGACAAAAAAGAGTCTCTCTGTTTTATTAATTATCTTCTGGCCCATAATTTCTAATATATTATTTGTTTATTTCTATATGCTCATGCAAACACATGAGATTTCACAAATTGGTATAGTCATGTGAAAGGAGAAAATGCTCAAATATGCTTCAGGGCTGTGCAGACATGATATATACACATTTCTGTATCTGGTGTTCTGGATGCTTGGCTATTCACTTCATGGCTGGTGTGCACGAGGCTCTGTGGCTTGGAAGAGCACAGAGCATTTGGAATGCGAGGTAGTTTTTTCAGTTAGCTGAGGATGATGTAAAGGCACACATTCTCGCCTCCGTGTCCTCTGGGTTTGGAGCAGCCATCTATGGATTCTCTTCCTCGAGCCTGTACCTTCTACTGATTTTAGTTGTTTGTTTTTTTCCTTCTTTTCCAGAGTACACACCTGTGTGACTTTCAGATCCTTTTCTGTATCTCCCTGCTCAAAGGGAACTGTGCTTACTCTATTGTCTGACTTGCACTAATGTCTTAACCCTTTCTTGGTGCACTTGGGAACAGCATTTAAACAGCAAATGGTAGAAGAGTCTGGGACTGCTTGTTTCAAGCCCCCAGCACTGCCATCTCCCATGTGCTGCAGCAGCAGTGCCAAAGGGAATGAGATAAAGCTGCAGGAGGCAGTGTGCCTTCTGCCCTAGCTCTGCCGGTGGCAGAAGTCCATGGGGAGGGATGGCTTTGGAGTCATGTCCGAGCCAAGGCTTCAGTTAGTGAGACAAACTATAGAGACATCAGATGATATGTTAGACTAGACTGGACATTCCCTGTGGACAGTTTTGGAGCCAAGGCCAGGAATGAAGGGAGGAAACAGTCGCACTGGCAGCCCTGAAATAAAAGCCTTGTAAGCTTTCTCTCAGGAGCTGCTACCATGCCTGCCAGCTGTGAAACTAGACCCCCCTGTCCTTTTGCACCCCTCCTCCCCTCACAGACTAGTGAGCAGGAGGGGCAAGGCCAGCATTTGAACTTTGGTAACTTTGGCATGTGCAGATGAGTGACAGGGAATTAGTGAATCCTGACGGTTCCTTACTTTGTGTTACTCCACAGGTGCTGGAGTTTTTGATCAGGTCTGTTTCCTGCACAAATGGAACTTTGCATTTTTTCCAGGCCTCAAAGAAAACTCAGTGAGGGATTTGGGGTTGGCATGGAGTGAATAGATGAACCATCTGATGTACCCTGCAGATCAGCAGACTCAGACTCTGCCAGACCAGCAGGGGAAGCGGCTGCTGAGCCAGAGATGCTCCGTAGAGAGTGTTCACTTCCTCCATCCCCAAATTCAAACCCAGGGGCTAGTGGTGAAAGTGCCAGGGCAAATCTGGCCCATTTTATCTGTTCCTAGGGGGACAGGGCTTCTGTACAGATCCAGAGCATATCTGGAGACCGTATGCCACAAAGGAGACAGGAGCAATAGAAAACCAGAGTCACCTACAGACAGGCAGAGAGTCTGTTTGCTTAGACTGCAAATGTGTAAGTAGGTAGCTGTGTTTGTGTTAACTGTGGTTCTAGTGTGATATGAAGGCAGAACTTAAAAAAGCAGCCTGTAATCTGAATAATTTTATCTGCTTTCTGTGCCTTGGGAGCGGTGGAAATTCAGATGCTCTGCCAGGTGGCAGACCTTGCTGGCCAGGTTTCAGCTCCATCTCTCCTGTAGTGAGCATTGACCATGCCCAACAGCCTGGTGCCACTCTGTGGTAATCACCTGCAGATCACCTTTCTGGATTGGGATGCAACTGGCCTGTGCTTATTTAGAGAGCAATCACTGGTGAGATTGACTTGCTGTTCTGCCACTTAAGACTCACCTATAGTTCAAGGTCTTTTTGTATTTGCTGTAAGCTGTTACCTATTTCCCTTCAGCAGTGATAGCTGAGCCCCTCCCAGTAGTGGGACAGTAGTATACAAAATGAGGTGATTAATAACACCATGTTGGAAGGGATTTTGGTGACCACAGAAACTATTTTGTTGTGGTTTTCATGGTCCACTCTTTGAGTGTGATCCTGTAGCTCTGTCCAGAGGCACTAAGCTGTGTTTGTACAGTATGGAGACTGTGGATCTGTGGCACTTGCTGGCAGAGGGCCTACCTGGACAACTGGGGCTCCCATCTTGATAGAAATGGGAGCCCTTTATGACAGTGTTAAGAAACCAAATGTGTTGATGTTTTGAAGTAGGTTCAGACAGGTTGAGTATAAATGAGGATTAATGGTTAATTCAACTGAATATGAACTAGAAATAGCTTTCTAAAGAGTTCAGTCGCTTTTCAGGATCACAGTATCACCACAGCTTACAATGTTCAGATGCCAGGGATTGTTTTTGTAGGAGGGAACTGTCAGCCAAACCATTTGAACTGGCCTCTATTTTAAAGTGCTGTGAGACTGTTCAATTTCTGATGGAGTTGCCTGGAGACTGACAGATGATAGTTGTTATTTAAGACTATGACTGAACTGTAGCCTTCCTGGTGCTATACTGCTACAGGGGCTGGGCAGGGAGCTAGTGTCTGTGTCTGGCACATGGATGCACTGGGTAGTGACCTTGCACCCCTGAGCCCAGACTTCTCCTGTCACAGGGCATCCCTCGTGATGCAAACGCAGAGTACCCTCAGGTGACTGTTAGGAAGGCCTGGCCCCCTTTTTTCTCTGCTGATTTAAGTCATGTATACCTGAGAGCCTGAGCCTGGATGTGGAGTAGTGTTGGCCGGAGTTGCTTCAGTTTAAAAGCAGAAAGGAGGAGCCTAGGACCTATTCTTTTTCTGTACAGTTCTTGTAGTGCTGGGCTGAGAGATGCCCATGTCCTAGCAGCACTGCTCAGTGCTAAAGAATTAAAAAACCCAGTCCAAAATCAACCTACAAAATAGCGCTTTTTTTTTTTTTTGACTTGTTATCCTCCTAAACTGATTGGGAAAGCAGACCTGGCTTCGCCCCTTGCAGAGTACTTGTCACCATGTTTACAAAAGGACAGGAGCCGTGGTCCCTCTCCCTCATGCTCTGCCATGTGGGCATGAAGCAATGCTCTCCTGGGAAGATTTCTCCAAAGTAGAGGGCACTGGGCTGTGATTTTTAAACCTGGAGGTGCCTGGAGCTGTTGGAATGGGAAGGCAAAGATGCTGAAAGATTCAGCCTCACTACTGAGCTCTGGCTGGGGCCTTGCTGGGGTTTCGTGTCTGGCTTGTGGCAGCACTGCCTTTGGGGGTAGCTGATCCTCTTCCTTTAATTCAGCCCGTGCTGTAAAAAGCCCTGCTGAAATCCAGCATGAGGCTGCCGCTGTTTTGCCTGCATGTCTCACTCCAGTGGCTCACAGCTGTGGGCCCCTGTGGCCCCCTGGGCTGTCAGCCCGGTGCCACGCGGTGGGGTGGAGGTGGGACTCGGTCAAGCAGAAGCCTGCAGCCTTCAGTGTGCTGCACAATGGCCACTTTGTGCAGCGGCCTGACCTCATCTGCCCACTGTGCGGCAGCTGCACCCCTGCCCTGTGCCTTAACCCTCTGCACACTCCCCATGCCTGAGCAGTGATGGAGCAGGGGACAGGCTTTGTTCAGCAGTTGGCTGGTGGGGAAAGCTGTTCATCCTGGCCCAAACCCATTTCTGAGGGCTGTTAAGAAAGGAGATCTGGGCAGGCTTCTTGCTCTCAAATGCCTTCCCAGGAGAGAAGGACTGTGTAGGCCCGTGCTTCCTGGTCAGTCACTGTGTGCAACAGGAGTGGTGTTGGGCAGGAGCTCACACATGGGTATTTCCTGTGCATGGGCATCTGTTTCACCTCTCTGTCCCAAGATGTGTCTTCTTGAGGTCCCTTTAGCCCTCTGCTTAATGGGCCAAGGAGCTGCCTCACTACCTTGCTGTGAGGCAATTTTTTCTCTGTGCACATTGCATCACTGGGCATGGTTTCTTTCTTTGCATCAGCCTTCTGCTGTGACTTAGAGTGCAATTTCTCCTCACGCTGTAATGTTTGTTCTTCCAGTTCTTTTTTTTTGAACAAAGCAAGCAACACCATCAGACTGTTTCTCTATTTTCTATGCTAGACATTAAAGCTTGATCTGCCTTCTTATACCTGAAAAACTCTGGACAACTGGAAAACTGGCTGGTAGGGTTAATAGTGTGGAAATGAAACAAGGATTATGCAGCTGAGAGGGCATTTTCTGAAAAACTGAACTGCTTCAAACTTTTTATCCTGTCAAGAGCTTTAAGATGTCAACAAGGGACAGACACGTTCATACCCCCAAAGTGCACCAGCCCTTCTGTGGAAGGTCCCCAGCGAACTAAAGAAAGGCAGACTTCTGGCCTGCTTGATGTTCTTCTGAAAGTCTGGTCTTTGAGTCAAGTTACAGCACAGATTTTTTTTTTTTAAATATGAAATCTTTTTCATTAAGCAAGTGAATATCCCTGCAAAATTCTGAAGTTGTAAAAAGCTGATTGTGTACTAGTATGTAGCATTTGATGAAGTGTGTTGCGTTGAACTGAGAGTTCCTGTGCTCTCTGGCGTGAAATAGATTGAAGTGGTCTGGAAAAACCAGCAGTAGTTAAACTGCATCCAACTCTGGACAGGCTCTTAGGTTTAAAACTATCACCAGATAGTAAAATTAAAAAAAAACTAAAAAAACCCAACCCAAAACACTACTGGACAAAAGAGTTGGTGCTTTGTCCTGTGGAGGTAGTGAAAATGAAACTATTCTAAAACCAGAAATGTGTGTATAAAGTGCAGTTCTGTCAGAGATAAGAAGGAGAGACTTTCTAATCGGAATAGGGACTCTACCTCTTTTTCTTCCATTTTGTGTGGCAGGAGGAATAGGGAAGTCATTCTTCCCCTGT
>WEIV01015466.1:2045-28798 GCA_013390005.1 Calyptomena viridis
ACTTTCCCAACTCAAGCTATTAAAACAAACTACTGTGATTCCTGAACCATGGCTGAGTGCCTGACTAGTCCTTTCACTTAGGTTCAAGATTTTCATTCATCTATCTGTACCTCTTTGAAATAAAAACCTCACAAAGACACCAACACGCTGAGATTCAATGTCCCATCGGTGTCTAATACTGGCAATGAAGAATCTGACATTCACAAACCCCCATCCTAAATCTGTCTGTTCTGATGATATCATTTGCACAAACAAGCTTTGTTGGTCGCTAGTCACTTCTCAATGGGCTATTTTACTGCTGATTTTGTGTCTGGGCACAGTAAAGTAAGAAGGACATTTTACTATTCCGTTACTATTTATTATTAATATTCTCTCATTAGTTCTGGTCATATTTTGTTACTTAACTACTGTTTTGAGGAATTAACTTTGTTTCTGCATCATTTTTGCTCTCAGAAACCTGGAAATCAGTATGAATAGCTTGAGAGCTTGCCTCTGAAATAGCAGTAGTTCTCTGTCAATGATGATGATTCTTGTTTGCTTAAAAGACATATAAATTTTCCCACTATGATCAAACCATAGAAAATAATCCACTTTTTTTAACATCTTTATTTCAACACTAAACTTCAGAAGTGTGATTCAGCATAAAAACAAGTTAACCTATCCATAACTTGGTAGTTGAGTATTAATTTACATTAATTATACATAAAACACACATCCTTAACATGTGCTTGGGTGCAAGCAACATCTGAGGCCCAGTTATGACTCTGTCTTATCTTCCTTTATTAATTTTTCTTTCTGTATAATCTTTAATAACTGTGCACACACTTTCTCTGGCATAGAATATTCTAAGCTATGAGAAAAAGCAAAAGTTTCCCAAAACCTACCTTCTGTCTGACATGGGGAAAAAAAATTGCCCTGACTCTGTACCTCTGATGATTAGTTAATAGTATAGGTGTGAACCAGGTACATTAATCAGGCATCTCAGCAAATCTTTACACCACTACAAGACCCACCTAACACCTCACCAGCATCAACCAGTCCCTAATCTCCAGCACAAGGCTGTAGTTTGACATCCACTTTAAGTTAACAACTATGCCAAAAAAGACATTGCCTTTATTTCCACCCTCAACTATCAATTCCCGTATGCCCACATAGTTCCCTACAGCATGGTGCCATGACTGCAGCCAACCAAACCTGGATCAATTAATCAACTGTTATTTAGTTATTTTTCACAATAGGATTTTCTGACTAGCAGAAGCCCTGAATCCGGTTAAAAAAAATTACAGTATGAATAAACAGGTGACACCACATTTTTGCAAATTCCCTTAAAAATATCAACACATTAAACACACAGAATTCATTTCAGAAGCTTATTGTATATCTGCAGGTATATGCTCTGAAGAATGCCAAATCATTTAAAGAAAAAATTCTTCACATAAGCCTTAATCACAGTGTCAAGAAAAAATATTTCCCATGTTCCATGCTTGCAAAATAAGGAAAAACAATGGTGATGTACAAACAACAGTATGAAAACAGTTGCACCTGGTGAATACCATATAAAAGGCGAAAAAGATACAGAAAAATAAATGTTGCTGCCTACTGCAAAAAGAGCACACAATTGTCACATCAGAAGGAAGAAAACTTATTTTCTATAAAGACTTGAATTAACAAATTAGAGAAGATGTCAGTGCTGGGGATACTTCGTGATTTAACTTTGATCAGAGCCAACATGAATGGAAGTTACAGGCATAAATCTTTGTGAGTAGAGATGCATAAAATATTCCTTTTCCTTCTTTGCTTTTTACAGGCTGAGAGAAGGTAAAGTGTTTTGAAAGAAAAGGTATATCTTTGATAACAAGATCAAATTGCTTTACCATGGCACATGTGTTTGTAAAGAGTAAAGACAAAAATGACAACTTTTTATTCTTATCTTGAGGAACAACTCTGCTAAAATGTGACTAATGAAAATATTGTGCACACAGCCACACTTACAGCAGTAAAATTGCATTACTTCCTTCTTTCAGTTGAAATGTCTGACAGTTTTTTGCCAACAATGTGTATTTTACAGGCCGCTTTATTTTCTTTTGAACAACGTCCCCTGTAGAGAATATTCATAGAAAATAAAAATAACCCCTGAATTTCAGTATTCCAGGCAACAGAAAGATTACAAATTTTTCTTGGCAACCAGTTCTGTAAGCTCTTGACCTGTTTAGTTCCCAGCTTCTCCCTCAATTCCTGCCTGATTTATAAAAATACAGAAAGCCTCTCCCATTTTTCCAGCTTCTTTCACTGACCTACTTCCCATCCTCTTAACTTTCAGAGTTCCTAGCCTCAAATTTCTACTGAACTTCTTTCCTTCCAAATGCTTCATCCCTTCCTTTTCCACGGTAGCTGCAGTGAACTCCACCTCATCTTTAATTCCAGGTTTTTGATGTTCAACCATTCCCCTCTTATCATCAGCACTTCATAACCCTACCTATTTTCTAACAGAAACATAGCCCAGCCTCCAGTAAGTCCTACCTTTTATCCTCCTTGCTTCTCTCTGGATCAGGTTCTCACTTTCCCTACTCCCACTTCCTCCACTCCAGTAAGGAACACATTTCAGAAGCTGGCAAATTTAGAAAGACAAAAGTCTTCCAGGCATTACAGCCTGCCAAGTGTACAGATTTAAAAAGACAATTTCACTTAACTAAGTGTTCCCTCACACTATTTACTCTTTTTTTCTTCATATAACACCAGTTTCACAATGCTTATTTTGGGATAGTTTCTTCAAAATATATTCCAAACACAATCTGATCACTTCAGGTTAGAGTAACTAAGTCAAAACTGTTGGATTTTACTTTTATCAACTACGAGATGCCAAAAAAATGACAGGAGACTTCTGATTTTTGGAGCAGTCAAAATTAACCTCATTTTCCTTTATATAATCCAAAAATTATTCAGTGAAGAATATTGTAAGAGTAATTTTTAGGAGACATGAGTTCTGCTACAGTTCTGCTGTTTTACAGCATCAGACTTAACAGCTTAGATACGTGGGAGTAACTTAATACATACAATATGAACTAAAAAAAAAAAAAAAAAAAAACCAAAGCCCTTCTTTTTGTCCAAGATCTCTAACTGAACAACAGAAACAGGGTTTGGTGAACAACCTTCCATTAGCTTTCAATTGATCACAACTCCCTATCCTGTTGCACATGTTCATGATCCTGAAGGTTACTAAACACAAACTCCCCTCCTCAGGTTCTCTTTGGTATCAAAAACTGCATTTTGTGTTATGTAAATTACTCCAGCTATTACTAACTACTGCTTCACAAGTACCAATGTTCCTCTCACTGCAAATCAGCTCTAAATCCTAACAGCTATCCAAACTATTTATGTAATTACAAATCTTGATCAATTATCCAACATTAATATTCTTCAAAGTCAGGAAAGCTTCTCATAGCACAAAAAAGCAAAAGGTTTGTGTCTTTATCACAAATTCAAATACAAAATACATATTCCTGAAATTTAAGTGCAATGATTTCAGAAAAGTTTGTGGGTTTTGGGGGCTTGTGTGCAGTTTGCTCATGAAAACATCTGTTCAGCAAGTTATGAAAATTTTACAATACAGATATTAAGTTATTCACCAGGCCTGTGTTATTTCAATGAATTTCATTAGTTTTACTGAACGAATACTATGAATACAGAAAATTGTCTCAGAGGCAACAACACGTGTTAACATCTCATTCCTTTCCTGAAGGATCTACTTTTGTTTATTCCTCCATTAAAAGGCAAATTAATCTAGATAAACATTCCCATACCTAATTTCCACATATCAATCAGTAATACAGCCCACAAAACGTGACCCTGAGTCTTTAACGGACTAGCATGCACTTGACTTCAAATCAGAAAAATTCCCTGTTCTAAATAGCAAGCTTCTGAGTCCACAGCTAGTTTTCCAGCCACTGCCACATTCTTAACCCAGGGTTCATCTAGTATTGCCTCCAGCAACACACTGGCAAGACAAGAAGGACTGCAAATCTAAATGACCTAACAAGTGACCTAATAGCATTTCCATTTCTCACACCATTACCTTCGTTTTATCAATCAAAGGGATCAAAGGGCTGAAAGAAGCACCTTACCCTGAAATGCTGTGGCCGGGGGAAAAAAATACTGTATTTATTCTGAGTTTATTCTCACATAAGCAAAAGAATATAAATAGGCAGCTTACAGGGAAAGCATTCCAGAATTACAAGACTGCTCTTGGCCACACTGTTTGAGGAACCTACGCAGCAGGAAATGATGTGCACAAGAAAGGACAGTCACTCTAAGAACAAAACCAGGGCAATTTTCAATTTTTATTTTCATAAAAAACAAGTGAGTGCAAACTACCTATGAATCATCTGACCTACAGGATGATAAATCCAAGACTGTTTGATTTGCACTAATTAGTCAAATTTCAAGTTCAATGAATTCGGTCTCCATTAACTATCCCCCTTACAAAAATCATCTAAAGATTTCTGTTTTCCTATTGTATGTATTATTTGCATATACTAACCCAAGAAGATATATCACAGCTGCAAAAATACTCCCCATGGTAAGGGCATCTCCCAAGATAAAAGATAGTGATCTTCTAGTGCATGGCAGAAATTCAATTACAATAATTTCCCTTTTATTTCTTAAGTAGTACTTTCTTCTACCAATACTGGAAAGAAAGATTTTTTCACTGAAGTATTACTCATTGAATAAAGGTCCCTCTTCTATTTAAAAAGCAAGTGTATTAATTGAAATACAGACATTAGATCACCCACACTAGATCACATAATTCATCAATGATAACTGTCAGGTTCCCCTGGCCTGTGTCCCCAGCAAGCAAGCACACAGTACATCAGGTTGTACTACCTCTTCCAATTTTTTCAGAAATATTTGTTAGGGTACTGGCTGCCTCCTCACTGTCTCATGCTTCTATCTCCCATCACACCACAGCACATCGCAGAACTCACAGCAACTCTGTCAGTCACCTCCTTTCTCTGGCATACCTGCTCCACACAGTAGGGTGGGGAAACGAAAGAAGCTGAGTGCACACATGGGGATGGATCCCAGTTCCATGGGAATTTACAATTTCTCCCCAACCCAGCAAGTCTGCAGCCAGAGCATGACCAGGCAGAGCCCACAGGCACAACAAATTGAGAGCGCAGTAGAGGTGTCAAAGGAGCTCTGTTCAGCATTCCCTCCAGCTCCCTACCCTCCCCTTTCAATCCTGGACTCTCATCTCTTCCCAGTATCAAAGGACTTTGAGCATCTGACATACAAAGGGTGTAATAAAGTCAGACTTCTCTTATTGATGCCCAGAGAATTGCAAAAAAGATGCAAACCGAAATACAAGAAATCCAGGAAAAAACTTGGTTCTTTTTTTAAACTGTAAGGCTAGACAAACATCTGGACAGGCTGCCAAAAGAGGTTCTGAAGTTCTCTACCCTCAGAGACACTCTTAACCCCACTACACACATCCCTGGGTAAATCCCAGCCAACCCCAGTTTGAGCAGAGGCGTTGGACCAGATAATCCCCAGAGATGCCTTCCAGTACCAGTGATTCTGTTTCTCTCCTACTGCTGATTAATGTTTTGTGAGAGTGGGTATTCATTAGATTTGTCACAGGATTGTTTAATCCTTGGTAAATTCCTGACCTCTCTCACAGGCCCACAGTATGACAGGCACTGAACAGCAGGTAAAGGTCTCCACCACAAATGAGTTGTCGCTCTGGAGGTGGCACAAGAGGCATTGACATACAGATTTTAGTAGCCCACATGCAAAACCAGAGAGTGTTTTTCTTCAAGAACACTGCAAACTATTTTGCTACAGTACTTGCCTGTACTCAGAACACGTTGTGCTTGTGGAAAACATGATAATGAAAAGAAATACTAAAATTTAATGTAAAATAGAAAAACAGCCTTTTTGCTTGGCAAATAAAGCTAACATTCATCACTAATGTGTATTTTAAAACATTACGTGTTAAATATTTCTGGAGAGAGAGAGAAATCCTTCCTTTCACATGGGAAAAGGAATCCTTAAAAATAGTATCAACTCAAAATGATGAGCAGTTTCAGAACAGCTTCCTCTTACACTAACTAGAAAAACTGTTGGGGGACTGTAGTAAGACAAGCACAAAAGTGTGTTTTGTTGGAAAAATCCATTAATTGGATGTGCTTCACACTTACATTTTTGAGTCTCAATAAATAGCTACGTTTTTCAGAAAAATATTAAAACAGAAAAATAAAAAAAGCATTACAGAGGACACCTATCTGCAGTTTTAAAAGCTCAGTGCCCTGTAAATACATTCAGACAATTCTTAGAGCAAGTAGTCCTATATTAGAACTTGAGAAGGAACTATCAGATATCCAACTTGTTCTGGCTTTGGATGGCATAAAGTTAAGTTTCTTCAGAGCAGCTTGCTTGTAAAATGTTGTGTTTTGGATTTGTGAACAAAGCAGAGTTAACACAGGAAGGTGTGTTTTAGCTATTGGTAAGCGTTGCTTGGACACTGTCAATGCCTTTTCTGCTTCTCACACTGCCCTGGCAGTGAAGGGGCATGGGGTAGGCAAGAATTTGGAGGGGATCACAGCTGGGATAGCTGACTCCACCTGACAAACGGCATATCTCTGACCACCTGATGTTATGCTCAGCAATTAAAGCTGAGAAAGAAGAAGGAAGTGGGGATGTTCACAATGCCTTATGGCATTTATCCTCTCAAGTACCCATTGCATGGGATGGAGCTCTGCTTTCCTGTGGATACCTGAACACCTGCTCACCCACAGGAACTAGTGAACTATTTCCTTATTGTAATTTGCTTCTAGGTGCAGCTTTTGATTTACCTGTTAAACTGTCCTTATCTAAGCTTGTCAATTTTCAGTTTTATTCTTCCATTTGTCCTTCCCATCCTGCTTAAGGAAGTCAGTCAGAGGCTGGGTGGTGACAATCTGTCCACTGCAGTTAACCCACAATTAAACTAAAGAGCCTCACCTTGAATATTGCAGCAGTTTTGGTCACTGCAATAGAAGAAAGATATTGAGATATTAAAGACAGTCCAAAGGAGAGCAGCAACGATGGTGAAGAGCCTTGAGGGGAAGCTGTACGAGGAGCAGCTGAGGTCACTTGGTCTGTTCTGGGGAAGAGGAGACTGAGGAGAGATCTCATTGCAGTGTACAGCTTCCTTGTGAGGGGAAGAGGAGGGACAGACACTGATCTCTTGTCTGTGGTGAATAGTGACAGAACCCAAGGGAATGAAGTTGAGTCAGGGGAGGTATAAGTTATATACTAGAAAAATATCACTCAGAGGGTGGCTGGGCACTGGAACAGGCTCCCCAGTGGTCACAGCACCAAGACTGACAGAGTTCAAGAGCCATTTGGATAATATTTTCAGGCACATGGTGTGACTCTTAGGTGTGGTCCTGTGCAGGGCTAAGAGCTGAACTCCGTGATCCTTGTGGGTCCATTCCAGCTCAGCATATTCTGTGATTCTGTTCTATTTTCACTATATAACTAACACATCCATCCACTACCAGGATTACTCTGGGATTTAAAATTGCTAACAACTCACTCTTCTACTTGTATTAATGTAACTCAATTCAATCGAAATAATTACACCAATGTTAGATTAACAGTTTACTCTTTTTTGGGCTATAATGTCCTTGAAGAAGTGCATAGAACATTATAGCATAACCATTAAGTCACACCCAAATTAATTTCTGTTAGTTATTTCATCTTAAGAATTAATTCAAAGTGTCACTCCTCCTTAATCTGATTTTCACAAGCCCTTGATTTGTTAAGAAACGTATACTACACTACAGACATTAATTTCCCACAGGGTAGTTACCCAAAAAACTTCTAGCTGACTTGACCTAAAAATCACAGACAAAATGCTGAAATCCCAATTTGCCATTTCTGCTTTTTTTATGCTATTAGTATGTGAAAGGCACTTTCTCCATGCTAAATTAAGAATATAAGGCTCAAATTACTACTTACCTGCAGTCAATAGTTTATTCCTATTTAGATAATACAGTTCAGCCTTATACTATCAAAGTAGTCCTGACAGTTCTTGCTTCAAGTGGCTTCCACAGTTTCTTTCCACAAAGGAGCAAAACTCCAAAATCATTGCAAAAGGGGAAATTCTGCTACATTAGTACAAAGCTAGCTATAAATGAATGCTGTCAAGTCCACTTCACATGAAGGCTGAACCACTGCCTTACAGGGTTTCCTTGAACCGTTCAATAATAATTGATGTTTCTAAATATTCTCCCTCGAGAAGCCCAGCACAGCAGAGAAGAATTTGAATTAAGAAGAAATCCCATAATTTAGTGACAGGAAAAAAATGGAACATCTGTTTTAACTATGAAAAAGCTTTTATGAACACTACACATAACAAAGATAATACATATATAGAAAGTTAACAACAGGCTGTAGTTATTCAGAGAAAACATAACCTAGCTAGTTCTAAGGAAGGCTCTTTCTTGTGCAGCAGACATTAAAGTACTGTGTGCATTTTGCTTACCTAGTTTCTATTTTTAGAATAGTTTCAACGTATCTGAAAAAGACTGTTTGAAGGTTTTTTCCAACCTGAGCTGAAGCCCTGAGCACTCCTCCTTATAACCATTCATTCACTGACTTTCCAGGGCAGGCTGTTAAAACATTAATCATTAATGTGTCTCTAGTCTGTAGGTGGAGAGTTACCTCCTAAGCTCTTCTCAAGCCTCTACAGGTTACATTTACAGGCCACAAAAACAGCCATCTTCAATTCTACTTTCAAATCTACTTGTTGGTCACCCACTGAAACTCAAGTATTTTCAACAGCATCTTCCACCTCATGTATCAGCCACAAACTGCATAAAGCTTCCAATTCTCAGCATAGACTGTCAGAGGGCATGAAGTAGGTCAACTCCATACTCAAGCAGAAAAGCACAGAAGAAAATAATATTAAAGTAACCTGAAATTAATATGAAAATCACTTCGATGCTCTCTAGACTAGCAGCCAGTCTAGTCTAATTCACTCTGAGTGCTTCATCAGACACCAGTAAAATATCATACTATTCAGCATAGAGAAGAGGAACATAAACATTCTAGCTCTTATTCATGTACATTCACTGAAGCCCATGGGGGCACAAGATCCTGTTGTTTCTGCCATGATGTAGCAATTATGTTGAAACTGGTGCTTGATAATAAGACTACTCAGACATCATTAAAGTCATCTGTGAGAAGCAATGAACACACTTCCATGAGTTGCAGATTTGGAGATATGAAACACAAGGATAGATTTCAATACAGTGTTTTGGATAATTGCTCCATCATTGCAGGCACCATTTCTGAAGTACACCAGAAACCTGACTATTAATTACTAAGTCACCCCAAATCACTTGGGTAACAAAACCAAGGTAAAGTTACACATATAGAACATCCACGACACCAACTATGATTTAGACACCAGCTTCTAATTAGACAACTATCACAGACATTGCTGCCATAGCACACTTTGATCAGTGGCCTATGTTTTAACTTTCTGTTCCCTTCAGAGATAAACAAGGAATCTCAAATACTTGCAGTAAATACCTCTTTTGCAAGCATCTCACAATTCCTGTGTCAACCATTAACCTCTTTCTATCTTCCCAAAGTTTCAGATGGCCCTCCCTAAATAAATGAACCAATTATTAATTTTTCTAATTTAATGTTTAACTGATGTGTTCAGCACCTTCCATTAAAAATTGAATTCCTGCCCATGAAATATTACCCTGTATCCCAACACTGTTTTTTGCATACACTGTTCTTAATCTACACTGTAAGTATACTTACTGAGATGTTTGGTACTTGAAGCATCCCCACATAATAAGCACAGTACAAGCATGAGGAAAAGCAGATTTTGGCTAAGCATCAGCATTGGATGGATAAGCCAAAAAAAAAGCTCAGTAAAAAAAACCAGCAATATAGTACCAGCGTGCATCTTTAAAAATTATTGTTAGGCAAGACAAAAAAGTAAAAAGAAAATTGAGCAAGGCAATTAAGCAAGTTTTGTGGTAACTGCAGTTACTCTAGTGCATAAGCAGTGTGGGAGAAAACATTAATACAACTATTTGACATCCTGATAACAGGACAATGAAGACTTGCATCACTATTTAAACTGAGGGAAAAAAGCTGGGATGTCCTTAGGCCTTTAAAGACCTTGGCAACAAGCAGTTTTATCTAACATACAGGAACCACGGAAAAGATGCAAAGAAAGAAACGGCACAGTCAAAGCAACAATCTGGAAAAGTAAGTTGTGCAGCTCTAATTGGGCTGACACAAGTAGGCAAGGCTGCCTTGCTTGAGGCAAAAAGAAGTGGATGATGCAGCATTGAGGGCAAGCTTGAAATTTTTTACCTGCAAGGGTGAAAAGTTTTAGCTGAATTTAAGAAACAAAAAACAGGCAATGTTTAGAGGAGATTCAAGTATGAGAAACTGAAGAAAAAAACTGTGCTGAAAAGAATGCCCAGAGAAACACAGTTGTGCAGAACAGAATGCTCACCCAATGAGAAAAGAAAAAGTTGAAAAATAAAAATTTCTTTTATTATATAGCACATATGCTGATAGACAGATGTGGACAAGGCAGCAGTCACAAAGACAAGTAAGTATTTTCCTTGCAAATAACAGCAGAGGTAGAAGGGCAGGTTTGTGACAGCCAAATATAAGTGAGCAGTCTTGTTCTACTGCACATATGCAGTCACATTTCTAGACAGAGTGAAAAAACATGCATGCATATAGAATAGTGCAGCTTGTTTCTTGAAGTTGGTCAGTGTGGTTTTGGGGCTCTAACCATCCTCCGAACTTTAACTTGTAGTAACACACAGTTACTTCAATCCTTATCATCCTTCATGATCATCTGGTCTTAATTACTATAATTTGTTAGCATTTCAAAATCTCCACCAGCAACTTAAAAAAAAAAAAGGAATTGTTTTGAACATTTCCTCTTTGTAATGATAAATGTAATATTCAGGATAGTCTTCTTTCCATATTAGCCAGTACTATGAGAAGTAATGAATAATTTTGTTGCTCACACACATCTTAATTTCTATTAATTCTAAGTACTGTAGCATATCAAGTCTTTTTTTTTTTTCTGCTCTTCTGCCTCCTGATCCTCTTAAATAACTTACTTACAGTGATTTTGTGGTCCAATCTAATCTCTTTCAACGTGGTTATTCTAATTCCCTCCTGTATTTCAACTATCCAGCATTACATTCTTTTCACTGCTCTTGCAGGGCTGCATATTTCAGACCATTCAGGTCTTTCACCATTCTGCTTTGCATTTTTGCCTCTTACACACTGCAAAGAAAGAGCCACCTAGGTAGAAACAGAGCAGTCAGACATAGATTCTACCAACCTTCTGAGACATAGTTAACTGGTCTATATGTTATGTCTAAATATTTAGAGCTGTAACTTTAAATATTTAGACATAGTTGGAACATTTGAACAATCAGAGTTTCTACAGCAATGTCCATTTATTTAAATTGCATCAGTATTAACCATTTTCGTTTAAAAAGGGTGTATTATACTGCACAGGCTAATAACATCGAACTGTTCCAACAGGAGTCTTGAATTGCAGTCATCACCTTCTGGATAACTGTGATACTCAAGTCCAAACCCATTTTTAGGGAAATGGTTCACTCTTGTGGCAGAAATGGGTCACTGCAAGAATAGTGGCTTCACAAACACACAATCAGTAATCCAAACAGTTCATCTCAAGTGTCTCTTTCAGATCATTATTTACATGACTACGAAATTGGCACATTATTGTAAAAGACTTTTTTTTCTTTCCCTAAGCATCATTTATGAGCACCATTGCTCTTGGCCAGATTATAAATTGATTTCAGCATCTTAAGAGTGAGCTAATGCCACTCTTCGGGGAAGTGGTGACCATCTTTGTAGGTTTGATACATATTCCCAATATTTAGGAGATCAGACTATCCAAACTTTTACCTATCACCTTCAAAACAAGAACGGGCAATTATGCAAGCATACTCTTCTGAGCAAGTTGTTTAGGAGGAAGAACTATTTTTCTCAGATGCTAATTTTTTTTACTGCTTGTCTCCTGTGAAAATCTCACATCCTCTCAGCATTTCTGCCTCCCCACTCCCACCAGCCCCTCGGCAGAAGCAGTTCACACTGCCTGCCAACAAGAACAATGCAAACAGGGTCTTGCAGGACTAACTTCAGTCTCTGAGAGAAGGGTATGCTCTCTAATCTTGTTTCACAAGTCCTTGGTCTGTGACTGGAATACCACGAGCAAAAACTTGGGAATTTGCGGACGATCTCACTAATGGAAGCAGGGGAAAAAACACAAAGAAGGGACTCAGATTGTCACCTAACCCCACCCACACTTTGCTTACTTCCTGTTGTTACTGGGTTGTCACCTTCCCAGTTCCACCATTACTATAGGGATAAATACAATGAAGTGCTATGGCACCAGTCTAGCCCAGTCTTTAAACAGACCCAAGCTATTAGAGAGATCTCCGTGTTTAACAACACAAATAAAGAGTACAGGCCTGAGTTAATCAGAATTTTAGGGCATGAACTACATCTATGTAATCCTCTGTATGCCTACATGAAACAGCATCTTTAAATGTCAGTGTGTTCTTCCTGCCTTTGAAAAATAAAAAAAAGTCACTCACTGATATTTGGATGACACTTGCCCTAAAAACAGACACACACACAAAAGCTCCATGCTTTATTAGCACAAAGGTTTCTTCTACTATTTAGCAATTCTACCTCTTCATTTCTGTGCTGTATCTCTGGGTGTAATAATCCAGTGGGTAATACAAAAATGTTAAGAAATCAAAATTTCTTTCAACAAAAACTTATTTTCAATAAAAAACCTGAATTACTGTACTATTTCATTTGACAAGTTGGCAACAATCTAGAAACAAGAAAGGGAGGTCTACAAAATCTTTCCTAAAACTATAGTTTGCCTCCAGACTGGTAAATTCAAAATAAAATTAATCTGATAAATCTGCACAACTACTGCTAAGAGAATAATCTNGTAATAATCCAGTGGGTAATACAAAAAATGTTAAGAAATCAAAATTTTTTTCAACAAAAACTTATTTTCAATAAAAAACCTGAATTACTGTACTATTTCATTTGACAAGTTGGCAACAATCTAGAAACAAGAAAGGGAGGTCTACAAAATCTCCTGCCCTTTTCAAGTAGTATAAAATTAATCTGATAAATCTGCACAACTACTGCTAAGAGAATAATCTGTTGAACTGTTGGTAATCCAATCTGCCCAGGTTACCCTTGTATGGGCAAGATTTTCAGTAAAAGACATCAAATAACTCCATTTTAGTTGAATGTTTTCAGCAACCATTGCTTCAGGACACTGGTACACTGGGAAATCTGTTGTGCACTGGCCACGTTCATAAAATGTGCTTGAGTACTGGTATACATTTTCTCTTGCCATCCTCAGCAGCATTTTTGAGCCCAGTCACAAAGGAACATTTAGATGATACATTCAGACACATGGGTGAGATTTATCAAGAGAACAGACAGGTTTCACATCCTATTGAGAAACCCCCAAACACCAATTTCCTGCCACAGTTTCTGTAAGGGGATTTCACACTAAATCAGATCTTCTTTCAGGATGTGGTTTTATTAAATGATCAATCAGGAACAGAGAAAGATAATTTTAGTCTTCCTTGGTTTCTCAGGTGAAAGAGAAGAGATTATGTTCAGTGGCAGCCAAAGCAGCACACAAGTTGCCTTAAGCACTGGTATGATTTGTTGACTATTGGTACTGGCCTGCAAAAAATACATCAAAAGAGCACATAACTGGAAATCTAATATCAGTTTGCACCCATCTGTTTCACATCTCCAAAAAAAACGTAAAAATTCGCTCTTACAAAAGGCAGTTGTGGTCAAATATGAGTGTCTTGGGAGATGTGTTTGATCCTGCATCACTATAATCTAAGAGCTATTACATAAACCTGAAAAGGAAAAGCCTCTTTATTTATACATCTGTTTAGCAAATCTAGGTAAAGGTAAGAAACTTGGAGCTTTTTGCTTTCTATGGAAAGCTGGTTTTGGCTACAAGTACAAACTGAACCCTCTTTTTTTCCGGTTAGCACGTTGAATAAAATATTGCAAATAAATAATGACCATAAAGCTTGTTCTAGTGATTCCTATTAACCAAAAGTGAATTTCATTGCTGTAGACATTCAATCTCAGTATCTTTATTTCTTTCACTGGAGACCACACACATAAATATAAATTACACCCATCTTAAAATATTTATTCTCATTCACTATAGGAAAACACTTGTCAGTCTGTTCTTTCTACTGCTGTTTCACAAAAGAGGTTTCAAAAGTACTCTCTCCTGCAGTCATCTGATCTGTCTTAGCTTTTCAAGTCCTCTGAACCCTCCAAGGGTTCTCAGAAGGAATCCTCTCTCCTCTTTACCTTGTTCCTCACTGAAATCACTCAAACTTGACAAGTTTCAAAAGGCACCACTCAGACCTCTCAAATGAGTCTCCTTACAGACAAATCCCCCTCTAGCCAACTTCTGACCCGAATCTCGTCTCACTCATATCAGATAAGTATATCAAGCAACTACCACAATAACAACAAAATGTTGTCACAGAGTAGCCCACTGCATTTACCCTCAGAAATAGATTTACTAAATTCTGCAGTTCCCTCTCCCAGTATTTCTCTCTCATGTAAATCAGCAACACATGTCAACAAGAAACTCTTTACAGAAAGTATGCAAACTTTTTCACAATGCCATACCCTGCAAAAAAAAAATGCTGTAGCATAGCCCAGATCATATTTTGTAAGGCTGCAACATCTCCCCCATCTTTATTAACATTAGTTCCTTGCAAAGTCACTACTTCTCACTATAGTTAGTTACACCAATCATAAAAAAACATACATAAAATTATGTATGTGGGAGTAAAACTCACCATGCTGTTCATTTTTGAAGAGGAAGAGCTTGCCCTCTGCTTCCATAGGCTGTTAAGCTCTTCTGTGTTTCCATCCTTTGGCTTTATGATCAGCCGACTGCCTCCAGCAGTACCTTCTGAAGAGGATCTCAATCGTTTCTCAACAAATCTGCCTTCTCGGCATGGACTGAAGCTATTGGCAAGATCAACTACAAACAGAGAAGCAATCAACAATCATTATAGGGAATTACTCTCTGCAAATATTTTCTTAATCACAACACTGCTTTGCTTGAGATGCTTACACTGAAAGGGAACCCCCTAAGAGATGTTCTGTAGAAAACAGACCACACTTATCTAGAGGAAAGTGTCACCTGGACCACCAGTTCACTGTTCCCTACTGAATTGCACACTGAGCACACCACAGCCCAGTACGTGGTTCCTTGAAGAATCCAGAAGGACCTTTTCTCATCTTTTTCTTTCTCCCCACATTATAGTACACTTCCAAACGGCTGTCCAGTAAAATCCGCCAGAGAGACTATGACTGGTCCACCAGTGCCAAAACCCAACCTGCCTTACTCTGTGTCCCAGGGCAAGTCCAGGTTTTGCAGGGGCAGGTCACAGCCTTGTCATCCCCACAAAGGACATGGATGCACATGGTTTCTTGCTTGGCCTTCCCAGCTCAACTCTGCACCTGCACTCTCCAAACTGAGCTGCAGTCAGTGGGCTGAATGCCAGTCCCCAACTCCAGGTAAACAATAACACATCAGAAAAGAGAAGTAAAAATACATTTTGAGGTGTTACAGAAAATTTAGAGATGGGGAAGATAAAAGCATGATACCGTAATAAGTATTACACAGAAAATCTTACCTTCTTTTGCATTTTGCAAGAAAAGACACATTGTCTCCAAGGGTTCTCAAAAAAATCCGTATTATATAAAAATATACAAAGGTATATATACTAGGAAATATATGGCACATCAAACATGCTCATACATTCAAAATGCTATCTGTAATGGTATCACCTATGACACTAGATACAGAAGAGAAAATACCTATTACTGAAGAAAACGCACAGAAATATTTTGTATTCACATTTGGGTTTAAATACTGTTTTAGAAAACCAAACGTTCCAGTCTGCTTACAACAGATACAACTACTTATTACCGTATCTTACTGAATGATGTGTAAGCTTTTTCTGTATTTGCTTCATTTCATATGGCGGATTCTTATCTCTTTTTTCAATGGTCCCTTTGTATACTTGGACATTTCTAATTTAAAACGCATTCTTCACCACACGAGTAAAAAAAATATTATTTTGAACAGTGCTATAAATCCATAACAATTAATCATCAACTTTTATACAGTGCAGTGTTAGCTCTAGTATTTCTGTGAACATTAATCCAATTTACAAAAATCCCTTTATCACAATTTCAACTCCAGTTAGCTGCCTTCTAGAAATACAGATTAAATATACAATTGCCAACGTATGAGTTTAAAATCTAAACTCTAAACATCCGTCCCAGCTGCTTACTTGTTGTTCTGCAGTACACCTCATTAATAATAATATACACCTCATTAAGGCAGATCCGAAAATACAAGCTCATTCACAGATGAGACAATGTGGCAAGGAAGACCAACTGGGTCTTCCCAGGACTGGTAATATACATAAATGAAAATATTTTTTCTCCAAATTGACTAAGGTTCAGAGGGAAAGAGGTGCCTTCTGGTGAAAGCTAATTTAGTTGATTATTTTGATATATTGCCATTTACATATAGGATATCCCACCAAGACTTGCAGTGACTAACAACTCAAAAAGTAAAATTGCTTTTGACGGTTTATAATCTACATGCCTAGCTAAAAGTCCTAGCAAAAAGATGGGAGTGAACTCGTATGAGTTTACTCACAGTCATTCACCTTCAATACAAACACTATTAATGCTGCCTTGTTAACTCTCACAAATTTTGGCCCACTAGATAGAGCCTCAGGATTAATCAAGAAAGCACCAGACTTTACATTGGTTTGAGAAAATAAACTGTCAGAGATAAGTATTTTCTGACAGGTGTCCTTCACTCAAGGGCCTTACTTATCTGCACCTCTGTGGACTGGAATTTCTAGGCACAGTCTTTTCACTTAATCTTGTTAGTATTTCCAAATTCCCTTTCATAACCTAAAGACCCAATGTGAAATCAGATGGTAATTAACTCTCTCAGTTTCAGAGATTATATAACGAGAATTTGGACACGTATTTCAGATGGAAGCAGAAATAGGATCTCTTGTACTCTGCCACGAAAATATCCACTCTAAGCTATACTCTATATAGCTACTCTATAGAGTACTCTATACTCTATTCTACATCAGTTGAATAGAGAAAGCAAGACTGGTAAATTCAAAATACAGATCAATTTAATGTAAACTGTGTTATTTTTCAAAACCAGACTACAAGAAAGTTTATTTCTCTGGTGATGTTTCCATCCCAAATAATGCAACTTCTATTGCTCAAGTTCAAAATAGGCATGTCTCAAAAAAATCCCAGCTTCTGCCTTCAACAAGAGTGAAGAATCAATATTCACTTTCTTAATTCATTTTCTATCACAAGAAAGCACAGCCACAAACAGCACTGATGGGTGTTTGCAAACTGGAAAACACAAACTCAGAAAACCACAGACTTTTTGTTTAATTCCTACAATTTTGGGAGGAGGACACAACTGATAACTTTTGAACTTCCTAGGTAGCATTTGCAACTCTACAAGAACATTTTATGACCAAACAATCCTTACAGAAAAACTGCAGCCAAAAAAAATCCCACTAAACTCAAAAATGAAAAGACCACAGGACATACCTTTGGGATGGTTTGTTTCATAACCCTGTTGTATTTTAAAGGACTGGGGTTCAGAACATGGAACACTCTTAGACTCCATTACAGGAATTGTGTCCCTCATGTGCTTGGACAGCGCTCTTTCCTCTCTGCCCCCACTCAACCCCTGTGCCTTTGGAGAGAGTATCACTGGTTCTTCATTATGCTGTAACACAAAGGTTTCTAGATGTCCATTGTCCAAGTTAATTTTTTCTATGTGCCTTGCATCATTAATATGTAGCCCATTGGCTTGCAATAGTACTTTTGTTTGATTAGCAGCTGAGGTTTTGAATAAGGTATTAGATTCAACACTACACGAGCTTGCGTGACTTGCAGGAGACACACCAGCAGAATGGCCAGTACTTTCCACAAGATCCGTTTCCCTCACAGGAGCAGCATCAGGATTAAAGAAGATCTGAGAGGTAGAGATACCATGGCCAAAATCCTCTGCGAGCAGCGCCCCAGTCCCACTGCTGGGCAGAGCATCAGCCTCTGAAACAGAATCCTCCGTCAGCGCGACAAAGTCAGAGGGGGTCTGGGCAGCCGTGAGATCTGCTGAGAGCAGCGGGGACTGCAAGGAGCTTCCCATGCACTCCGTTGTCTCAGCTGAGCATGGAGGAGAGGAGTTGGCAATCACAGGTTCACTTTCCACATATGATTTAACTTCCAGCAAGCACCTGGATGGCTGCACAGAAGAAACTGACTGACTCTCCGGAACTGGTTTGGAAAATTTGTAGTGTGATGAAAAGGATTTAGTGAGAAGTTTTCGTGTGGACTGTTTGACAGAACATCGGCTCTGCTCCTCTGCAAAGCCTGAATCATCACCCTCATTCTTCCCAGAGCTTATGCAATTTATAAAGACATTTTTATTAGCTGAGGGCTCCTTTCCCTTTTCAAAATCGTCTGTCAAAGACCTTGTTATCTTCTTGCTACGTGAGCTGCCAAAGCCAACTGAATGTCGTCCTCTGCTTTTTATGTGTTCCTCTAAGCTGAGTTTTTGAAAAGTGCTGAGAGAGGACTGGGCACCGTTTGAGATGTTAACATTTTGACTAGCTGAGTCAGGCTTCTGATCGCTCCCTTTCTTGTTATGGAAGCTAATGGAAGGAGTGCGGAAAATACTCCGGCGCTTTCCTGTGCTCCCTGAGCTGGAGTTGGTGCTGGATGGGGAGGAGGTGTGGACACCAATGGCATTAGCAGAAGAAGGCGATGAAGGAAGCGAGTCGTGTCTCCGGCTAACACTTCTCCTGAATATTGGCAACCGAGATACTAAAGTCGATCGTCTGGATCCCGAGTCCCCCATCAGGGCACAAAGTGTCTGTGGTTCTTCGCAGCCAATAAACTAACCTGGGATGAGAGGAAAAAAAGACAAAATTGTTCAGCCTCAACGTCCACTTGAACAGCCTCTTAAGTCAGCCCAAATAAATGAGATGTCAACACCAATTTTATGTATACCTGCTAGTTATTGCGTATGCATTACTGAAGACTTCTAGAATTTTAAAGTGATGTTCAATAAGCAGCACTGAAAACCCAAAAACTGAGGAAAGATGTGGCTCAAAACATTCTGCAGATGAAAGATACGGTTCTATACATGGGATTGTAAAACACAGATCACAGTGGGTAAGAGCATAAATCTAAATGCCAAAAGATATACATCGCCCAAACATCCTTGGTTGTGTAAGTTCTTAGAATAAATCTTCTTATAAACTGTAAGCTCTCTTACAAGATATTTGATTTTTCATTATCTGAGTAGAACAAACTATTGTTTTCTAAATACTCTGATTTTTGCAAGGAAAAAGAGGATTTAAACTTTCCAGTCTTCACTGAACTTTCCGTTGGATTTTTAATTGCTTTATGTGCTCTTGCTAAAAGCTGTACGTATCACTTTGCAGCAGAGAAAACGACAGCGTTGCAGTCCAGCCAAAATACACAACAACAAAAATTCTTTCTAAGGAACTGTAAATTGTGGGAATTTATTGTCAAAATATGGGATCATGTTTGTAGATTTGAACTTCAATGTTTCCTTTGAACACTTCCCTAAAATCCTCTCATAACCTATTTGCTTATAATTGGCTAATTTGGGGGGGTTTACTTGAAATTAGTGAAAAGTGTTTCATACACAGACACTTGGCATTTTTTATACATATTTAAGCAATAAATACTTATTTTGATCAGCATCATAGATGTACTAGAAGAACATTAATCATTATTAAATATATACCAGTTCTATCTCCTTTTTGTTCTCATTATTATAAACCACTCCTGTGAAAGACAGGACCACAGAGGAAGCAAGAGAAACATCCAATATATAATCAAAACAACAAGAGAGGCTGTAGGTATAATACCCCAGTGTAACTTTGTGAGCTGCATAGAAATAAGACCCAAGTCATTTATCTAAACAATGTTTGTATGTCAAATGCAAAAACAAAGTAATTCATTTGATGAGCAATCTGTGTTATGTGGCTACCATAGGTATATACATATAAAATTCATGTAGTGTATATATATATACTGAGATATACGAAAATGTGAACAGAATATAAAGTAGTAAAAAAACTACATATGTAACTGTGAAAGAAAGGATGAAGGGTAAGCTCAGAGACTGTTTCTGACTAGATATCAGATTGTACTCAGTGTGTTAACTTTTTTTTTAAATACTAGTATAACTCTAGTCTGCACATGCAGTACCAAGCAGCCACGCTATTCACAAGCAACAGGAATCAATAAGCAATTTCGTAGTTTAAGATGAGAGAAAGAGCTTGGGAATAGCCAGTAATTGCTAGAAGTCACTGGTGATTGATGACGAGCTAAAACCTAGCCTACATGATACCCAGGTTCTGTGACTGAAACCCCAATTTGAATTCAGTCTGATTGGGGCAAAACTGTTAACACAGGACCACACAGAGTTATCAGAATAACTTTACATCCACCAAATGAACTGATGCACCAAAGTTTTCGATTTCACTGACAAAGTCTGCATTTAGACCACTGTGTAAAAGCAACCGCAGAGGTGACAGCACAGAGAAGCCAAGGTCTGTGAACTCACACAGGGGCTGGTCTTACACCACCTTGTTCACCTGTCCACAATTCAGCCTACTGAGTAAAATGGGCTTCTGAATGACACATGAAACCTGCTCCACCCTCCCCCTACAAACTTCTCTTGCTTCTTTAACCACTTCAAGAACTAATTGAGTTGGGGTTTCTTTGCTTTTGTGGACATCTACTTGCAGGCATACTCATATGTATGGATAAGCACACACACACAAGATTTTTAGAGATTGTGAGAGTTCTTTCTTGTATTTAGATATCATAACTGCTGAAAAAAAGATGTTAGAAAGCAGTTTTACAACAGCAGAATGTGAGCAAAGTACTTTTAAAATGCATTAGATCACTATAGACATTTCATGGTCAGACAAAACATTTGCTGCCATCATTCTCTCTCCTGCCCACATCTTAATTGTTAGTTTACTGAAAAACAAGCCATCCTGGCTTATAATCACAAAATTCTCCCAAGTTGAGAGCAGAGGGAAGCAGAAAACTGACCAAAAAAAAATCAAATACTATAGCTTGCATTGGTAATACAAAGACTGTGTCTAAGTAATAGTAGAGATTATTCCTAATTATTTACCTGTGAATAAACACAGCATTAGCTTTCCAGGTGGTAAGAAATTTTAATCAAATACATTGCCTCTAACTTCAGATAAGAAAATTCTTCCTTTCTTGCCTCTTGAAGGAAGACCACAAATAAACTGTCTACATTCCTCTTATTGTCTAAGCAGCAGAAATTCTCATCCATAAAATATGAACTAAGTATAATATACTGTTCCTTCTAGGTCTACAATAGCTACCAGAGGGCATTTCTTAAAAATATGTACATCCACATATATAAACATGTAAATACACAAATAAGGATGTTCATGTGCATATACAGTTTGAATACTTCAAATGTTGTGAATAATTTAGTAATACTTTTAATATTATTCACATACGGCATTCATTTTATATATACACACATATTTTGCAGAGTTCAACTGCCAAAGTTTAGCACTCAACTAAAGTGACAACTTTTCTACTTCACAGAAATTTCATGAATATTCTGAGTTGGAAGGGACCCACAAGGATCATCAAGTCCAACTCTAAAGTGAATGGCCCATACAGCGATTGAATCCTCAAACCTGGTGTTACCACCAGACTCTAACCAGCTGAGCTAATCTCAGGGTCAACTTGCAACATAGGAAAAAATTAACATGTATTTCAATGAAATCCCATCTTTCTTCATGTTTTTTGCTTATTGCAGAGGAGTTACAAACACATATGTCCTACTACGAGCAAAACAAGAGGTGTTTCCTTTCAGTCTCCGCATTAACATAATTATTTGTGCTATGAACTTGATAGCAGTAATCCTTACACAGTGAAATTCACTTCAGCTACATCTTCTCTACAAAACCAGTAATTTTCTCCATCTAATATCCCTGTCCCTACTGGCATCATTCTTAAAATCTGGAACAGAGGAAAAAGAAAATAGCAGACAAAGACACCTTTGCAATGGTATTGTGTCATTCCAAGCAACTCTTTCAAATTTAAGTGGGAAAGCAATTCTGATCCTACACAGTCAATCAAGGAACTAACAAAAAGCTCTGTGTATCTTAAAATAAATTACTGTGTCTTTAGAATGCTAAAAAGTAGTCAAGTAAACAAGAAGGATCAAGGACAAGTGACAGTCTAGGAAGGCTTCTGTCCTACACAGGGCCAGGAGCTGGACTTGATGATCCTGATCTGATGGATCTCTTCCAACTCAGTATATTCTATGATTCTATGGCTGTCAATTAGATTCAGCTCCTTTTTTAGGACAAAATATACTTTGCATCATTATCACATAATGAGAACGCTCAAGAAAATAGTCACTGTATTCTGTATGTATGGAGGTTCAAATCTTGGTCAAACACAGAACCATTACTTCATAATACTTTCTAATTCCAAAATGCAGTTATTGCTGAAACTGAGTGTTTACTCAGTGCTGCAGAAGACAGATATTCAAAATTTTGCTTTTTATGGAATGGATTTCTGATGCACATTTTTGCAGCTGCTATTACACAAGACAGAGCTCAATATAATGAAGGAAAATGAGTAAACTACTTTGAAAACAATTGCAGCCAGAGTAATAGTGGGTTATTTCTGAATAGAAACAATCTGCACTTGGCTCAAGAGCCTGGCTACAGTTTCTGTGCTCCTGTGCTCAAAAACAATGTAAAATGACAAACAAAGCGTGAACAAAACATTGTCCCTCTTATTAACAATTTTGAAAGTTAATCGAATGGAAATAGTTTTCTTTCATGTTGATCTTTACCAAGGTGCTGGAAAACCCAAATTAATATCAAAAATATCTTAAAGCCATGTATTTAATTACCAGAGAAAACCAAGAGATTTTTTTTATGCTTGGGGTTTATTCTGTCCCCATAGGAGATCTTTGGAGGTACCATCCAGCTATACAAAATGAGGCCTTTATCTTGCCTACAGCAGTTGTATGAGTACAAAAAACCTAAGTGAACAGGGTAAAAATTATATAAGCAGCTCTGTATTATATATGTTACTATATCTTGTCAAAAGAAACAAAGTGTAGAGAAAAACTAAAAGTGTTAAAATTGTCAAAATATTACATCAATGTCTCCAGAGAAATCTACTTCCCCAATCCACCAGCTGAAAAATAAAACCCAGTCTTTTTTTCAGCTTCTGCCAAGCAGTCGCAAGTGTAGCAGAGTGCAATGCATTCAATACTTAACTCCTCAGGCTGGTGTTTTTGAACCCCAGTAGATGGAGCCATGGATCTACTTTTTCAATAACTGTGAGTATGAAAAAGCAAGTCAGTGCCTTGTACGTTTCTCAGTGCCTTGGAGGCATAATTAGAAATTGAAATTATTTGTGAATTTTACCAATATCATAATTACACATACATAGCAAAAGACAATATATGTTTATTAAACACTGCAGTGTGTAGGTGAGCACACTTTATACACAAACCAACCTCCTACTACCTCTCAACACTCTTCAAACTAAGCTTTCCTAAAGATGGGCTCCTTCAAGATGCACCTCCTAGAAATATCAAACAGTATCTTCCACACAAGGAACAAAACTGAATTAGCTGTCAAAGTTTAAACTGGGATATGCCAGGACCTAGCTGAAAAGCCCAATTCTTAAGAGCAGAAATCAATACGCATCTGCTCCCTACCCCTAACTATATGATTTTTAGACTGCACTCATAGTTTAAGGATGATGATACATTTTCTTTATTGCTTAAAATCAGGAACTGTATAATAAAGCAACACATACAGGACCAACATGAACCTACAAATACACTCCATCCCTCAGATGAGCATTATGTACAGCAAGAGGCAAGGACCACGTCAGACATAGTTTATATAGACTAGCTGGCTCCAGCCTTACACAGAAATTAAATTTACCTCAGGATACTGCAAATACCCACGAAACCCCATGAAAATAAGTATTTGTAATTGGTGAGTCAACAGAAGTCCTAATGCAGCTCATGCTCTCATAAGGGAGCAGTCCTTTAGCCCAACAATTAACACTGTAGCCTGTGGCTCCCACCTGAATCTTTAAATTTCCATCATTTGGATTCCAGCACGGTATTGTCCTTAACATTTAAGCATTACTGCCTTCAATGCAGTTTTAATGTTATTCCAGTATTATTTGTCCTTCTAGTGCATTTGTGACTTGGTTTTACCTGCATAGCTCCCAGAGGTCACTGTGTGTGCACAGTCCCGTACATGAGAACAAAAGAGCCTAAAAAAGCATTGTATGTTAAAATATCGGTTTACATTTAAAAGAAAAGCAAACAAAAAGATAACCCTGCATATAAATACTCAGGGCTGTAGCTGTTACCAAGGACAACGTATCTGACTTAATAGGACCTTATTGAAAATATTAGCAAAGCCAAATGCCTGAAAAATAGAAGGCAGTAGCTAAGAAAGGTGGGATTGTGATAGCGAAGCAATTTGGTTTTGTAAATGAAACAAGTAAAACCCCTCCTAATACATAACAACCCCATTTGCTTTTGTGAACAACACTCTTTTCTTCCCTTGTGCACATAACCCTTGCAGTGTGGTACAGAGCTCAAGAGTGTATTCTGTGGAACAGCAGCCACAGTCAATTCTCAGTGTCAAATTTATAAGCTACCATGTCTGCACTTGCTTGGAGTTTAATTTTTCTAAATAGTTTTTATAAACAAAAGAACACTTAATACAGGGAGCTAGACCTTTGAAAGTTATGTACATCTCTACATGCACACATGTACAACTCCACACTTTTTCCCTCTGTATTGAAAACTGATGGGGCAAAATAGATTTTACATATTTGCGAACAAATCATTTAAAAAGAAAAAAAAAAATCCAAACACTGAGGTATCCTAAGGCAAGACATGAGATTCTTTTCAGCCCAGTCCCATCTTTATTTCCAAACACTCCTGTGTTTTCAGAAAACAAGAGAGGAAGCAAGCAGATAAATTTGCAATAAAGAAGTTTGAAGCCACACACATATCAAAAACCCCATTTCCCATTTTGACTGGTCTTGTACCAGTTGAAGACTGATTTGATATATCAGTCATAGCTATTCCCACTGTTGGAATGAAATATGAGCTGTAACAAACATGCAAAGATGATGACTGGAGATAAGTTATCTATATATCCTCTTCTGTCTTTAAATTAGCCACAAGGCAAATGTTAGCAAGAGACAGGTCACATGTGACTCAGTCTTTCTTTCATTATCACTGAGTATGTAAATTCATGCCGCTTTTACCAGGGTATTTTAGGTATTTATTACTTGTACTGCAGTGTATTTAGTCATGAATATAGGATGCGTTCATATATATAGACAGTGATTTGACTTCTGGCTGTATTTTATTTTAACCAAAAAGGAAAAGCAACCTAGAAATAATCAGATCTTCTCTTCTTTCATGCATGAAAAATTGGTGTAAGATGCCCACTAGAGCACTGACTCGTGCACATTGAAAAACAGCAGATCTAGCATTTGCCTCAGCCGGGGACATAAAGAGAGGGAGAGACTCCTTGCCAGCCATTTGCTCTGGAATTCGAGTGGAACAGATCACTGATGCACAAGACAGTTGGTATTCTCATGAGAAAAATACCTGGAATAACACAGCCCTAGCTCTGTACCCATGGTGCACTGTTCAATGCATAAAATTTGTCAGTAGAGTGAAGCAAAGCACCAATACTGGTTACAACTCCCACAGGCATTCAAAGCATCTCTATCAGTACCCCTACAAACAAAAAAAAAAACAAATTTCCTAAAAATATTCTGCTGGCTCACAAGACATCCTAAAGGTCTCTAAAGCATAATCCATCTGATTTGCATAGTCAGTAGTCAATTCAAGTCTCACTTTAATGTGCTCCTTTTAAAACCTGCGTATTTGCTCACCCGAAGCAACCATCTCCTAAACTGTCTCAGCAGAACTGTGAGTCTTTGTTCAGTGCTCTCCTGTGTCTATTCCTCTTATCTTCCTGAATGACAACTTCAGTGTCATCAGCAATTTGTTTTTTATGCTAAAGCTTCCTGCACATTTTCTAGTCTGGCTGCTTTTCAGTCTCAAGTGCTGTCTGCTTCTGCTGTGTATATGGCAACCAGCAAGGGCTGGAGTCATTTATTACCTCTGTCACCAGTTCAATGTGTGACCTTAACTGCATTAAAAAGGACCAAATCCTCATCTGTTCTAAATTCAACAGGCTCCAATGAAGTGAATCATGCTGATTTAAACCATTTGGCCTTTCATCCTTATAAGCCTCCATCACCCAATCCGTAATTCTTCCTTCTTGTAAAAGCAATACTTGGACATGCACAATCCAATCATCCCTAGTAAACAGACGTACAATCTGGATGGACGGAAGCAGGGTTTTCTCTGTCTCTTTGTTGTTTGGGGTTTTTTTTTTTGCTGACAAAGTACA
>WEIV01015466.1:30988-51108 GCA_013390005.1 Calyptomena viridis
AAGAAGACAGGGAATGGTGAAAAGTAACACTCTGGGAAGAGCAAAGCGCTAAAAGGAATACTGGTTACATTATATAGATTGTTTCCAGAAAAACAAAGCTCTGTGGTTGCTGCTAGGAACAAATTGTGTTTCTTTCGGCTTGCTTGAGAAATGAGGAAAGCATACACACAGGCCTAAAATGGGCGAAAAATGTTCTTCCTGTTTAATTAATACTCTGTTATAAGTGCCTTTTCTTTCAAAGTGTGTCGCCTTACTCTATCACCTCACAGTTGAGGGGGTTACCTGTTACTTGAACCTCCTTCCACCACCACTTTCATCAATTTTGAACAACTATCCCCAAAATTGATCAGAGCAGGTGACAATCTTATCAGGTAACTCTTGTACTCTATGTTCCCAGATGTCTCTGGATTACAATTTGGTTAACAAGGCTTTGTCATTGTTAACCAAAACAAAGCTGTAAAACTTTTAAGGCTCTTGAATCAGACTCCATCATTATGGCCGAGTTGGTACCATTTGCTCCATTTTTCACCAAATCTAACTCTCAAAGCTAGTCTGAATTTCTGAAAGACAGCGGATATTTGTGAAGGCATTTTTACAAAGTAGGTGTTTTACTTCAGTTCTGGAAGTCCAATCAAAGAATTAACTTCCTCAGCAGGGTGCAAACCATTTGTACTCCACCTCTTGTTGGGATGACAGAAAGCAGAGACGTCTGTCTACACAACACCTCAAAGTTTGGTAGGAAGACAAACTGCCATTTCTTTACACGCTCTCTCACATCTTAGCAAAATAGACCTGTAGCCCACATTTTGCATCCAATAACTCTAACATAAACAACAGTTCAACAAATCAATAGAAACAGAAAATTGGTGAGCAAAGGATGCCAACAGCAACAGATAAATGGTGACAGAAATAATTTCTAATGTCAATTCAGAGCAAGCAATTTTGGCAACCTATTTCAAGGCAGAGGAATACAGAGAACAGGTAAGGCAGCATCCTAACAGGAGAAATCTCTATGGAAAAACTGCAAGATGCCTATGGAAGAACTGCTTAGAATCCAGAAAAAAGATAAACTGTCTAGAACAGACAGTTAAAGGAAAAGCACTGGAAAAGCAAAATAAATTTTAAAAGTTAATAAAGGAGACAAAACTGGAAAAGAGAAGTTGATGANGTTTTGGCAACCTATTCCAAGGCAGAGGAATACAAGGTAAGGCAGCATCCTAACAGGAGAAATCTCTATGGAAAAACTGCAAGATGCCTATGGAAGAACTGCTTAGAATCCAGAAAAAAGATAAACTGTCTAGAACAGACAGTTAAAGGAAAAGCACTGGAAAAGCAAAATAAATTTTAAAAGTTAATAAAGGAGACAAAGCTGGAAAAGAGAAGTTGATGACAAAACCATGTCTGAATGAGGAAGAGTCCTAACATCATCCCAATTTATTTTTTTTTTAATTCCACCGAAAGATATATCACAGAAGAGTTCGCTGACTTACTGCGTAATGACATTCTCTCAGAGCTGGTCAAACTCATCTGGAACTCAGAAAAATGACCTTCTGAACAAGCATGTTACAAGGTTCAGTTTTTCATGTGCTAACTCATAGAAGTTAACTAATTCAATTCTGCCAAGCACTTAAACACATGCTTGACTTGGAGAATAATCTCATCTCTATTCAGTAAAACACTTAAAAGCACATAATTCTTTCAAAACATGAGTGGTCCCATTGACTTCAATGAGACATAAGCACAATGCTGAGTGCCTTGCTGGATCAGTGCACAAAGACATAATTCAGCCCCCTTCACTGGATGATCTGGACACCCTGTGTATTTCTATTTCATAATAAAAGAAAAAAGTAAACAAAAATTTTAAAGGTAAAATCGACTATATAGTAACTGTAACCCAAATTATCCTATTCTGAATGCTTTTTAGGGTTATTGTAAAAGCTGAAATGAATCCTCAGTACATTTTATACACTAAGAACAAATGAATGCATCATTTTCTCAAATTTATGCACAAGTCTAATTGCTATGCAGACACAATTAAGAAGATCTAAGAAATGCAAAACCAAGATACCATATGGTTCTCAGTTCCAAAAATCAGAGACATAAGAGAAGACTTCACACACTTGTGTGTGAACGCAAAACTCAGATTAAAAGACAGCTAAATACAGCAGGTCTCTATGCTTGTCTGAGTTTCTTAAAAACAGTCTTAAATGTATTAAAGAGGTATCAAAAAACAAGTCTGGGTGTTTCTCAATTTCCTCAATGACTCCTAATAAGTAAACAGTTTGCACAGTAATTTTTTAGAGGATAACAATTTCACGTTAAAAAAATGGATTCAGAGGCACGTATTACTCCATTTTAGCATTATAAATACTTATGAGATACCAACATTTGTACATCTGACCTCTGACTCTATACAGATCTGAAGTTTTGCTGATTTAGTTACATTCTTTTGAGGCGAGTTGACTAGTTTTGCACATCAATAATTTCACACAAGCATATTTTGGCTGCTTTAGTAGCACTGGTGAGTCTGAAGTTGAATGGAGGAGGTATCAATAAACAAGAGAGAAAATTCAGAAAATTAAGGTGTTTGACCTCAGTTACTATGTCAGCACTCACAACAGAGTAACTACAAGTCCACAGCTAAAAGTTTTGGACAGCTTTAAGTTTTAGCTCATGGTAGTATTTATTCATGACTTACTCTGTCACACCTAAGCTCTACAGTATTAAACAGCAATAGTGCTTCCATACTTTCAAAGTTGCCCACAAATATAAGAAAGCATGTTGTGGATACACACATCCAGTCTCTCAGCTGTTATCCAAGACCCATTCTTTCTCCGTAACCCTCAAGTGATCACATAACGAAAGACACACTCCTGGCAGTAAATATTAGTCCTATTGCAGTATATATGACAAAGACTGGTCTTTCCCATTATAAGGGCTGGCTTTAACATAGTCAATAATTTTACCTGTTTCTGCTTAGACGTATCTCCTTCAAACTGGAAAATGTGAGAAAGCTTGTACTTGACGATTCATTATATTCAATAGCTCAGTGCCCAAATGGATAGCAGTCATGTCCCTCAAGGTCTTTACCAGAACCAGTGTTACTGAATATCTTCATCAACCACGCAGAGTGTGATTGAGTGCACCCTCAACAAGTTGGTGGATGACACCAAGCAGAGGAGTGCAGCTGATAGGCTAGAGGGAAGGGACATCAACCAGAGAGACTTTGAAAGGCTTGAGAAGTGAGCCCATGAAAACTCATGACATCAACAAGATCAAGTGCAAGGTCCTGGACCTGAGCTGGGGCAATCTTGGGGGTGGATGACTGGATTGAGGGCAGCCCTGTGAAAGGCTTGGGGATACTGGGGGATGGAACACTAGACAGAGAAAAGCTGACAGTTAAGGTTGTTCAGCCTGGAGAAGTCTATGGGGAGATTTTACTGTGACCTATTAATACTTAAAAGGGGATTATAATTGAAAGATAGAGACTTTTCACCAGGGCCTGTAGTGACAGGACAAGAGGCAACAGCTCTAAATCGAAAGCATGTAGGTTTAGACCGAACATAAGGAAGAGACTTTTTATGCTGAGGGTGGTTAGAAACTGAAATAGGTTGCCCAGAGAAGCTATGGATGCCCCATCCCTGGAAGTGTTCAAGGCCAGGATGGACAGGGCTTTGAGCAACCTGGTTGAGCAGAAAGTGTTTCTGTCAACAGCAGGGAAGTTGGAACAAGGTGATATTTAAAGGTCCCTCTCAACCCAAACCATTCTGTGAGCTCCCCCAATTTCAACACAAGAAGTGTTGAAAGGCATCTAAAAGCTATCAGCTTCATCAAGCCTCCTAGAGTAACTCTATAAAGCAAGAGACCCTGCATGCTAGTGTCAAACAAATTCCAAGTGACACCCAAAGGTATCCCAGATCTGAAATATGTAGCTCTGGAAAAGTCCCTTAATGATCAACACAAAAATCAAAATAAACCAGTGACATGGTTCAGACTCTGCATACTAGGAGGGAAAACATCTTCTGTTCAGAACTGGTTAACAAAGCTGCGAAAACAGGCCCTCCTACACTGTAGCACAACATGTGAATGTATTCCCAAAACACAGCCCATTTACACGTGAATACTAAAACATCTACTGATCTCCATATACCCAAATTTTCATATGCCTTGATCTTTTTATTTGTTACATAACGAAGCTTTCAAACTGGAACAAACTAGTAAGTAAAGAGCCAGAACAGAGACATCTAAGCCACTCTTACCAACTTCTGTGAACGAGAACTCTTGTTACTGCACCAAATAAGCATACTTGCTCAACAGTGAATCTCTTTGCATAGTATTTTCATGAATTTATTTTCCAGAAATGGAAGGTGTTCCTTGATTATTATTATTTTAAGAAAAGACAAAATTATCTCACCGAAACACTCTACTACTCATTAAACACATAAACAGAGAAAGTTCTGTTCAAGGTGGAAACTGCAACCAAAATTCAAAAGAGTAACATCAACTGAATTCTAACAGTAGTACCCAGATTAAGCAACCTTATTCTGAAAATTTAAAGCACGTTCTGAACCCCGATATAGTACACCTTCTTGTTACTCTTGTGGGGATATACATAGATGGCAAATACATAGATATCAAAAATACAAATAGCATAAATCAGGAGCAAGCACACACTGACTAGAAGTCTCACCAGGATGGTGAGTACATTAATACCTAGCTTAGCTCTTACTAATCTTGTCAACTGCATGTGTTAGACAAGTAGTCACTTTGCACCTGTAAATGCCAACTTAAGCAAGCATCCTGCTTGTAGACTCTCTTTGCACACTGTAAAAACATAGCTAATGAAATGGCACAAAGAGAAGCTAAAATCCACAGAGGGGAAATAATTGGAAGTAATGAAGGAGAGCTCTGTTCCTGGACGGAATACTGTCAGCTTCAGAGCCAGCAAACAAACCTCTCTTCTTCAGCAGAGCAGGATATATTTTCTATGAAAGTTCTAGAACTTAAAAGGTGTTATCAAGGAACTGAATTAGTGATAGCATTATGCCATCCACTGGCTTGGTTGAGATATTCAAAAGCATCTGAAGCACAGCAGTCTTAACTCACGAGTCCTGCTGATATCTTTTCAAAAATCACAATTCTGCTCAGAGGGACAATGAGGACTTCTCAAAATCTACTAGATCTGACTACTGCTTATACCAGAGCAAAAAGCTGCATAAACTTCACAAGATAATAACCCAGTATAGCATTCAATGTCTTTATGTTCAGTGATGACAGAGGGTGACAACAGCAAATCTCTCTCATTTTTTTCTGTCAAGAACATATGTCACAAAGGAAAATCTCACAGATAACACATGGAGGAGACGACTAAGAGATGAGGCAATAATCTTCCAGCATCTGACAGCAACCAGACAGTGCAACTTTGTAAAGGAAAACACTGAGTAGAAATGAAGTATTTTCTTAAAAATAAAAATGTTGCTACAAGAAGCTTCAAGATTTTTTTTTACTTGAAGAAATAAAACTAAGCTTCTCATTTCAGAAGCCCTGTATTATTTTCATTAGATCAATGCCCACAGGTCCTGTATCGGTCACCCTGTTTATTTAATTACGCCTACATTTACGAAAATACGGTCAATACTTCAACAAGCTTACAATTCAAATAGAAAACAGAGATCTGAATTTAACAAAGGTGTAGGATGAAATTGAAGGAATGGTAGCTTTTTGTGATGGTATAAAGTTTTCTATTATGTTTCTAAGTCAGTTTTAAAAACAGGAATTACACACCACATTGACCTCTGATGGAAGTCAGTAGAAACTGGTCTTCCTTCTCCTCTGCCTTGACTCTCAAGATACTATAGGCATTTTGCAAATTTTTTAGTCAACCTCTTCTTTCATGCTAACATTTTCTTCTCATTGCTTATAATTCAAATCAGCATTTCTTAGGTGTTCCATGATCAAGCAAAAGGCTTAACAAAATACAGGAGACATCTCTCGGTGAGCACAAGTCTTGGTACGAGCACCTCTTGTGCTCACACCAATCTGCCTTCACCAAGTACCACAACACAGCGGAAAAACTCGCTAAATTTCCTCTGTTTCTTCCCCTTGTTGACTTTTGCCATTCCCTACTAAATCTACAATGCAGACCACAGCTCTAAGGGATTCCAAAAGTGTCCCTTCAGATATACTTCTAAACCCTTCAGTTGTCAATGTTGCTTCTTATTTAATGCCCAATTATCAAATCAATTAAAAAAAATGGTTTTGTAGTTGTATTACACATATGAAGCTTTATATTTTATTCGTGTTCTTGAAAGATCATATATCTTTGTCTCTGTGTCTTCAATCTAGCTGAAAAGTGGACAGAGTCCTTTAATTTCCATCCCAAATGGAAAATTACACTATTGCTTTATTACTTTTCCCTTAATGACATCAATAAAATTAACACCTCTGCTTTAGTCCTAAATTCCTGTCAAGTGGGGCAGATACTGCACTTGCTGTTACCTCTTAAGCTCATTACTGCTCTAATAATTATGTCCAGGGTTACAACATTTTTTGGCTGTGAGCCAAAGGCTGTTCCATAAAATATTGTAATGCATTTTCTTTTAGTCTGTTTTTCTGGATCCTATCACAAACTATTTCAGAAGCAATGGCTAGCTGAAAAACAGTTGTAGCTCCAGGAAAGTCTAACAGCAGCTAACTAACAGCAGCCCTGATCCTCACGAGTTACTTTCCCTTTATTACATACACACCACAAACAGAAACCACACGACTCTTTACCTCACTAAAAATAATATATATATATTCTCTCAGATCCCTATGGTTAGGTCACAATTTTCCTCTCAGATTTCTCTCTGTCTTAGAGCAATCAGGCAGGACATGGCTTTTCTCACATCAAGACCCCAGATGACTGCTTTTATGTTCTAGTTCATTCTTCATAAAATGCCCATAAAATGGGCACGCATGACATTTTTACGATAACTATATATATGGTCATGAGAAACATTTTATTGACTACTTCTGCAAATTAAACTTTTGTTACATGACTCTACATATTGCACCAGGGAATACCAAAAGGCACAGGGAAGTGGCAGCATTGCACCAGAAGGCACTTGGAGGACTTTAGGGCACCAGGAAAGGGGCAGAACCATCCCTGGGCTGCTCCAAGAAACACACGGAGGCCCCTAAGGCACAAGCAAGGCTCAGACAAGGCCCTTGCCTGGCACCCGGCAGGCAGGGAAGGTCATGGCAAGCAGGGAGGGAGCTCTTAGACTGCTGTTCTGTATCCCCACAGCTCCGTGTGCCCACTCTCTTCCCCGGCAGCCTTGGCCTTTCCAGCCATCCTGCCAGGGCCACACTGACACAGCACGTGCCTCCCCAGGACCTGGAGCAGCAAGGCACGGGCACAGGGAGCCAGTCCTCCCCTGCCCGGCCAGCTGTAACCCCAAGGTCCTTGCAGGTGGCCTGTTTGAGCAGCTCAGCAGGGCTTGGCTCATCTGCTGCTTTCGCAGAAAAGCCAAGAGACACTTGAGAGTGGTGAGTGATGGGGTTCAGCCAGATGGGATGCTGCCAGGTGGCTGGGAGCCAGGACTTGGCCAACAACATGTAAGGCAAGGACTAAGAGCCCACGTGGAAGAGAAAGCTTGGTCAGGTGCCAAAGTTTCTCTGCCTCCTTCCCAGCCCTTTGCCCAATCCCAGGAGGCAGACGTGGTCTCAGCTGCTGCAGAGGAAACAAGGATGGGATGACCAACAAGAGGAACAAGACAGAGTCTGTGCAAGGTCTTCTCCACATGAACTGCTGCCTGGGAAAGCACAGCCAGGCCTGAATTTTTCCAGGAGAGGCCAAGCCCAGACAGAGAGGTCTCAGCCCCTTGAGGCCTCCCTGCTCTGTGCCTCCCAGGAGATGGGCCAGACACCCTGAGCTTCTCCAGGGACATGCTGCCCTAGTGATTGCTCCTGCAAGAACTACAAGTTGATCTGCTGGCTGAACAAAAATCCTGAGCTAATGAAGAAGTATCTAAGGCACCTGTGCCACTGCTAGCCACAGGGAGACACACTCCAGAATTTAAAAAAAAAAAAACATGAGAAGACTTAGGAGAGACATTCATTAACCATACATCCACAGCTCCAGTAAGTCTCAGGACAGAGGGCAGGACATTGCAGGCAAGGTCACAGGTACTATAATCATGTCTTTGACAACTTCTAGCCAATTTAACTATTTTTACAAATCAAAGCAGGGATGTGGGAACCCATCACTATACCATCTAAGACATTCCACTGTGGAGAAGGAAAACCTATCTGACTTCTGCTGAAGAGAGAGGATACAGAAGTTAGAGCCAAAGGGTACCCTATGGTTTTACCTGTGAGAGCATGAAGAAGACATGAGCAAGTAAGATGGAAAACCTCTCTCAGCTCTAGAAACACAAACATATGAATAGCAGGGAAAAACAATCACAAGTCAGGATTCTTCCAGGAAGGTTGCTGCTGCTCCAGTCTACAGTAGACAGTTTCTCAGGCAGAGTGGAAACGCTGATTTTACTCCTGATTCGAAAGAAATTCTAATCCATTTCTAAAAGAAGCAAGTGAAGGATCCTATGATCAATATTAGAGGAGCCCTGTCTTCAGCCAGGAGGAATAGAGGGACAACTGAGTTTACTAGATTGTGTGGATCAGACAGCCTGGAACATCGGAAACACAGGAGTACAAGGCTCTAGTAGATACCAGTGCACAGAGTATCCTAACACCATCAAGCTTTCAGTATAGCTGTCTCAAAGACATGCTCAGTATACCTGGAATCACCTACTGCTGTCAGGGACCACAACCCTTACATCTGCCATGGAGTGATCCAGACTGTACTCAAACAGGGTGAAGCTCCAGAACACCTGCAGTACATTGATGACACCATCGTGTGGGGTAATACAGCACAAGAAGCTTCTGAGAAACAGTAAAAGTAGTTCAAATTCTTCTGAAAGCTGGTTGGGACCATAAAAAGTAAGGTCATGGGACCTGCACAGGAGATTCAGTTTTTAGGAATAAAATGGCAAGGTAGAGCTCATCATATCCCTACGAGTGTGATCAACGAAATCGCAGTTGCATATCCACCAATCCCTAAGAAACAGAGACAAGCTTTCTTAAGCATTGTAGGTTTCCAGAGAATGCACATTCCGAATGACTGACTGATGGAGAGGGCTGGCAATCACACAAGTGACCCAGAAGAAGAATGATTTTAAATATAGTCCTGAGCAGCAACAAGCCCTTGAATAAATCAAACAGGTGGTTTCAGCTCATGCAGTAGCCCTTGGCAAGATGTTAAAAATGTGCAGTACCCCACAGTCAGGGATACAGAGAATCTGAAGCCTGCTATACTCCAAATGAAAAAGAGATACTGGCGGAGAAACTGGTTTGAGTTTTGGAAGGTATATTGGGCTAATAAGGAAAATAAAGTACTTAAGTATGTGAAAGCAGATTACTCCAGCTGAAAAGACAGGACACCAATTCTGAAATAAATGGCTCTAAAGAGAAGTGGTTTCATAATTGTAAGACAGCTGATAGTCTTCAATTTTGAAGCCTAGAAGCTTCATTTTTTCATTCAAATAAAGTGATTTAGACGTGGAAGAAAAGGCACAGAAGAAAAGCAGATGTGTTTCAGAGCCATAGCTATCTGACTGTCCAGCAAAAATGCACAGAAAAAGTGAAGTCAACAGATGCCTTTCACAGAATAATAGAATATCCTAAGTTGGAAAGGACCCACAATGATCATGAGTGCAACTCCTGGCCCTGCACAGGAAAACATCAAGAACCACACCATATGCCTTTAGCAGACAGGAAAGTTGACACAGCAACTTTCTCCCCCGCACAACAACTTCGGTTTTACTAAAACTGAGGTTCATTACATTACACTTCTTTCTATTCATGGTCTGACTTAAAACTCTGGGGCCAGGATTTCATTTTTGCATTCAATAAAAAGTCAGTTTAGAGCAGCCGCACATTATTTGTATATTACTTGCACTTCTAACTCCTCCAGGAACTTCAGAGAAGTTGGACAAGGGAAAAAAAAGAGGGAGGTGGGGGGGAAAGCCTTTCAAGAAGTAAAATATTATAATTCTGTAAATGCAGCTGCAGGTAACTGCAGAAGATCCACATCCCTAGAGACAGCCACTGGATAGATCCAGGGCAAAAAAAAGCCAGCAGCATGACGTACACTTTGGAGTTGAATTTGACTGGGTGGAGACCTGGAATGGTGGACAGGAACTGGGCCAAAGTGGGAATGACTTGGCAAGGCTGCTCTTTCAGCTCCATTAGAAATAGCAAGTACAGTCCCACATATAAGATGTGCAGAATGCCAAACTTAATGACTGTCTTCCTAGTAAAAACTACACCCATGCTTCACCACCAGAACTACAGTGCATTTCACAGAAAAGTACAGAATATTAATGCAACTAATGCCATCTTACATGATTTGATCATTCATCCAGATCATCAAAAAATATCACTGAACAAAGGATGGATTTTTTTTCTTGTATTTTATCCTCAAAAGACGTTCTGAATACCACAGTGCCCCAGTAAGAGAAAATAATCCAACAGGCAACGAATAAATCTATTGGAAATTTGTCCATGTACAAAAAACCCTGCCATTTTTTTCCCATTTACTGTGTTCTTTATACCATCATGCATAACAAAGAAATGAGTATTCAGCCTTGACTCATCCTCTATTAGGTAAGGGACAGAGATCAAACATCTACAGCCTGTAAAATTACTACCAAGAAAAGATCTGACAATTATTGATTGGCTTAAGCAGAATTAAAGAAAACAAATAAACAAGTCATGGACTTCTAATGAACTGTAAATAAACTGTACAAAGAGACAATAACACTTTGTAGCAAACAGATCAAGTTTCACACTTGACAAAACTGCTAAAAGAGCTTTTATAGTTATAAAAATACTCAATAAAAGGGAAGTCTGTTCCTTTTCTTACAGCTTTGGTACTATTTTCAAGAACATCAGAATCAAAGTCCCGTAAGACCACACATATCTCTAGCAAAGGGATATGACAACAAGGCTACAGACCATCTGTTTTTTGCTGAAGGAAATATTATACACATTTCTACAGCTTACACTCATATTGGATCTTTTTCCATAGAACTCTAAGGCTGAATTGAAAAAAAAGAAGTTAATCAATACATTCCCCAGGAGGCTAAAAAGGCTGACATACTATTCACAACAAACTATACAAGATTTGTCTCAAAGAACATGACCAGACAGGAACAATTTTAACTGACATTTTTAAAAATATATCCTATTACAGCCAGTCAACCCCCTTTGACTTCCAAAAGCGAGGCCGATTCTAATGAACCTTTAAGTCAGATGATATTCTTCAACCTACTCCAAGGCTGAGCTGATATATCAAAACTTGCAGGATTTCCCCCTGGTCTCACTATCTTGCACGCTGGTCTGACATAATTCTATACCTACATTCCTTGGTATTAGAAAGCAAGCACCTTCTATCAGTAGGGAATACTAGAATTAACATCCAGTTCCTGGATTGCCTTTTAATAATGAAACATATAGTATTCAGTAGGGTTAACGAGATTGAGGAGAATGTCTTTTAGCACTGCCTTCAAGGTGGTGCTGTGTCATTTGACAGATGCTATGCCCTCTGGCAGCTCCCCATCAACCCTGCAGCTGTGGCTGTGTTCACAGAAACATTAGTCTTCAAGACAACAGTGGTGACTCCCTGCATCTCTATGGTGCCTTATGTGATCTTGGCAAAGTCACCTAGTCATTCAAGCATTAAAATGGATAATTCTTTCAGGTTTTTATAAAGATATAATCAAACATCTACATTAGAGCTCTAAAATCTCTCAGTGACAAACCCTTCTGAAACAAATAGGCACAGCAAACAGTGGGGACAAATAGCACCAAAAACTGCCTTATGGATGGCATACAAAGTAATTATTCATCATTTTAGTATTATCCCAAATGCTCAAAAGGAAAAGTTCCATTGCTAAATGTTAGACCATACATCTGCTGTTTGCTGAGAGCATATGGTACAATTGTAACAGGAAATGCTGACTAAAGGAATACAGCACTTGGACAATGAAGCATAACTTGAGAAGCACTTCCATTGTTCATCATTTTTCACTAACCACATACAAGTTCCTCTACCATTCACAGAACTATAGAATGGTTTGNGAGTTCCTCTACCATTCACAGAATGGTTTGGGTTGTAAGGGACCTTAAAGATCACCTAGTTTCAACACCTTGCACTAGACCAGGTTGCTCAGAGCCCCAACCAGCCTGGCCTTGATCACTTCCAAGGGAACCCACAGCTTCTCTGGGCAACATGTTCCAGCATTTGACCACATCCACATTGAAGAATTTCTTCCTAATATCTAATCTAAAGTTATTAACTTTCAGTTTGAGGCCATTACCCTTGTCCTATTCTCCTACATGCCCCTGTAAAAAGTCCCTCTCTGGCTTTCTCATAGGCTCAGCTCAAGGGATTAGAAGGTGCTATATTGTCTCCCCAGAGCCTTCTTTCCTCCAAGCTGAACCTCAGCTCTCTCAGCCTGCCTGCACAGGAGGTGCTCCAGCTCTCTGATCATCTTCATGGCCTCCTCTGGACCCACTCTAACACATCTGCATCCTTCTTATGTTTGGGACCCCAGAGCTGGATGCAGCATTCCAGGTAGAGGTCTCACCACACCAGAGTTGAGAGGCAGAATCACCTCCCACCCCCTGATGGCCACACTGCTTTTGATGCAGCCCAGGATACAACTGGTTTGCTGGGCTGGAAATGCACATTGCCAGCTCACATCCAGCCTCTCATCCACCAGCACCCCCAAGTCCTCCTGCACAGGGCTGCTCTCAGTCCCTTTTTGACTCATTCAGTATCAGGAGTCAACGTATATAGGGCCCTGTTTTGAACTGTTCATGGTGTATCCATATTTTTTCTTTTCTGAATATTCACCTGCGACACAAAGTCACTCAACAGACCAAACAATGCAAAAGCAAAGGGCATCTTTCACTCAGGCTAAACTCCAGAGGAATATTTTCAAAATTATCTTTATTTTGATACTTATTTTTTTGATAAAGAAAAGTCTTTGGGTGACAGCATCACACTTACGATCTGGCCTGAAAGTATGCACCAAACTCTATGAGCAGGATATGCCCATCAAAAACCTTCTAACTGTGTTAGATTAACCAATTTAAAATGTATGGGTAAGCGTAAATGATTTCATATTTACTTGAATTTATTACTCCACTCCTCTACCACCACTCATTCTTCAGCATGCAAAACACTCCTGCATGTATTTGAGCATAAGAATTATCTCATTTGACACAAAATTATTGGGTCATATGGAATGCTATAGATTAGTCCTACTGTGTTTCATCTGCTTTGAACAGCCAAAAAGGATATTCAGCATCTTTTACTGCTCCTTTTACTAAGACTTCTGTTTTCCTTACATTCTTGCAATGAACTACAAAATACATGTTTTCCTCTTATTCAGCTTTGACAAATTAGCAGTCTGAATTTCCAAGCACAGGAATTCAGTGTTCCACACGTTACTGAATGAGGAAGTCATTACCAGGTCAAAGCTCAAATGCTGGCACGCCTGTGTGAAGTTATTTACATTCTTACACAAATACTTCAGGGGCACACAGTGCACATGGCACTTTCACACACTCCTGTCTTATGTGAGGTTATGATATGCAAGGCAGTATTTGCTATATCCAGGCCAATAGATTACATAACCATTCTGGTCTCATCTTTATCAATTCTGCCCGAAGCTTTAAGAGTCTCCTTTTAGAGGAGGAGGATCTTCAGAGGATTTGAAAAAAAATTCAAACAAAAGGCCAGCATATCCATGAAATGTAGAAAGCAGCCAACTACTCACACTTTAGATTTTGTCCAGGAATATGGCCATTTCAACACACAGAACAAAATACAGAGGATTACAAATGGAAAATACAAGGAAAGTGAGGTTTAGCAGCAAGGTAACTAAAAACAGAGATCGAGCCAAACTACTAACGCATTTCTTAAGATTCTTAGGAGACAACTGGACAGACAATTCAGATTGTACAGAAAATTTAATTAAAGTTATTTAATTAGAAATAGTATTATAGATAGTATATTACAGCCCAACACAAAACTTTCAGCCCACAAAACCAAAGCATTGCACCACAGATACTGGTAGAAATCAAGCCTTGCTACAGCTGATTTGAAGCTATTATATAGACATATAGACATGTATGTATTTGCAATACACGTACCTGTTCTTTAAACCAGACCAACTGAAGTTACATGGCAATAGCACTAATTCTATCCCTGATCAGCCAAGTTCATACATGTCATGGGGAATCTCTAAAGCTTTGGAGGAATTAACTTTTTTGAAAGAGGTGAATCCATATTTTTATTCTTTGCTGGTCCTGGAACTCCCGCTCTGACCTTATTTTCTACAGCATAGTAGTTTATGTTGTGTAAAGTTTCCAAGCTTGGAACATGAGCACAAGGCACACACCTAGACGGCTGCTCCTCATCTGGCCCTGACGCTTGTCCATCACTCCAGCAGAACTCTTTTGCACCATGTCTAGTGACTTGCTCCAAAAAAACTCCCCAGCTTCAGACTGTAACATCTAAAAGTCCTCCAAAAACTTCACATGTGAATAGCCAAAATGACAGCTATAATCCTCAAGCTCTGACAAACAGAAATGACAGAAGAACTGACCAAATAGCACAAATTCAAGTTTCCCTCTGCAGTTTCTGAAGCTGAGAATACAAGGCAGAACACTGAGCTTCTGGAAAGGCAGTCAATGCAGAAGATGCTGTACCAAAGCAAAAGCAATGCCTTGAGACACTTAAATTTCAGGGCACTGTGGACTGTGCCCAGACAATTCCAGTATAATGTAACATTGTTATGCTCATACTGCTCCTATGGAGATTATGAAAATACCAAATCTTAATGCTGTGAACAGAAGTGCTAAAATATGCAAGGCAGATCAAGTGAAAGACTTAGATTTTATAAAATGTCTCATTTATATTTTTACACAACAAAGATATTTAACAGTTTTGAGAGTTACTGTTGACAGACTTAAGTAAAAGGCAATGTTAAATGAAAGGAAGGCTTGTAAGGTTGGCCAACAACACTTGAGTCACGGCCCCATTTAGGAATGGGCTGTTCAGGAATAAAACACCTATTAGAAAGCAGTTACAAAGCAAAAACTGTAAGAGAAGTTGGAAACAATGCCCCGATGCTCTCTTTTGGGCTACATGAACTATTTTGTTTCTTTATTTGAAGGAGGTAGAAATACTTGAGAGAAGCAAATTCCCACAGACAATCTCCTATTCCAATAACCTCTCTTTAAACTGCATGGCAAAAGCCAATTGGAAAGTTTATCCCATTAAACTTTAATCAATTTTGTCACTAAAAGGTCACATCAACCCTTACTTTTGAGAATACATGCAACACCACTACGAGGAAGGAGGAAATATTTATTGTGCTGACAAACAGGGTGCACTGAGGGCACAAAGATGCAACAATGCTCCCAGGAGAGGGTGGCCACAGCCACGTCACAAGAAGACAACATCGCACATCAACTGAAATTACATCAACCTGATGGAATTCAGCAACACAGGTCCTATGAAATTTCATCTGCAAACACAGCCCACAACTCACCATCAGAACTGCCTGAGATGCAACAGGACACAGAATAACAGAGCATCCCAAGTGTACTACTTTGTACAAGGAAGGACGGATTATACCCAATTAAATCTTGCTTGCCCACCTACCCACATAATTTAAGGTTAATGTGTTGTTATATCACACTTCAAAATTGAGAGCAGCCTTGTTCTGTGGCCAGGCTTTACAAGTTCAGGCACACTGAACTCTGCCTGAAACACAGATGTTCATTATCCATTACCACAACAGCTTGTGTGCTGTGACAAAACACACGGGTTTCTGCAACATCTTTGTTTAATGCTGGCTTTATCAGCAAGCTGTAAACGTACCACAACCATCAATACAGGACAAACACAGAAACAGAAAACTGTACAGCAGTTCTAAGTGGTTGTAGGGCACAGCATAGCTTTCACTATGATGTCTCTTTCTGAACTATTATTTTGGTGATATCAGTATCAAAGGACTAGAAATGACCAACTGCTATCAAATTGAACTGTGCAGGCACACACACTCCCTTGCACGTGAAAATCAATACTGTTATTTAGGTTAGCAACAAGGAAGAGTGTTGCTCCTGAGCTAGACTCCAGGGGTAGGCACCGCTTTCCCACAGGCTTTTTTAACAGCATAAATATGGTTGCAAGTCAAAGGCAGCTTACGGATATTTCAGAGGGTCTCTCAAGGACTTGATCTGAAGAAGCAGCTGTCTATGAGAACGCAAGCCTATGACTTCAGGCCTTAAATCTTTATTAAGTGTTTTCCAGCCGCAGTTCCACCCAAACGAATGTTAGCAGGAGAGGACATCCAGTAACATCAGAATCAGATAGTGGCATTTTTCTTAATTTGTAACATGAAGGAACGGAGACTTTGTATTATGAGCCATTACAGCCATATTTATGAATCCACACGGAAAAAGCAAGTAGTTCCTTTCACCTCTAAGAAGGCCAAATAAATTGAACTACTTTTCAGTTAGTACTTAAATGCATACTTTCAGGAAAGGAAATACTGTTTTGCTTTCTTTTTTTTTTACTGATCAAGTAATGTTAATTAAACCCTATATTACTGAATACCACATAAAACTCATTTTTTAAATACTGGGGAAGACTTGTTTTTTTTCCCTGACACTAACATTTGAAAAACAAGAGTGAAGTTAATTTTATACATGACTATTTACCCAAAGTATTCTTATGATGTTATTGATCAATGCTTGAAGCACAGTATGTGTCTCAGTAGCAAAGTGATCAATATGATTGGCTGAACAGCCACCAGAAAAGCTGTTATTTTTAAGAGGATTATTTCTCTGAAGACACATAAACACTATCATGACTTATCTCGAATTCTCCATTTACCACACAAAATTATTCTTAAAAGGTATTTTNTTCTCCATTTACAACACAAAATTATTCTTAAAAGGTATTTTTTCATCCCATACTGAAAGTATGTTTCAAAAATCATAGGCAAACCCAGAAGTAGTCTATCACTAGCAGCAATCTTTTCTTTTTTCTGCTCTGAAAATCTTGTTGCCGATGAGACTGACAGTTAAAGCCCAATTAAATCAACTCCTAGATGGACAATGACAATACAGATTTCATCACTAGTCAAACATGAAATACTTTTTATAGAAATCAAGAAATAGAATAGCTAATCATCACATACAAATATACTCATTGTTCATGAATGCATTTTTAAGTGCTAACAAACCTAATTCTGAAATATCCATGCTAAGATGTCTAGGCTGATATTATTAGGTATTGTATTGGCAACACATCCATGATCTAGAAAAAAAGTCCAGCTATCAGTCATTCCCAGAGACTGAAAATATCTGTGGTCTAGCTACTGTAATCAGTGCAACCCAGCGCTCACGTATGGATGCCAGCTTACCTAGGAAAGGATTTGTTCCCCAGATGGACTGTCAGCACTGGACACCCAATGCTGGTTCAATGCCTTTGTTCTCACTAATTCAAACTTGATAAGCTATTTTCTATAGTGTGAACTCAACAAGTTGGAAAAATATTTATGCTATGACACAGCAGAATGAAAAATGAACTGAACTTGAAAAATTCCGTTTTCTACACTGGGAAATATTGGTGTGAAAACTTCACCACTATAACTTATGCATAAATGAAATAGCAGCGTTTCAAAGTAAAGTTTGCTTTAAAGACCTTTTTAACAAAAAAGAACAATTACCATTTTTAACAGTGCTAATACTTCCTCAATTGCCTCAAATGACACTGGCTTTTGTCTAATGTAAGAATGAACGCTTTTTCCTTTTAAAGAAGCAGATTTAACTGTAAAAGTATTAAGACACACTTTCTGTGCAGGCTATGCTGCTATAATGATAGGAATACACTGTTTCATACATTACCTGGCATGCTTACTGAGAACAGAAGATGTTAAGTCCCCCTTCAATGGCATTACACCACATTGCCACTCAGAAAGGGGTTTTTGCAAGCCTGGGTTCGACTACCTTATTATTACAGGTTCTACTATAATCACTGTAATTAAGGAATTGACAGCACTTCCATTATGAATTCTTTTCCAGCAGTTAATAATTGAGCTGCAAAATTTGCTTTGGGATAGAATTTTGCATCTGAGTGTGAATGCCTTTTTCAGTGCAAGAAAAAAGGGGTCTGGGTTTTTCCACTTTTCACTGAATACAATTATAACACTTAAAAACACCAGAAAGCATTCTAAAGAGTACAGTGCCTACAACAGTAGAGCAGCACTTTCAGAGTTTTTTAAGAAAATAATTCAATACAAATATCTTATTTTGGTTCTGTGGACATAACATAGAAAAGAGATTTATGAAATGTGGAGTCAGTTCCTGCCAATGTACTCTCGTGTCTTTAGGCAGGTAATGTCCCTGTGCTTCACCTTCCCTGTCTGGAAGGAAGAAGATAATTGGCATAATGATCTACACATGAAATGCACTCACTGAAATCTAGGGAACACACTGTGTAGCTGACATGGCTTTTTTAATATAATACACAACTGTTGACCCTTGCACATCTGCAGATCTTACATGCTTCCTTTGCAAGAATTCACATGGATGCTGTGAGTGTGACAAGTCAGACATTCAATGTCAACCTCATAAATACACTTGTTCCATATAATCAATGAGAGGGCTAATATCAAAGTTTCAGTATCCTGATTACACCTGAATATGCTGGAGGCTTAATTGCAGGAGTTTAGAGAGCTTAATATTTATATTACAGTAGCCTAACTGTTTGTAAATACCCACATAATTCTACATAGAAATTTTTCTGAGCTGTTTAAACAAACATGAAAATATGTGAATGAGGCTTTCGCTTACTCCAAGATCTTAGAAGTTACCATTGCTGATATTATCTTTTGCCAACTCCCTACATATACCTGATCAGAAATCTGCATCATAAAATCTGATCTTTTCAAATTCTAGAGAACTTCTTTGCCTGTCAAAAGGAGAACCTCTCATTAATGAGAGGTAAATCAACAAGAGAAAGGCTCTTGGAAGTAGCACCATTAAAAGAATTGCTCTACTTTCAAAACCCTAAACATATTAACTCTTCTAGGCAGTTAGGTGTACTTCTTTCCTGAGGGTTTTTAAACAGAAGGATTCACATCATGAGACCTGACGTCTGATGCCATCAGTCATGTCATCAAAAGAATTTCAGGACAGTTTGTGAACAGAGATACTGCAGTTATCAGTCTCTTCAATATTGTATTTTCTCTGCTTGCCTTGATACACAGTCATTAAGGATTGTGGTATCACTCAATATCCAGGGCATAATACTGACCAGAATAAAGTGTCATTATATCTCTACAGAGAAAATGAGCTTTGGGCTTTAATCCTCTGACACTACATTTACAATCACCTAGTACTTGCAATGCTACTTCTCTGAAATTATAACAGTACCCCTAAAAACAAAGAAAGGCTGTTCTATAAGTACTTAAAGCACAAGCTAAATGACAGAAGAAATCAGAACAAGTGAAATAGCTGAAATCAACACTTCATTGTACCAGTAAAACCTAAAATGTAAACACATCAAATCTTAAAAAATACAGTATTTATTTATAACTATGGTTTCAGGAAACATTAAAAAAGTTGCCTTTGAATCACTGCTAGAATTACATCATTCCTTCAAATAAATCCAAACAAGATTAATAAAATTCCTTGCTTTCCTGTGGGCACGTGCAGTAAATCACTCAAGTCCTTACAGGCCAGGTTGGACGGAGCTCTGANTCTTCAGCACTTTACCAACCACTGAGGAGGAACAGAAAGAGCAGCTCCCAAAGGTCTCGTCCACAAGGAGTCAGTGTCACCAGTCTGACTCTCTACCTGCTCTAATGCAGAGGTAGCTTACACAGTTTACCAAACACTAGAGTTCATATTATAAGAAAACAAGGTGACCCACTAATTTACAGGAACAAAAAGAAGCTACATGTTTTACAACTGAAATTCGGAATGAA
>WEIV01015466.1:53214-91952 GCA_013390005.1 Calyptomena viridis
TTTTCAGGGAATGCAAAGTTCAGATAGCTCATTTAGTCTGTTATAAACCTCACTACCAAATTACAGCTGTAGTTTGAATGAAGGAATGAGTCAATATGTCCTGCCTGGCCTCTTCCATAAGCTAATAAAAGTAAGTGGTTTATCTCCCCAAAATCAATATTGGTATAGAAAATCCAGATCAGCAAAGAAAGTTGACACCCTGTTGATTTAACCAGGTGAAAAATTACTGTATCTTCATTTTTTACCTGAAAGAAAGTAAACCAAATATTTGCAGAACGAGTTGCCTGTAATTGGCATTAGTCAGCTGCTTTACTCTCTCCTAGTAAATATACAGACGTGTAAACTGAATACTTCTAAAAATGGTGACTACTCAACTGTTTCAAAGAAGTCAATTTGCAAAGCAAAATCTTATTCTACCTCAAATAAGAAAAAGAGCAAAGCACCTCAAAGTTTTACTGTAAATACTGTCACACAATATCCTTTCAAGGTAAAAAATCTTGTAAAAAAAGGAAATAACTTGAGAATTACATGGTCTTCCCTCTTAAGCAAGCTATCCGTCATAAGAATTCAGCAGAACAAGACAGTATATGAAGAAATAAATTAACTGGAATAAAAACAATAGTCATGGAAAAAAAAATGCCTAGAATCACTTTTACATTTAATTTTAAATATATAAATAAATGAAGCAGCAGGACATGGAAAAATATACTGGTGCATTTCTTGTCCACACAAATTACTGTGCACACTTCATTTCTTAGGGCTTTTTTTCCACAAAGAAAAACAGCATTTCTTGAAAAAGTTCCACCAACTATATTCTCTTTGCCCCAATGCAAAGAGGTTAAGAATTGTTCATCTGGATTCCAAAGGTACTTCTGGGTGGTGTGAGATACCTTTGCAGAAATTGAAGGGTAAGCATCAGAAGCACAGTGATCAATCACAAGACAGCAAGCAAAAACAGCAGAGTTAGCAGGAAAAGCTACTGCTAAGAATCCTACAAGAACCCTGAGGGAAAGAAGAGGATTGAGGCAAAACAAAAAAGAAAAAAAGAGGGGAAAAGATGATAAGAGAAAGTAAGTTTAGAAGATGAAAGTGAACTTACAAAGCGAAGAGTGAGGAATGTTAGAAGAGACAAAGACTGTGACATTTGAGAAAAAAAACCCTTACTGGTAACAGAGAAGTGCAGAGGCAGAATTTTGGTTTCCTCATTTTATTTTTGGAAGCTCAGCTATCTTCAATCTGCCTCATTTCAGCTGCTTATGCACAGATCCCAGCGCTGACATGGAGTTTGCACAAATTTAACTGAACACTGCACTTTTACATCTGTGCAGACCAGAACAAAGAAATGAAGCTTGATTCACTTTCTAAATGGCCCAGTAATTTGATCAATTTTAGAGACACAGAAGGCATTACTAAAACTGCATTAGAATATTATTAAAACAGTGTTAGCTTACTCCATAATTCCATATCATCCACCTTCTCCTTGTTCATTTACCACATATACCCATTTCTTCTCCTCCACCCCAAGCCCACATCCTCACAGCCCATTAATTTTCATCTTTCATCCCTATGCCCTTCAATNGCAGTTATCCCCCAGGTGTAACTAATCAGGTAACCAAAGAATGCAGGCGGACATAAAGGTCTCAGGACAGGGTAAAGGACAAGCTGGCCCTTGACAGGTTTACACTGTCTCCCATGAAGAAGAGTGCAATCCAGCTGCCAGGGTCAGGGAAGACTGAGGCTGCAGTTTCCCTCTCCGCAGGACTTCTAGCAGGGATGTAAACCAAGGACTGATTTCCAGGCACTGTCTCACAGGGGACTCTCCCCAGCAATCTCTCCTGTCAAACCAACTCCACTCTGTACCAAATACATACATATGCACTCTGCAGGAGAAAAGAAAGAGAAAGCTATCCCACTGAAGTGAGTGATCCCAGAGTCACCTATCTTATGGAAGTCAAATAAGGACATTTGAGAGATAAGACAAGCATCAACAGTCCTTTTTTCTTGCAAAACCCCTGGGAACCTTAAATCTTTTGTTTCTATCGAAAAGTGTCCAAGAATCATAATAAAACATTGATTTTCTGTCTTAATAAAACACTTAAGTTTATTTCAGTCTGCCATATAACAAAGCAACAGTCTTTGTTGGCTAATGTTTTTTTTCATTTACTTTATAGTTCAGCCTCCAAACTAAACATCAAATAAATTTCAGACCTTAGAACTTTATTTATCATCTCAGTACAACTCCTACAGCTCTCAAGGATTAATGCATCTAGAAGCCAAAGGTTAATTATTTGTTGAAAGCCCCACCTGTGTAACAGCACATTAGGCCTATTTTTTCATCTCTGCCTTAAGCATTTTTGAAAGACACACATTTTACAATAAATGAAAAGAGGAAGACATACCATGACGCACAGAAGCATAAAGAAGCATAAGCATCTTTGCTGCACCAAATAGTAACTGAAAACATCCACTTCATCCTTAAAATCTACCAATTCTCTAAATCAATCTTTAAAATACACAATGCTCATTAGACAATATGTAAGCACTGTCAACATTTATAAAAACACATTACATTCTAAACTCATGTAGTAAATGCACTCCTATTAAACTGAAAGCAACATCCACTGTTGCACGGGCTGGGATAAATCTCCCTTTTCACTACAAGATTGTTTTTTAAAAGGGAGCAAAAATCTAAAAATTAACTGGAAGGGGTTGTGTGACTTTTTTACGTGCAATTAGACTTGAAGTCAACAGACTACAACATGCAGAGTAACAGATGTTCATTAAAAAACCTAATCTTAAGTTAGACTCGTAAGTACATAGTGTAACACTTAGATTAGCAAAACTGTGTGTACTGTACACATATTAAAGAAACAGAAAACAATCCTCCCTCTTTTCCATTTCTCCATACTCTGAAGTATCACTTACTGTACATGTAATCAGGAAGTTGGTTTGAATTATGGCATTAAATCAGAGGAGTCTGAATTGAAACAGAACAGTTTCAATGCACATATGTACAAATACACTTTCCTACCCTTCCTAAATAAACCTGCTGTCAAAATACACCTTTATATATATATATATATCTTTATCTCTATATCTCTGCAAGATCCAGCAGATCTTACACTGACAACTACTAAAACCATGAATTGGACCAACAGATCAGAACTACACCATTTTTTATGTGTTTGATGACAGTGCAACTGTATTCCCACTACAAGGATCCTAGGGCAAATAAACATATAAAGATCTGACTCTGACACAGGGTGGACCTCACATTCATCAGCTACATCATCCAGCCAAAATGAAGTTACACATATTACCTAACACATAAATACAACCAGAAATCTACTCGAGAGAGATCCCACTTCTGACTAAAGTGTTAAAATTTTGAGATCTGCTCTACAGAATCAGGACCCAGACTTCCCCCAGTTCAAGAATTATTGTATTTCCACAGATGTAAACTGCTTTTAATCTTGGACATTTTGTTTGCTGAATTTACATGGCAGCTGCAACCTTCAGTTGCAATAAAACTGCATGTAGCAGGAGCATAAATCACCTCCTTCCTACATATACTCACAAAGATTTTTTCACAATTCAATGTGCAGAAAATACATATTGTTAAGTGTACCGCTTGAATCCATCAGTAAAGGAGTCACTGCAGTGTACACTGTAATGATTAACATAACAATCGTTTACATGCTGAAAAAATTATGTTAATGACTTTTGCCTGTCCATTTGTGGGACCTTTTCCATATTTTCCAAAACCTATTTTTCCTCATTCACTGTACCATTCAAGCATTCAGAAAAATGCTTTATAAGTTTTAATGTGCCATCTCTAATAAGGTTCAAACAAGAGATTCTGACTATCATTTATCAATTAAAATTTATAATAGCAAATCATAATGCAGCTGTGTTTCAGAGAGAAAGCATTTCCATGGATGAGAGGTAGTAATTTCAGTGAAAAAAAAATCTTTAAGCATCATCAACAAGCTTAATGTATATTCTAAGAATGCAATTAGAGTGACCACAACATACAGTAGGTCTGAACTATTGAACTGCAATTAGCAAAACCCTTTTCAAATGTGCTGTACAGACAGAAAAAGATACAGAACACATACCAGATTTAGAAGTGGACAGTGCAGCTGTGCTTAATAAAGTATTAAATTAGTTGGAAAAACAGAAGAGCTAGCTCAAGGACTTGTTTACCAAGTGTTAAATACATTTTACACAACTTCACCAGGTTGTGGAAAGAATCATGAAATTAAGAAATGGGAATTCTACCTGTCAGCAATGCACAGGCCACATAGAACAGTTATGTACTTGGCAATACCCTAAAACACAAAAGCACAGGTCAGATACGCCCTGAGGTCTTAAAAAAAGGAAATTCCCATGGAGCCTCACATTCCTCTGCTGTAATCCTTCACGCAAGGCCAACTGAGAGAGCAGGTTTAAAGAGCAGCACTTGAAAGTGCAGTCCAATCTGGAATTGCAGGAGTAGTCAAAACAACATCTGAAACAGGAGGTGCAACCTGCATCCTAAGCAATTTACACAACTTAGCAGGTGCACCAGCATATTTGGCAGCAGTTGTAAATTCCTCCTGGCTATCACACTGCTGTCCAGACATGCTGCCTTGTATTAAGAAAGCTTACCAGCAATGTTCAGAAAGTAAAAGAATAGTGATTGCAGGCCAGATCTACTAGTATGAATCTCATCCTTGTTTTCAGTACTGAAGAAATATGCTAACGGTTTTTAATTATTTCCCTTCTTGATGGCAGAAACGAGTCAGTGTTTATGTTACTTTCTGCTTTTTTTCAGACCTGCCAAATCCTCCTGCAAAGAGTTGAGAGACACTTCAACTCATCCTCCAATTGCAAATGGACTCTGGCCTCCTCTCCTACCAAGCTGAGTCTCACAGCCCCCCCTTCCTTTCCTTTGGGCATGGGTGCAGTTAGAGCACAGAATAAATCCAATCCGAGAACTCAACTAGATGAAATCTAATCAGACAAAAGCAAAGTGATTTCTCCATAGGCTTAGTCATGATGCTGCTATGATGAGGAACAGCCACAAAAATGAATGCTAAGGCCTGAGACAAAGACAACAGCAGGAACATCCCTCTGGTGGCAGCATGGACATTTTAGAAACTTTAAGTAATTCTAACCATGGCTGCAATGTGTAATAACATTCAGCAGTCAAAAATGAAGTGGCAGCACATCCTCGTTAAAATTTTGCACAGTTTAATTTTAAAGTATGTCTCAAATGGTTTATCCACCCCAACCCTCTAGGGGCTGACTTAACTAAGGCTTTGTCAAAAGCACTAAGCGTCAATATTTTTTGTCTCTCATTTGCTACCCTTATGAAAAGCATCCCTGTCCATCTTAACACACTGTGTGTCAAAGAAAGGTTTTGTAACAAAATGAGTAATACTAGTGTATGCTACAGCTGAAAAGCCTATCATTACTTATCCAACTGCAAGCCCAAAAAAAGCTCATTTGCCTACTTGGCCCCAGAGAATGCCCAAAGACACGCAAAACTATATGCTAATATACGGATATACTGGATTCTATCCAGGAAACACCTGTGTACATGTAAGGGAACTCTACCATTTCCGCAGAGTTTCAAACAAATTATTTCTTCCTTCCTTTCAGAGTAAATGGCTAAAATTTGTTCTCCCATGAGATGAGTAGAGCATAACATTTTAACCTTTACATGCTTCCAAATTCTTGCAGGAAGTTTTCATGCTGGTCTCACCACCTCTTTCCTGTAACCATAAGGCTACACAAAGACCTTTCTTCATCCCACGTGTTCTCCAGCAGAGAGATTTTTGCAAGCTAATCTGTGCTGGTTTGCAAACAGAACTTCTCTGCACACAGGAAGGCTGCCCTGTCACCACTAATCGTGTTCCAGATACAATAACTATGCAGGCAGCACTAGGCAAACTTAGGACACACACATCCTCACTCCTTCCAAGCATCGTCATTTCAGTGGCTGTCAAATCTTATTCTACATGTACCTTACACCCTCAATAACACTGTGACTGCTTCCAAGAAGGGGGAAGGGGAAGACTTATCAAATTTTCACATCATTCCCTATTTAGGGCAGTATCTGCTCATCCAAGCTCAAGAGAACAGTATTTAGCCCTTTAAACACGGTGTTAAGAACAAATGTATAAGGCAGTAGTTTTCCAAAACAATCACTTTTGTGCTCAAGGAAAACCAGCTCTCTAAAGAAAAGCGGCACCACAAAGAAATGCAGCATTTTGTTATATATATTCTGAAAAAAACCCACCAATAAAAACAAACAAACAAAAACCCCACCCAAAACAACCAAACAAAATAAAACAACAAAAAGTAACAAAACCACAGTCCACATTTTTACCTGTTTTCTTTCCTCCTTCTCGACCTTTCACTGCACTTTGGTAACAAATGCATTTGATGAATTACATGCTGGCTCTGGGTCTAAAACACAAATGAAGGCTATTTTCTTGAGGGCCATTTGCTAGAGAAAGTCACAGAAAAAAACAACTGCTCTCCTTGGCCAATGCTGAGGATGGCAGGAAGATGGCACAAGAAAGATTCGTGTCAAACAGAGACGTCTGGAAGCTTTTATCACTTTACTGTTAAAAGTACGTCAAAAAAAAAGGCTTGAAAATTGCAGGAAAATATCCTGAGGATACAACTTTCTCTTCCTGTTCTACCCCTACTGCTCCGATAAAACTTCTCTACAGTTTTAATGAATCTTCAATGACAATGAGTGTAGTTTACTGTTTGTATTTACACTTAATGTTTTGAGCACTTATTTTCAGTCTATTTTCAATAAATTAGAACCATAGAACCAAAACGAGGCCAATTCAGAGTGCTATGACCATCTCTCAAATGCACTGCCTTTCTTTTTTGCCATGTTTTTCACTTTTTTTTACTATAGATCTGTGCTTTTAGGGTTTCTACTATGCCTGCTTGAAGATACAAAATAGTTACAGAAATCCTACAATATTCTTTTCTTTCTCAGAAATGATACAGAAACTTCCAAGTATTTTACTGATAACTAATGCAATATGAAGTAACAACACCGGACTTCCAAGACCATCATCTAATATGCATTAGAAAAGGTGCCCCTGATATAAGATGCTTATAGCTATTAAGAGTAGATGCTAAAGGGATGTCAAACATCACAAGCTTACCTTCATGCAAAGAAATAAACTATGAACATCAGCCCATTTTACACTTGTCACTGAAAATGTGACAGGTGGTGCCAACAACAGGATGCTGCTCAGGAAACTTGGACTAAATATACCCAAATCCAATAGGAGAGTACACATAGTTGTATTAACTGAGTATTGAATTTGGTCTGGAAGCTTTACACCTTACTATCAGCATGCTGGAACCTGTATCCTCTGACCTCAACTCTCCTCACACACACATCCATGCAATGTTTGCATTAAAAGGTAAGATTCTTGTAAGCATTTCTTTGAGCATAATCCAATTCTACTTACAAGCTCCTCTTTAAAGCTGTAAGAAGACATTAGTTTATTACACTTGAAGCCATTCCCTCTGAACACAGAATGCAGCAAGGCACCAGTTGTCAGAATATTGAAATTAGGCCCATGATTGCCTTTAAAAGTATGCATCAATTAAAATCAGCATTTTAAACAGCAGATGAACAATACCCCACCTCTGAGACTCCTTTTTTGTATAGAAAAACTGCATCTACTGTGAAAGTGCCTTTATTTTTAACATTCACCTTCTTTCTGAAGAAGGGTTAGTAGCCTTATGACTAAAGTGCCTGTCACAATGACATTTTTTCTAGTAGCTGGAAAACAGAGTCAATTTAACCCCACCAAAGAATTATCAAAATTGGAGGATCCTGCTTTCAAACACATGCCTTCCAATTGCATCAAGAAATTTCCACAAAATAAAAATACTATAGCAGTGTTTGAAACGCTGGTGCTCCCACCAACTGGTTATAAAATTCGTATCATTAGCTACACTTGAACAACCCCCACACCTCAGTGTGTCATACCAAACAGAACTGACATCGTTTCATGCAAATGCTTCTTGAGGGGAAAAGAATCCTGCAAAAAAAAAGGGTTTGGAGTTACAGGGCAATGAACTGAGTATTTAACACAAGCTGGGGTCTGCAGGAGGAATGTTTTAATATCTACTGTGCTAGTGCCTCTCCTTTGTAAGCTGGGACCTGAGCTTTCTCTCCCTGCAGTATTGAAACACAATGCATCTAAACAGCAAGGACTGTAGCCGATTTTTATTGATTCTGCACCACTTCAACATCACATCTCTATGTTCAAACTGCATGTTAAATATGTATTTGAAGTAACATACACATCTCAATGATTGATTTGGAGCACTAAACACAAAACTAGAAGACCACAACGTGACACTCGTGTTTTAATTATTATTTTCTTGAGAAGCTGAGAAAACGCATTTGAAGAAAAGGCAACCTAATTTAATAGGCACAGCTTTAAACTAAATGAATATGAGACAAATAACTCAGAAATAATTCTGGAAAGGGGATTACACACCAGTTCCAATTGCATTTTAAATTCTCTCAATCTCAATACTGGCTACATATGCTCACAGATATCTGATACGCCACTTCAAGGAGGGGACAGATGCCCTCAGGGTACAAACATGCACACCAAGTATAATTCAGGCTTTATCAGAACCTAGCTATTGCTCTGGGAAGGTCTGGTCCTGCACTGCATAGGGAATGTGCTTGCAGAGATTGGACTCATCTCAGTGCTTCTCTCTCTGTGACATAGGCTTTACGTAGCATATTTACACAGAGGAGAAAGAGATTAAAAAGTTCCGTAAGAGAGCAAATGCTTGTTAAACAACTTGTAAAAATGGGTTAAACTCAAGACACAGCACTAGGATCTAATCATCCAATTAGATTTAATTAAATCCACCATTCATCAACTCCTTAGGAAAACAATATCCATACTAGTGCACAATAATAGTAAACTGGGCATTCCAAAGTCTTACTGATAGCTGATCTATAATACAACAAAAATACTGTGCTTTCTTACAAATTGTGAGACTCTCACCAAAAAAAAGGCTCACTTGAAAAAAAGATGCCAGCTTTTCAAAACTCTGCCATCTTCAAACAAAATGCAATAAAAAAAAGCTTTCACACTTTTCATTCTCCCTTCCAGCCCATGTTTCTTGCTTTTAAAGTTGTGCTAGTCAGAATCAATAAGAAACCTGAGCGATATTGCAAAGCAATTTTTCTTGTGCTATTTTTTAAATGTCCCATGTATTTCTGGCACATATTTACTATTTCTGAGCAAATATGCAATGCACATACAACAGCTTAATTTTTACACTTGAAAGTGTATGTGGATGAGTAAGCATAAGAGATGATAATTAGTCTATATGATTGAATCTGATATGGACTGACTAGCTTTTGCAAATAATGAAAAGAACATTCCACATATGCAGGAGGAAAATTTCTATTTAAATATTCTCAGAGTAATAAGGTTTGAAACCAAATGTGATTATTTGCAGAAAATACCTGTTACCAAGAAAATATTAGTGCCTTAAATCTGAAGACAGAGATGACCAATAGTGTGCCTTGACTTCTATTAAAAAAAAAAAATTTTTCATTTCAACCTAAAATAATTTATTTTCAAGTAACAGATGAAAATATCCATAAAACTGTTTGTCAAAATAAAATAAACAGATTCCATCAAAACATTCTACAAAAAGACACCATTGCAACCTATACCCTCCTCTATGATCCAGTCTAGCAGACTATGCTAGTCTGCTAGAAAGTCATTTAAAAAAAAACTGTAAGATGCTATCCTTCAAAACAAAACTGGTGCTAGCAGATTCAAAAATGGACACTCTCAAACCAAACAGCTTGACAAGTTGTTTTAATGGTCTTCTATTAATCCTTGTCTATGTACTTAAGTATTACTTAAGTAAATACACACTTGTGTATCTACGAAGGACACATAATAATGGTCAAGTCTGACACTATATAATACCAATAGTAAACTTTGAATCAGCAGCATCTAAGTTTGTAGGCATCATCTTGCTAACTTTACTGTCTTAGAGTTTCAACACATGCACAGTGAGATCAAGGATAATTTTGTCGCCACTTCACACGGTAAGTGTGCCACGCCAGGTGTTAATGGGTCACTAATAATCCAATTCAGATGGTTTTGCAAACTTTTAAAAGTTGCTTTTTCAATGTGTAAGAAGCACTGCACAGACAACACACCGGCTCGAGCCTGAGCCCTAAATGAAGCCAAGCAAAGGCTGTGCTGAGCTGGAAGGGGTGTCGCTGCCTCACTGAGCACTGAGGAACAGGTGAAGCCACACTTCCAAGCTGCAGGGCTCTTCCCTCAGCTCTGAGGATGCTACAAGTCGCTGCCATGCTGCTGTCTGAGCTCTCAGGCCATTTTCCAGCTTTATACACCTCCTTGTCTTGGTGCCAAGTCTTTCACAGATTGGAAAGATGCAAAGAATGAAACCAAAGCCTGTACAGTCTATAATTAACTCAGTTTTCTAAGTCAGACAGTGGCTTTGTTAGTTTGAATTCCCAAAATTTGCAAATCCGTGCTTCTGACAAAAGAACAGCTCCTAAATTCAGTCATTCAGACACTGTATTTTTATCTCCAGATATACGTATGTATTATACTCCAAAGGTATGAGGCCTTGAAAGTCCACTGAGTTCACTTACTTAGCATCATATAAATTACAAGACTATTTTACTTACGCTTGCCTTTACCATAAACCCAAATATTCCCAGGAAAGAATTATAGTTCAATAAAATATTTCTTTATGTCCTTTCTGACAAACCACAGTTGTCAACTGAATGTACCACTCTTTGATTAACATGTTTGATTTTACTTTCACTATGCGATTACAAAGCAATATGACTGCATATTTCAAATGAACAACATAGCGTTCTAAGTATTTTCTCATTTAATACTGTGGTCTAATGTCAGCCAAACTGTGTCTGGCCATTCTGGTGCTCTCCACAGCATATTTCTTTTGCATGAAAACACAAACACACAAGCACTAAGAACATGCTACTGCAAGGGACAGCAGCAGCAGAGAGTATAAACACTGTCACCTTGGGACTAATTTTTAACATTTCTTACCTCATATGAAAATCACTGAAGGAAGAAGTTCCAAGAATGTATTTTTGCATTTCAGCATGCTTTATTTCATCTTAATGAGAAACTCCTTTGTTACACCAAAGTAACTGAATCAAGATGCACATATGCGTAACTCAAGTAACTCTGATCTTACTGCAGCAACCTTTGGGCTCCCTTCCCAGACATGGCCATCTGAACAGTGCCTCCCTGGTTCCCACGGCCTCCTATCAGGTTGCAAGTCCCCAGTACCAGGAACTTGCTGCTTTTACTTTAAGAAATATAGAAAAATCTGACACAAACTATTAGCAAATGCATGGCAATGAGGTGACCTCTTTCAAATCTTTCTTAAAAAACAACATGCACATAAACAAAAAAACAAACCAACAACCAACAAAAGAAAAAAAAAAAAACACACCAAAAAAAAAGCACAAAAAAACCCACCAAAAAAACCACCTCACAAATTACATCTCCCTTAAATTGAAAATTATAGTAAAGTCAGAAAAACAGATTATGATAAATAGAGGTGGGACTCCTCGAGGAAGTGAACCATTGACCCTGATCCAAGAAAGCATTTGGCCAATTATTAACTTCAAGTACACAAAGCGATTCTACATAACTCTCCCGAGCTATTAAAAAAATCTGCTTAATTGTCAGCCAGGTAGAAAGCCTGACTGCTTACAATTATTCTTACAGTTGTGTGCCAATTCTACTGGTCAGTGATGGAGATCTGAAAGCAGTACTTCTATACACTGTTAATTGTTACCATTTTAACGTATTAGCAAGTCAGATGACTTCAAACACTTGTACACACATCCTTACAACCACATGTGAAAGAAGTTTAACTCAAGTCTGTCGACCTATTACTTTATATAAAACCAAAAGCAAGTGTATAGAACTTTCAAAAAGTGTCTCTGATCATTACTCTCTCTCAACTGCAAAACATCCAAAACTGAAATGCATGTGTCACAGACATGTGACACAGTCTATTTCTGCAGAGATACAATCACATATTACTTAAAATTTAGTGAGTTCTTTTTGCCCCTTCACTTCGTTGTAACAAGTATTTTCAAGCATGTAACACAATACTTCATTTTATTATCCCACTCAATGACATGTTCCAAAGCATCTGGAACTTGTTAGTGTCAAAGACAATACAACTACACTAACAGTAAGAAATATTGAAAGTACCATTTTATAGTAATTGCAGTAGTTGCTCATTATAACCAATTTTTTATTGAAAAGTTTGTCTAAAACATACAGATAAGGCTTAGTGTGATGATTTTCAATTTCAGTTGGTTTCCCACTATATAATGCAAATATGTATTATTAATGAAGTTGGGTAGAGGAGTTCCATCATACCTGACTTAAGAGAGTATATTACGAGTTTAGCTTCCCTAAGCTTTCTCTATGAAGAACGGTGGGCTCTGTAAGGGAGGAAAACAAGGAACTAATCTAATTTAGATAGTCTGAATTGCTTTACAGAGAAGACTCTCAATCTCTGCTGACCACAGAGGAAAAATTGACTATTTTTCCTAGAATAGAGTCTAGAGTCCTAGAATTAACATAACAATCTGCATTATGTGATTGAAGTAACTCAAAAAAGCACACCTTGAAAATAAAAACATATTCTGAAATATGACTACTTATTGCTTTATTCATGAAACTGAAGACATCTTGAGAAGTTAAGTCCCTACATCACATCTCACCTTCCCTGAAGAAGAAACCAACTGCAGGCATTTCACATCCCCCTGCTGCTAATCAGAGCCAATGGGACCTGCATTAATGACAGGGACACAGTTCTGCACTGTAACACTGTAGTAATCCACAGGACCAGTTCACTTACTGCTTGTAACCACGACAGCAGTTGTTGAATGAAGCCGGGCTGTCTCCTCCAAGCAGGTAACCCAGAACATGCCTTCTCCCCCAAGAAGGTAACTCAGGACAAGTTTTCTACTATGTACACTCCTCTGTAACATTAGCAGAAACACTCTTCTCACCTGTTCCTCACTTCAGAACAACTCAAACATGCAGCAGACAAGAAACTCCCTTTTCCTCCACAAACCTTCTGTCTGAAGTCACTTGACTTTTAGTTCAATAGAGCTAAAACATCGGTAGCAAAATCACTGCCATTGCTGTCCTGGCTGAAAAGTATAAAATCTAATAATGTTGTAGTTGTCATAAAGCATCCCAGAGAGGTAGAAGCTTGTAGCCTGCACTTACACAGGAGACTAGGAGGAGTTAACGAAAAGACAACTTCCAGAAGGTTGTTCAACTACTGTGAAATTATCTCTGGTGCTACACAGAGATTATCTTAGAAATCTCAAAAATATGGACCGCCATAACTTGAGGGTAGCAGGAAATATTCCAAAGGTGTCCTTACACATACCAGAGGATTAAACCCAGAAAAATAACCCATTAGGCCATATTAGGCTTAGCTGGCATTAAGCTAACCAATTGTCATGGTTTGACTCTGGCTAAAAGCCGAGAGCCCACACATAGATCTAAAATTCTCAGAGAAGGGAAAAAAAAACCTCCGACTTTTGTGATAAGGATTACAAGCAACTGTTTATTAACTACTTCACACAAGCAAAACAGGCTCTAACTTAGAATGTTAAGAGTTTACTACTACAACTACAACTACTACTAAAATCAGAGCTTAAGAGTTTAAGGGTGAGCAGTTCGATAGTTGTTACAGACACCTTTCTCCCCCCCCCACCCCTCCCTTTTAAGATCCTTCACCTTCCCCCAACAGCTCGGGAAGGCAGGTGTGTGTGTGGGGGGAGGTTTACAATCAGAGATTTTCTTTGCTGCTGTTCAGAAGAATGAGAGAGTCCCACCCCAGCTTTCCTCATGGGGTCTTCTCCACGGAAACAGTCTGTTGCAAACTGCTTCTTAGTGGATTCATTACTAACAACAGTTTTCCTGGTACTGTCGTCATGTAAATCACTTTACCATAGGTGCAGTCATTTCAGGTGCCGGCTGCTCAGCTGCTTTCAGTGCTTCATGTGCTTCTCACGGCCATCAATTGTCCCAAGAAATGCTGCTCTGCCTCCAGCATCTCTTCTTCTCACGGCCCACGGGGTTCCACCAGGCCCCTCTGCTCCAAACACAGGATCACAGCCTCTCTTTTCCGGCATGTCTCTGTTCCAGCGTGGAAAAATCTCCCAGTCTTTCCACGGGTTCACAGGCTGAAGACTCTTCGCCCCTATGATTCCTCACAGATTGCTGGGGCCCTATTCCAGTGTTTAAGGCATCTTCTCTTTCTCCTCTCTCTGACCTTGGTGCTAATCAAGCTCCGCACCCTCCTGTCTCTTAAGCGGCCATGATGTTCTGCGCAGACTTTCTTTCTCTACTCTTTCTTAAATATGTTATCACAGAGGTGTTGTTGCCTGACCTTGGCTAGCTTAGAGCAGAGAAAAACTCTAGCAGCTTCTTAAAGAAGCCTCTCTCCTAGCCCCCCCAGCTAATAAAAAACTCTGGTTACTTAAAACCACAACACCATTTGTATCTAACCAACAGGAAAAATTAAAACACACACTAAAAATGTAAAAAAATAAAATAAATTTTACTCACCATTTTGCCAAAATGTAACAAAATACAATATAATCCATTGCATAAAAGTTTGTAACTACTGCCTCCACAGACACATAATCTAAATAAGGTGACTACAATGAAACGTTTCTCCTGCCATTTACCTTTACAACATCGCAATTACCAAATACAAGGAAATAGGAACTTCTTGGTAGAAAATTTTACATTTCCATTTGGAGGCTATTTCAGTGTAAATAACACACAAGAAACCNTTTGTCCCTAACCAACAGGAAAAATTAAAACACACACTAAAAATGTTAAAAAAAAATAAAATAAATTTTACTCACCATTTTGCCAAAATGTAACAAAACACAATATAATCCATTGCATAAAAGTTTGTAACTACTGCCTCCACAGACACATAATCTAAATAAGGTGACTACAATGAAACGTTTCTCCTGCCATTTACCTTTACAACATTGCAATTACCAAATACAAGGAAATAGGAACTTCTTGGTAGAAAATTTTACATTTCCATTTGGAGGCTATTTCAGTGTAAATAACACACAAGAAACCTCACTTCAATTTTCAAGCGACAATTTCACTTAATTTCTTTAGACTTACTTTTGATAAAAACACAAGAGCAGATACTTCAGGAGGACTAGAAAAGGGTTATCATCTTATTTTTATTTCACCTGAAGCACAAGCGAACCAAGATCTCTCAAACCTGCATTCACACCTCCCCTACTGTAACATTTTGATTCTGATCTAACCATTGCCAGAGTTTTTACTAGCAGTACCCATTTGCTAGAAGCCAGTTTGTTTCTCCCCAAGGGGTAATTCCTGTAAGCTAAATACATGTATCATATGAACCACTACAAGGCAGGCATGCTTTTTTCCTGAAAACGAATTTATACAGCACTGTAGTTTTTATTGCTCAAACACTAGGCTGCTTCCAAGTGTGGGAACCACGCAGACATTTTAACCCCTGGTCATGTTAAGAAGAGACATGAACTCTAGCCCATCAATATAATTTTCATGGGAAACTTTGTATAGAAAGCTTAGTAACCATCCACACCAAATTCCATATAAACTGCTAATAGGCTTCTCCTGAACAAGCCTTCACCTAAAACACTGGACTTACTCTTTATTGAAGATGGTTTGGCATAAACAAAGAGAATGAAATCACTTATTTCAATAGCTAACAGAAGATCTACTTAGTATTTTTCCAGCATTAATACCACAGCTGCAACAGACGAAGATGCTTCTGATGCAAAAAAATGCACACTTACAAGTTACAACTAGCACAATGCATAAATTCACCTGTGTTTTGCTCTTTCCAAACCTATGCAATACTTCTGTTAGAGTAACTTCACTACTCACAGAAGAATCTCAGTTTCTCCCTTCCTGAGGAGGCATGAGGAGCTTGAAAGACTTTTGAATTTTTAAAGGTGCTCTCTTTCAACCATTATTTCTAACAAGTTTTCACAAATCAAAGAGAATACAAGTGCAAATGTTTATATTATCGGAGGACTGATGTGTAGCAATGCAGTCACACTCAAAACTAAGCATTCCTTCTGTCCCCTATGCTTCTAATCTAGGCAATCAGATTTAAAAGGTCTCTGCAATTTCAGAGACTTAGGTAAAAATCCTTGCTGGAACTCTGATTTCTGTGCATTGCTCCTGACATTTCACAATGGCACCAAACAAACTACATACTCTTAAAGAGATCAATCACAGCTATACAGGAAGTCATTTACTGTGTCCCATAACAGACCACTAGACCAATTTCAGTACATGAGAATTACAGTAACCACCAGCATGAAAAAGGAGTTAGACTCTCAATTAGATGAGGGGATTGTTCTTTGCTCTGAAGCCTGAGGTTGAGAAAGGAGGGAGGGAATCCCTGTTACTGACAGGCTTGAGACATCTGCACGTCCCCAGCTTTGTGACTAGATTTTTTGTGACTACAGGATCAAAAAAAGGTGGAATGGGGGAGGAACCCTAAATCCCTCTACAATCGTCTAACAAGTATTCTGTAAAAAAAACCCCTAAAATAACTATGTATATATTTTTCTTCACTTATCCTTTAAATGCGTACAGCATAAACTTACCTTATTCACGTACCAAGTCTCCTTGAAGTACCTGTTGATCAGAACAGTGAGTGATGGTAGGTTCACGCCTGTAGCCCCACTGCACCAAATGTTTAAGACAGAGCAATAGCCCACGTGTCAGTTTATTGTATTCAATAAAACATCTCAGCCTAAGCAGGTTCCAGTTCTAGTTACATATACAACGAAGGATAAAGTTCAACTCTAAATGGCTTGAGAGAGAACACAAGTGGGGTTTTTTGGTTATTGTTTTAATCTGGTGTACTAAAAAACCCATATTTCAGTTTACTGCAAGGACAATATACAGTAAACAATAACTCAACACTTGCAATATTCCTTCATCACCCTTCTCAATTAGGGAAACACAAAAGAAAAAAGGAAACATAAAGAAAGAAATAAATTTCCAACAAAATGTGAGGGGGAAAAAGTAGTGATGCAATACAAATAGAGAAACAGACTATGGGAACAAATATTTTGAGTGATAAAGTAACTATAATTTAGGCCAACAGCTTCCTCCTCAGCGTTAAAAATCTAACTATAATGACATCTTCTACATACCCAGACTGGTTGTGGGAGTATAGGACATTTAAGCACATACTCAGCTGTTGAATCAGTGTGTTTGAGCATCAGTTAATAATCTCCCAAAAAACACGGCACCTTCTGTTCAACATTCATTCATAAAGTCCAGATCAACAGAGAACATGCTTAAAAATTGCAGTCAGTCTTGAATGCACAGATACTAAAATGCAGACTTTTTTTTACTCCAAGTTGACTGCCTAGTGCATGTACCCTGACTCCTTTTCTCACAACTGACTGCAAATTTTATTTTAGAAATATGATAAATCGACAAACAGGAAATATTTTATCCCCTTTTAAATTCATCTTTATTCCGTTTTTCCTTGTGCATACTCTTTCAGCAGTAAACAAACATATTAAAGCTGTTCAGCTCTGATTAGCTCTTATAATAGTCTCAGTATGGCAGTTCTACACAAAACTCTTTTCTCCCAAAAGCCTGCCAGATTCCCTTTATCGAGATATCCATCTGTACTGACACGGAGATTAAGAGTTCTTAATCCACTTCTAAATTCTCTAACTCATACGAAGCTGCTCCTGTTACTTCACTCTAAATAATGTTTTGGGCAATAGAGTCAGGCAGAGGTCTTTATCTCTCCACGGTGCTGCGCCAACCCTCTTGTAACATCTCTGCATTTCAAGCATCTCATTGTTACAGATGAAGTCTTGCAATCTTCACTACATAAACTTAGAGCACTGAACTTTCAAGCCTGCTACTTCTCTTTGTAAAAAGGTGATTCTGTAAGAGCTGCAGGAAAACAGCTCTTGCACTGCTCTGAAGTGCAGTACAGAAGGGAAGCAGCACCACAGGTCCCTACAGCAATCAGCTTATACAGCAAAGCATGATAACCTTTATCTTAGCATGCACAACTGCTAATGCTGTTATGGGTTATTAAATTATCTGGCCCTGTTAGAATCCAACTCCAATATTTAACTCTCTGACCTCCAGCAGGCAGTGTGCAGTGACATTTCCTGATAAAATACATCCCACAATTTAAATTGCAAAAATTCCTTGGGTATACAGTGTTTACGTTCAACGCTTCCATGAACAATGTCGCTATATAGAATGTCCTTACACAGATGAAAAACACTTATTTCACCATTATACTGATAGTAACATCCTAATGGCTAGAAAAAACAGGCTGTTCCCATCATTCCTTTCTTTTTTTTTATACTCACCCATATTTTATTATTTCACATGGATATCAACATCCTTAACAAAGCTAAACATCTTTTGGTTCAATGGTTTCCAGTCTCTATTGAACTAACTGGAAAATCACCTATTTGGACATAAACATAGAATAACCCTGCTGTCCTTGGCAGAGCTACTGCAGGCTCCTAACAGCCTAAATATGAAATAAAATTTTGCCCTTTATCAGTTTTCCCATTACATGAGGTGTTCCAAGCAACCCCTGATTGACCAGTGATCAACAACACCATGCCTATTGAGATGCTGGAAAGCATAATTTTATTTGCTTATACAATAACCAAAGCACATCTCTTGAGATATCTAATGTTCCACTATCCTGTGTCTTGGGGTGACTTTATGATTATCCCACATTCGTCTCCTCTATGCCAGGAGAAAAAAAAGTGAATCTTGTGCTTTTAAAAACTGAGCCCCAAGAGCCAAGAGAAAAAAAACTAGCTAGAGAAATCTTTTCAAAACAATTCTACTGTCTCAAGGTCAATTTTTGCNTTATTTTGGTGTTCGGTGTTGTTGGTTAAATAAATAGTTGTTTTGGGTTTTTTTTCCCTTTCACTTTCCTTCGAGGAAATATTTCTTTCCTCAAACCTGGTAGGAGAGGGTGATTGCAGCCTGTTTTTATCAGAGAATATTTATTTTTCTGAATATATTTGTTCCAAATCAGGACATCCTGGAATACATTTTTTAGGCTGCATAGATGTTTTAACCTCTCTTAAGCTTCTACTGCTACTATTCACCATGTTATGGTAAAATATTCTAAAAAATTGTAGAAACAAATCATATCTGATACATGATTACAAGGCTTAGGCGTCTAGACCATGGATTTCAGCATCATGTCACTTTTTAATTCCTGTTAGCTGAATTTCCATATTAGCTCTCTTAATAAGCAGCAATTTAGACCTCACACTTTCAAAAAACTTCAGACTTCCTTCTCTGATCACAGGATTTATCATTTGTGCAAGATCTAAGCTGCCAAGAAAAGAGAAAATACTTTGTTCAGCTGGACAGGGTGCTAGGCCATCTTGTCTAGACCATGCTTTTAGTAAAAAAGGTTGAACCAGATGACTCTTGAGGTCCCTTCCAACCTGATATTTATTCTATGACCCTGTGATCATCTCAGCTGAGTCAGAATTCTCAGGAATAATCATTTATCATAATCAGGACCTAATCAAATTTCTGTTTCTTCTGTTTCTGGAAGATAAAAAAAAATTGCCTCTAATTAGAAAGCACAACAATATTTTTTTGTTTTAATGCCAATACCATTTCCTGAACCTGTAGCAGACATTGTTCTACAAAAATCTAATGCCAGGTAAAAAAAAGAAGGCTGACGCATTTGAACATTAATCTCCTTTCCTTAATTCAACTGCTTTTTCCTTCTTTCTCAACATCATCTTCCCTTTCCTATTTAAGTCTTCAACTCCAAAAGCCCCTGCGGGATTACTGAAAATGATGTCCTGTTCTCCTTGGACAGGATGGGACAAGATGCACAAAGAAAAGCACACTGAAACCTGGCAAGCTGCAGTCCAGGCAACTACGGCAGGAGATCAGAGGGCTGCAAGAGCTCAGGGCACACAGAACAATCACACCTCACCAAACACAGAGAAGCGCAACACCAGAGCTGCACCTTCAATTGGCAGCTGGAGGTAAGGAGACTCTCTAACAGCAGCATTCCTGCTTTTGACATACCGGGGAAAAAAAAACACTGGAAAGAAGTGTTTCAGTGCTTCTGAAGTGTTCAGGAAAAGCATAGTTTAATGCACTTGGTAACAAAACTGGGATTTAAATACAAAACTGAAGTGCATAGGGCAATGGAGATGAGTGTGGTCTGAGACTGTTTTTTGCCATTGCTACTCAGTTAACTTTTACTTAGGCACTGCTAATCAATCTCTTAAGGAAATTAAATAGCAATAATTTTCTACACAAATTCCCAGGTGTCTGCACTTACTGTCTTACTGTGAACCCAATCCAACATACATAGATACTGCCTTTTTCTTTCCCCTGATTTAAGCTTGGGATGTAAAACATATTGCAGCTCTTAACTCCAGTAATCTTGTTCTTTTTCATAATTCAAGGCGCTTCTACTTTCCATACTAAGACAAGCTTATTCATTCACTTAAGGAGAAACCCTTTGCCAGAAGTCCAATATGCTTTTTCCAATTCTGTCTTCTCTGAACTTTAAATTTCTATGCATCTGCAAAATAGGGAAATGTCAACTTCATTAGATTCCTTGAGATCACTATTTGGAAGGTGCCACACAAATGCTAATCACCCCTAGTCTGGGGCATACGAAGAGAATACAGCAGTATTAGTTGTTTTCCAGTGAAAATCTTAGTGGGCCTAAAACTATATAGGAGGCAAGACTTCAGAGTGTATTCTCAGAGGAGAGCTTTGTTAAGAAATATGCAGAGTGGCCTCCTCAAGGTAAGGGCTATCAAGAAGACAGGACGATGAAGACAGCTGGCACCTCTGACAATCATCTCTTCAAAAGGAAATAATAAGGTGTAGCAAAATGGACTCTGCTTTGCTTGTCTGGTGTCCCCGCTGCTCCCACCCACATTCTGCCGCTTTTAACACCTAGGAAAACAATTCATTAATATTTGCAAAGTGTCTTTGGCAAAGTCAAGCACTGTATAAGCACTATATGTTATTGCTATGGGAAAGAGATAGGAAAAGTTTTAAAGTAGTTGAAAGCTACATGCTATTTGTTTTAATAAAGCATTATTTATCCTTACAGCAGACCAGATACTTGTTCTTAAGTTTTAAGCCACCTTACCTATACCACAGTTCACAGGGAAAATAAATTACAAAAAAAAAACCCAAAGAAATGTAAACCATTTTTTAAGATCATCACTACTGCAGAAATCCATTGACAAAAATATTTATTCAGAGCACACAATTTTCACCAGGCAGTTGTAAACAACTTTATCATAGAAATCATATTTACATAAGCTTCAGTCTTTTTGCATATAAGCACATTTTGCAGAGCATATATGCACAAACAGTGTAAGTTATGTTTGCTCATGATTGTTTTTCCACAAAAAACATGGAAAGCAACATTCATCTGATGCTGGCACTGTTGCCTTTTTTTCTTAAAGCCTCTCCTGGTCCCCAGTTGAACAGGTTCATTCCAAAGAGCTACAGCTGTCCAGGTGTAATATGGCAAAAGGAGCATCATTCAAAGTCAGCAGTCCTATTGTCATCCTCTAAGACACTGCCAACTCTAAGCACACAATATGAACATGTACACTCAAAACATCACTCTTCCCTTGACACCAAATTTCTCTATTTCCTCCTCACAGGCCCTTACTGCTGTCCCTTTCTACCTGTACCACTCATCATCCACAGTTTTCCATGAGGGCTGCATTTCTGACGCAGCCACCACCAACGTCCTGAGCACCCCTCTCACCATTTGCTATAACCTGTGCTTTGTATTGAAAAGGTTGATTAAACCAGTCCCAAAATTTATCCACCACAGCTGGCAGGGCAGAAAAAAGCAACCATTAGAACAAGGCAATCCCATCCAAACTCCTCAGTCACCAAAATGCTTTCAACCAACTCCTCAATTAGCAATCAGTGCTCCCACTACAGTCTGTTTCTGTGACGTGGCATCCCAATAGTTTTAGCTGATGCACAAAGGGCAGCTTTTGAACACCCCGTCTACTTGCAATATCCTAAACCAGCAAGCTTAGCTTCACCACTAATACAGATGCTGTATTTTGTGGTTTCATTTTTGTCATATTTCATTAGCATAGGTTAAGTATTAAACAATATTTTTAATAAATAAATGGGGGAGCTTCACACTTCAAGTCATTAAAATATTGAACTTCCCCTTTATGTCATTAGCTGTCTATGTCTGCTGAGTCTTTAATTGTATTTTGAAGAACAAGAAATCACAGACACGGAAACCACATGAGAGAAATGGCCTCAATCCAAAATGAAATAATTTAACACCCTAACTACAAAACCCAGGAGTAGTTTAATTATAGCTTGTCTAATTATACCTTGTGGCACAACTCTTCAATATTGCAGTATAAAACCAGCTCTTTTATATGTATATACACACACACACAATACCTGTATTTAAAAAAAAAAGCATTCTGTCTGTGCTATACACAAGAACACCCAAAGTTCATAAGTCAGCCAAGAAACATGCCATATGTCCTCCATACACTTCACCCCATAAAATGCTTCCAGAACAACTCTCTGAAGAATCCAGCTGCAGCAAAGTGATGGACAACATATGGCATGCCTCAACTATCTACCAACTTTTTCAGTTTGTGTCAGTGTGTTTGAATATAACTCTCAGCATAAAGATTTTTTTGGAGTAGTACCAAGAAATAAAAAAAGGAAAAAATTAAGAAGTATTATATGCTAAACTCCTAAAAATACAGAGAATCATGATGGCAGTAAAAGAAAGATGTGGTTAAATTAGGGCCTTTGTATTGGACAGCTCAGATAAAAAGACTAGTAACGCACACTTTCAATTTCTGTGGGTTCAAATTTACAGTTACATATTTAGATACCCACTAAAGTCCAAAAAAATAATACAAAAACATATTCATAACAGTTTCAGCCATGTACTGATTGAAATGTCTTAAAAACTCCAGGTCAGCATTGACCACCCTACAGAAACAGTGAGTCAATGCACTACAATACAGGGAAATATAAATATTTCCCTCTTTAATCTCCAGATGATAATGGACTTTATTAAACAGATGCCACCCATCTTTCATTTCAGTTAGCTGAAAGAACCAATTAGATGCACATCTTCATAATGAAAACATGAATTCAATGTGAAGCTTTGTCTAACAACAGGCTTGTACAGCAAAGCCTAAGCAGAGTTAAGCCATGGTCTCCCAGGGCTTCTCCTGGCACAGAATGCTAATGTGGGATAGGGAGTGACTAACTCCATGCAGCCAGATATGTAAAAGGCAAAAGGCCAGCAGATAACAAAAAAAGCAGCTGCAGTCATGGGTGGGGGGGAAGAAACACAAGTTTCTGGTTAGCAAAATCCACAATCACTGTTTCCGAGTTAGAAAAATGCCTGACCTTTTTCATTCAGCACTCTCAGGAAAGCAAGGCTTTAAGTGTCCTCATACACAAGAAAATTGCAAGCTTTTAGAAAACCCACTCAGGCTAGCAAAAGAAGCCTACCATGAACACTGGCCAGCCATGTGGACCATCCAGAGGACAGCCTGTGGGCTGTACCAGGCACATGAGACACTTCCATCTGGCCTGTCACCTGCAGGAGCCACAGAACAGCTGCTCAGTGATGGCAGACCCAGCAGCTGAACGCCTTCTCCTGAACACAGGCTGGCACACAACATAGGTGCCACTTCTGCAGTGGCCTGGGGCATAACATTCGCTGCCAAGGATGCAGGGAAGCACTTTTCAGGTCCTGGATCCCTCTTTCTACACAAAAAACTTGAGCCATCCTATCCCTTAGGCCACATCAAAATAAGTTCCCCCAAACAGATTTTAAGCCAAATTTAATTCACTATATTGGCTTATAGAAAACGGTCTTCTGTGAAAAAATGAACTGTATCCATATTTATTTTTATAAGTCCCATGGAAACCAATTAAATTAATTAACCTCTCTCCATCAACTTTTCTATTAAGTCTGTCCTCATGTACAAGAACATAAAGATGGAAGCTGCTACATCATTCCCTACTGTAAGATGTAAAAAAAAAAAATAAATGGACAGAGTAATGAGCACGAAAAGTGAAAAATGCTTCAATTTAAAACATCTTCATCTTAAACAAAAGATACCTGGACAGTGAACTCTTTTAAAATAATTACTTTTTTAATCCATCCATCATAGACTCTTAAAATAAAATTTACCATGTGATTGCGTGCATCCCAGGAATAACTCTGTTATTCTCAGACTTCAGGGATGGAGTAACCAAGATAAGCACTGATTCCAACCTCCTATACAACAGTCTACAAAGCACTTCCTTCGTATTCAGAGTCCAGGTTTTATAGAGGGATCTTCTGTACTTCCAACTATTATACACCTCTCTCTTTCAAGAGCCTTTCCTCTTACCTGCATTTCCATATTTGTATTCCTCAAGTTCCTTTTCTTTAATTCCTGTTAGCTCCAACATGCAGACCTTTTTTAACCCCGCAGGGTAAATGATCTTCAATTTTTTAATAAGGTTTCTGTATTTTCTTTAAATCTTCCACCAGCTGACATCATATTTCCCCATGTAAGACACCAAAGTGATTTGTTCCACAAAGTGATTTGTTTCATTTTCAGCATGAAAAACACCTTTATTTCTGGTCAGTCCTCCCCTGTGCAGAGACATTCTCATCCCCTGTATGACACAGGGATTGGTTACCCACTACTTCAGTGAGTCACTGTTTTTCTAACGTAATTTAAGGGTGACCTAAATCTTTGCTTCCTATTCATGAAATGTTTCATTTAGCTTATTAAAATGAACCCTGTACAAGTGAGTTCATCTTATTATGCAGCACAGATCTCTCTCTGAAATTGAATTCCTCTTATTATGTGTACATCAACCACCTTTTTGTTCACACAGAATCTGAAAGTTTAAGAACTGATTTTCGAAAAGAAGTGATGTTAGTCATGGCAAAGGTACTTTTCACACCGTTATCTGTTAAAGGGTCAAACTGTGATACACACAGATGATATGTAAGAAAGTAGGGAAGATCAGATTTAAAACAAATACCTCTAGAGAGAGAATCCTGTGAATAGAATTGAGAGACTAAAACATCACTAGCAGTAAGAAATCTAATGTTAATCTGAAGTCATGTTACAGAATCTGAAATTAATTCAGATGCCAAGAAATTGCTACCACCATTTGATACACAGAAAACAAGATATCCCTTGTTTGGCCGCATGGGACAGTGGATTATCAAAGTTCAAAAAACAAAAAGATCAGCAGCATTCCCTTAGCTCACAGAATAAGACTGTCAGCTCATGCAATTTGCATTACCTTGGGCACTGTGGACATAACTAGCTTTCATGAAGACTTGCAGTTCTTAATTCCCACGATTTTAAACACTTCTAATTTGAGGATGCTTTGCGAATGCAGAATTCTGATGTGGTGCAGCCATTCCTACATTGTGCAGCCAGCTCACACATGGGCAAAATCTTATGCTCAAAAAGAACATAACATAAGCTCCCACTCAAAATACTCTTCCTACCATTTTCATGCCAGAATTTCTGCATACTTGGTAACATTCATTGGATTTCACTTCCATAAACTTGTCCTGTATTCCCTTGAAAACATACAGGCTTTTAACCATCACCACACACTTTGGCATGATGCTGCAAGTTTACATACCCATTGCATGAAAAGCATCCTAGAAAAATTTATTTTTTTAAAACTGGTTACACCTAATTTAATTTACCACAGCCAATGACAATCAATAAACAAAGGTAATATATTTTAAGCATAAAAAAACTTTATCCAACATTATTTTTTACTATTTTGCACACCACAACTGATCTAGAGAATGTATACACTGGCAAAGTAAAAATTCTTTAAACCAAAAATCTTCAAACTTGATCATTGTGTTTTCTAAGAGCACTCTTTCCTTCCATCAACTTGTGTAAATAACTCCAATTAAGTAGAGCCTTTTCTCTGAAATCCGTAAGTTTATTATAAGGGATATCCAGCATGAAACTTAAATCTTTTAGGAATCTATGCTTAATTGTGCTCAAGCAGCGACATCAACAATTTCATGTCTTGAACTAATACTTCATTTCAATACAGCCTAAGGGGTTGAAATAACAGCATACCTAAAAACTTCTATCACAAACTAAAAAGATTAGAAAGAAAAATCCAAAGATGCAAGACTTGCTGAAATAGTGCTTTAAATACACTTTAAATATTTACAGTATTTCTGTAAATTATTCATCAAATACTTAAAAATAGAGAGATTAGTTCTCAGATTTGGTATCCGTGTATTATTTTCTGGTTCTCCATCACTTGCCTGGTCTGTGCTTTCTAAGGAAGAGCCCTGAAACTCCATTAACAGTCTGAATTACTTACGGATTTAGGGAAAGCTTAACCCAGCTTTTCAGTAATGATAGTATTTTCTCAAAAGCCCATGGTGGTTGTTACTAGCTTTAATGACAGATTGTTTATTACATTCAGGACATTGACAAAATGTGATTTAGACGAATGAGATATTTCAGCATGAAAAACATCACTGTGAATTGTGCATCTTCCACAGCTCTTCCAAAGACAACAGTCTGTTCCTTCACAGCAACGACAGGTAATCATACTCCTTACAGCTACACTAACTCATACACACCATAAAGTAGGCCAGGAGCTGCTGGAAAGCTATTGTCTTGCTAGAAGTACATACTATCTCCCTCCTCCTGTGGTTTCAAATCTAGTCAGATCTCCCCAACAGACAGAAACAGTGAAGTGTCAGATAAGGATAAAGGATGAGCACAATCCAGACAGCTACCCAAAGGGTACAGTCATTTACATGGTAGGGATCTGGAGATGCAGTCAGCTAAAAAGGGTACGCAGGGTAAAACCATTCCAAAGGTCAGATCACAAGGATGAACAACAGGGAAAATACATGGTTCCTCTTGCTGGAATAGACCTAGAAGACCTCTTCCTCGTGATAACTTCACTGTACAAGCTGTTGTGAGGAGGTACAGAATAAAAAGAAGGTCCCAAATCCGAAGCTGCTAGGTTGAGTAACCACAGCAAAGGATTTGAGAATCTGCTTTGTTCTGGTCAAACAGAAGACCCACATGCTGCTCCGTTTGAACAGACTGAGCCCAAAAGACAGAAGGTAAAAGCAATGTAAAAACCTGCAATACACAGGGACTATGTCAAGCTGCTCACAACACATCCTTAGAGTGAACGAAGGGTAAGCACCAGGACAGATGGCAGAAACTTTTAAAGCCTACTAGTGGCCTTTTTTTCTTTTGTAATCAGATGTAGTGGTAGAGATTAGTACAACATAACAAACAGTTTGAGGATTACACTGAAATTCACCTCTGTATGTATCTACTGCTAGACAAATAAACAGATACAAAATATATTCTGTTTCATCTCCAACCAGGTTGTGATTTAAATTTCCATCAAATCTGACCTCCCCAGGAAATGCTACTCAGTTAGAAATCCCTCAGGGGATTAAATGCATGCAATCACTTCATTCTAGTGTTGAGGAATACATGTGGTCCAGGTACGTCAGCTTGCAAACTTTAGATTGAGATACAGATTGAAACACAGAATGAGCTCTGGGTGGGAGCCCAAGACAAGGAGACATGAACTCCCAAGCTCTGGGATAACAAAGGGCAAAAATGGGTGACACCAGCCAGGTGGACGGACACGGAGATGGGGGGAAGACTGGAGGAAGAGTGAGACTTGAATGTGGGTAGACTGTGAGGGGATAAAATCCCAAAGGTTCCTGTGTCGGAGATGCTACTCAGAGGCACCCAGCTTGAGCTCTTTCTGTGTTACTACGCCATGAAAAAATGGGTTTATGGAATGAGACATCTGAAACTCTGCTATGGGAAACCTGGCGTGAACCAGTAAGGAAATCTGGCCTGACTGTGTGCATGGGGTGTGTGGGGAGTCAAGCAGGGCTCTCATCAGCTCCCTTTTCCCTCTGTGAAGGGGCTTTGGTCCCAGAAGTTAAGGTCTCTGATGTTGGGAGTGTGACTGCCAGGAATGGTCAGACTGGGAAGCTTCTTTAACAGTTGCACAGCACATGCCTATGGATTTTCAAATGATTTTGAAAACTAGATTGATGACAAAACATTGCAACCTCTACAAAAATCTTCCCATAATATGACAAGCTATGACTTGGCACTCATTAAAGGAAAACACCTGTTCATTTGGTCTGATTTTAGCTGGAATAGAGTTAATTTTTGTTGGAGAAGTCATTTAGACATCATTTTTCATGCATTGATTAATTAACATCAAATATCTAGTTAAAAGAGAAAAAAGTAAACCAACAAAGAAACCCATGACAAAATATTTCCTGGAATAATATCCCCTATACATATTCCAGTGACTAAAGTCTTTCCCTTAATACCACGAATGTATGTAGAATATTAGTTATATTGAATTCACTAGGAGCATACTTTGAGAAAGGATTGTAGGACAGGGAATAAAGAGAATCACATTTTGTTCATAATAGCTTTTGACTTGGGAATCCAGAAGACATTTAAGCAGCATATTCTGGTTAATTTACTTTGATATGTGAAGATTAACTCCAGGGAAATAAAAATAATACATTCAAGGATTCTTCCCACCACCCTTTTAATTGTTTCTATTGTCACAGATTCATTAAATCCCTCTGGTAAACCCCTAAGTATTACAGGCTGCTCTATTCAAGATAATAAAGTAGCCCATGAAATAACTTTCCTCAATAACAATCATTCATAATAGATAAATTACAAAAGGTCTTTCTAATGCACACATATAGTAACCAGAGCACAAATGAAGTGCACTAGCACTGACTGAAGCGCAACTAACGTGAACAAAGGCAAAACTACCACACTGCCAAAGCAAGAATCCCAGCTTAAAAAGGATGCCTCACCCTTGAGTCACTTTGTTGTACCCTGGATAACAGTTTATCTCAGCTGAAATTGTTATTCCAATAAACAGGTGCGTTTTTTGTCCACAAGCTCAGCAAATGGTTTTTACTGGAAGACTGCAATGCACACCTGCCTGACAGAGCACACCAAGCTCATTTCATATACAAACATGACTTGAATAATCCCTGTAGTGCCCTGCCCAAACTGTTTTCCAAAATAAACAAACACAAAAGGAGGGTTTTGATGTTGTTACTGTGCCAAACACTTACACAATATTATTACTTTTTTCACAGTCACTCTCTTCAACATTTATTCTGTATGTTCTTCACCATAATTTGTGCTCGGGTACAGTTCAGAAAAGTCATGTCCTTTCTAAATCTTAGCATGAAGACTGAAGTACTGAAATTTAACATTCTGTGTGTTTGCTAAGCTTCTCTCGACACAAAAGACTCCTTTGCTTTATTTCTAAGCTCATTTCCTACTAGAGCAACAAACCACTTAAAACACTTTGGTAGGATTGCTCACTGTTTGAGTACAAATATTTGGATTTTGCATTCAGCATTAATTGTTAAGTGTTTTGCTATTGCATAGAAAAACAGATGCCTCTTTTTAACATGCTTTCTTAAACCACAGGTACCAGAGATGCTGAATGACAACAGAACATAAATTACTAGTTTCCCATCTTCATTCAGCTGAGTATCTGTAACTGGGATCTTTCTTTCAGTTATTACACTGCAGCCAGCCAGCCCAATACATAGTTCACTAAGTTGGCACAGCTTCTGTTCTTCCAAGCACTTAGGTGCATCAGTTCAAAGCAAAACCAATTAATATGCGCCTTCTTGACAGCAAGGTTTGTTTGGGCTTTCCCCATCCTTTTCTGACACTGCAGAACAAAAAGAAGTCTGTCTGGTTGTCTGTGCTTCTGCTGACAGATGTACTGAGGGCCAATGAAAGCAAATTAACTTAAAAACCACAACACCTGTTATCCTTCCAGTCAAAACCTGAGTTTAATAAAAGCTCCATACCTGCAACATGCTTCCTTGAGGACTTCAGGTAGGCAAGTAACAAAAACAAAAAGAGAAGCAAATCTTCAGGTGGTGTAAATGGATACAGCGTAAGGGCTTAAACAAATCAATTCTCATCAGGCAGGAGTCAGTCCAACACCCTGAACAAGTGCTCCACCCTACTCTTTTGGAAAAGGTGATATAAAAATAACCCAGGGAGAGGGAGGAAGGCCATTAAAAAAATAAAATCACAAACAACAACTCAAACATGCAGGTTTTTCTGATCATATATTATTATGAAACCCAGACCTAACAAGCCCTACCAACAGATTTGCATGTTCTGGTTAGTTCATTTTAATGTCTAAAAAGCTCCCAGCAGCCAGGACACATACAAAACTCCCCTCCTAGGTTGACTCTTTGATACTAATCATAGAATGAGCTCACCAGGCAGCTTAGAATTCTCTCAGCCAGAGAATTTACATGACTGTCTCTTCTCTGATTCCTCAAAACTTACTAAAACTTTAATGAAGTTTTAGGACGTCTATTCTTTTGCAAAATACCCTGAAAGCCAGCAACAAGTTCAAAAATATCTGGTGCAGATTAATACACAAACAATATACCAGGACAGTAAGATGGCAAGTATTGTCTCCATAGGAAATCAGGATAAGTTGTTTTCACTGTAATGTATTTTTTATTGCCCAAGTAGCACAATTTACCAAAGGTTTGCAAGCTTTGTTTTTAACTTCTAGGACAAAAAAACAGTTTCTAAAGGAACAGAGGAGAATCAACACATATCAAGGGAATGCTAAAGGCACTGTAATTCAAAAGCTATTGCGTTTTCTACCTACTCCATCCTTCTTTCACTCAGCCATTGGCAGCCACAGCTCAGTCTAACAAATACAAGGCCAAAAGGAGCTACGAGCAAAACATGTCTTCGGATTCACAGCAGGAAGAAGTGCTATAACACCAGCTGAAGATCTAGACCCATAAGGGTACATTTGAGAACAGCTTTAAATTCATTATTACTTCAAAAAAAAGTTTCTATAGGTTTCATACAGTTTTTACCAACTAAATGAGAAAGAAATAGCAGATTCTAAAAACCTAACCAAAAAACAATAGCAAGTTCAAACTCTTGTATTTTTTTTAATTGAAGAGAGGGGCATCTTCGCTGTCCTTTCAAGCCTTCCTCAAATTCTTCACTTGAAAGAGCTGTTCAGTTCCTCACAGTTCCTCACCTAGAGCTCTCATGCCTCTCTCAAGCTGTTCTGTGTCATGTCTTGTTTTGTTTCGACTATACAAATCCTTTATTACAAGCACTTAGTCTATATTTAGAAAATGCTGCATAAAGATATAGTGCTGTGTAAGCGTTTTAAGGTTTCCCTGGTGTTCAACTTCAGCATTTCGCAAGTCACATGCATTGTCCTGGGCAAGTGCAAACTATAAGGAAAAGAATCATTATTGTGAGTAGTGAATTGGTTCTCTTATACATTCCTTTTTCCCCCTTAACTATTTTCAAAGCATACTGAATCACAATGAAATATTTACAATGCAGGATCTCCTCAAATTCAAATCAAAGCATGAAAAAGTAGACAAACACTAAAATTCTCACATGCTTTTCCAACACTATCTTCTTGCTTACCTTCTCCAATGAACAGTATCATCCTAAGGCACTCTTAAACTAAGACTACAAATAATGTGTGTATTGCCATTATACAACTTTCAGAAACATCTTGTCCACAACATACTAAACGCCTTAAAACTAAGATAAGTAGTATTTTTTTGTTTGTTACTTTCTTCCTATCCCCCACCTCCAAGTTATTAACTATTTAGAGATCTGAGAGCTGATTTTAAAAGCTGTGAATTTATTATTCAATTTTACTGTTATTAAATCAAGTCAATGAAAGAAATCCTGTTATTCTGAACCATTCACTATTCCTCATTTAGAACAGAGTGTAGCTTTCAACTAAAAGCACTACAGTTTACCTTCTGACTTTCACAGAAAGCATTCGTATTTTACATATATTTATATTTACATGTGTGTTTGTGTATGCATGCAGTATTTACCCCAGAAAATTGATCCCCACAGCATCTCAGGAATATCATTTATCCCTGCCAGCAACTCACAGAATGGGTTAGCAAAAAACTTCATTCAAGTCTTATTAACACCCTAGTCTTCCACATCTGCTAACACTCTTAATTGAAACTATTACAGATAAAAATTATATGCGTCTCTTGACAAAAAGGATTCAGATGCATAATCAACTTACTAGACCTTTAGCTATGCCATATATGGTGGCTATTTGCATGTTCTTAGCTCATGCTAAGCACTAATTGAAACAAGTTCTAACTAACTTTCCTATACATTAAAAATAGGCACAAGGCTAGCGGAGCTGCAGATCTAACAGTCTAAAACAGCCTTTTAGCATCTGGTTCTGATTTCTCCCTGGTAAAAGTTTAATCTGTAACAAAACCTATCATTAACAGACAATTGTACATCACCCTCTTATTAAGGTCATGAGCAAGTACCAAAGACTGGTGTGAAATTTGCTGACACCCGGCCACAGACAGTCAGCCATCAAAAACACAATTGGCCAAGATCAGGATGGTAAAATGAGGGCTTAGAGAGGATAGATTACCTTCCAGCTAATGTGACTAATCCCTAAATTTCTTCTAACAGCCTTTTTGCAGCAGAGCAGAACAAAGGCACAGAGCTTATAGTTCGTAACATCTGATTTTCCTTTCATTCCCCACCACCTCTCCACTGTATCTTCACCTTTCCTGTCTCAGCAAATGCCCTGGAGTTTGCTAGCTATAAAATAAAGGTTAGCAGAAAAAAATGGAGACATTTGCAGTGTCAACTCTTATCAACTGACAAACTAATTTCTTTATATTTCTTTTACTTCCTCCTCATCTACTCCATATGCATGTTTTCCACCACACTCTACACAATTTCATACTGAAACAGTTTTCTCAAGTCTTATATTCTTCTTTCTACTTACCCGTTATTCTCAAATCCTGAACATTTTAAATTCAGGCAATCATTTTTACAACCCTGGTCTTTTGAACCTCTGCTGAAGCTGGACATCATAAAAACTCTAAATGCCTTGTATTGTGCCTTTGCATAATCACCATTAGTACAGAAGAGGTGCCTATAGGTACAGACCAGTTTATTCTCACATACACTGAACTTACATGAGCTGTATCTGAAGCATCTTAACCATTCTAAAACTCCTATTCTTCTAGACTTAAGAAACATTTTTATAACCTAATTTTTAGAAGTACTAAGAATTTAATGACGTAACAAAAACCCATCAAAACAGTACAGGCTCAGCAATTTCTGAAAATCAGTCCCTGAAAAAAATAAATCTTGTACAAAGCAAACTACCAGATCCTAAAATACTATTTAAGGGTGTAATCAAGGCCTCACTAAAAATCAGTTTTGCCATTGGGTTATGAAGCCAGCACTTCTCACACTGTTCACTGCACTGCTCGTGCTACATTCGAAAAATGGGTTCAAAACCATAACAAAGATGTTTGAGTCTCCCACGTACAGTATAACCACTGTACTTACCATAGCTACAAAATACTAGGTAATTCACATAAAACAGAAACACTTTATTTTGCTACTCACAGTGAGGGCAGTGCCTGCACACCACACTCCTTATACCACATCTACTTTTACATTGGGAAACAGCAAAACCAGAAGAGAATACAAGATACCTTCATGGGTCTCCTAGCACAGGATCCTCTAACAGAAGAAATGAAGATGGATCCACTGTAATGCCTTCATAAGCTGCCTCTGGAATACATAGAGGTGTGCCTTTACACACTAGGTGGGTTTTTTTCCCAAATAGCCATAAAACCTGTTAAAAGTCACCAAGGCTCCTATTCAAATCAGTAGCAGTTCTGCCACTGGCCAAAACTTCTCCATGAACTAGTAGCAAAACTTTGCTCTTCTCGTCTCTCCTCACCTCCATATAGTAAAAAAACTAACACAAAACACTTTGAATAAAGGAGCCAGGATAGTTCAGAAATATAATCCCATGAATTGGCACTGCATTAAATACAGCTAGAAGACACTGTAGAATCTGGAATTACTACAGAGCACACAGAACAAAGTACAAAGCACAAACTGCTGGTGTATTTAGTTACTGTCAGAGTCGACAGGAGCTGCCACTACCACCTTAGCACAGCACACCCCTCTGACCACCTTCTGGCTCTAGCGAGTGACTCTGCCTTTCTCTGGGTCTGAGATTTTGCTGGCCTGGCAGATGATGGCAGCTCGACATCACTGAAAGGTGACATCTGCATAGATGTCATTGCTTCATAGCTAAATGACAAAGTCTGGACTATGTCACAAGCAACACACAGATAAGAAACCTGTTGAATACTTCTGTACTGTCACCCAAACCTAAGTCTCGCTGTGCTATATAAAATCAGTAAATTACTAGAAAGCTGTTATTTTCATGTTAAAACACTTGAAGAGATCACAGCAAGATGACACATCAAAGACAGATCAGGAAAGAGGCTCAGAAACAAGAATGAAAGAAGCAAAAAAAGAGAAGAAAGCTGGAGTTGGAAACATACCAGAAATTAAGAACATATTTTCAGAAGTAAGGATTCGCACTACCAAAACCTATAGTAGAAGAGTGCTTTTAAAAGCTTCCTACTAGTCTGTCACAACTCGTTCTTCACACTGGAAGACAGTTGTGACCCTCAGAAGCATTCCTGACTGAGCTCGATCTCAAATTCCTGATATGCTAGAGCGTTATAAAAATTTAACTGGTATTTCCTTAAATAATGTAAAAGCATCGTTATATTCTACGAGTGCTGAACTGCTTTCTCTCAAACTTAACAACAAAATGAAATCCAGGAAAAGCTTTTTTCCTACACTGAAAAAAATAATCCAAGAGTAATTAGTCCATGTGGAGAATATGTGGCATAACTTTACACACAAATCCTGCAACTGGATCTGTAGGAAGTTTCCAGATCTATGCCAAATCATCAAATAAACTATATAAACACAGTTAATCTATTAAGGTAAGAGTGTGGGACTTAGGATGCATATTCCAGTTCAACCATCTTTATCACAAATCAACTGTATGACTTGAACACAATCACTGCTTCAATTTCTCCTCTGTATGAGGAAAACAACTACACATTCATACCACAACACTCACAGGGGCTCTCACAGCAATAACCAGGGCACAGAAATAGTACCAACTATAGGCAACATAAAACATTTGTATACAAAACCATTATCACTCAGATCTTGTGCTAACCCCTCAACAGTGTATTTTTCCTTTTAGTTTTCAGGTTTTGTGAGGAATTACAATACACATGCAACAGACTAAGGCCAACATTTAATAAAAATCTTGCTTTTTTCATACTCAGGATTTTATTACTTTTACTTATTGCTTGCCTGTGGTTTCTTTTCCCTTACACTACTATATATTATTATAAAACAACTACCCTCAACAGGACACTCGCATTTCAGGTAAAGGCAGTAAACTTCATAGGAAGTATTATCATTTCATTGCTATACAATGGAGAAATGACTTTACAGTCTTCAGACACAGAGTGTGTGAGTTTGTATTATCTAAGCAGAATACTCCACCAGGCAGCATGCTAAGAACAAGTCAAAAGCAGTAAGTACAAGTAACCATACATTTAACTAGCAAACATCTATAGAGGTTTAATACCGTTGTCTGTAAATTACATAGCTACATCTTCCATACTCTCAAAGTTATAGGCCCTTGCTGAAAACACCTGAAACGTTACAAGTACAAATGACAAAATGCATTTTAAGTACTTGCAAGTTCTGTATTTTACATGTCATCTCACATGGCCAGTACATTCACTAGCCAAACCCTAATAAAGGCATATTTACTTTATCAAGGTAACTCAGTTTACTATCACTGCATAAAACTGCCAAGTAAAGGCAATATTGTGAGAAAAACCTCACGCAACTGCAGTTATTTCTTAGGAAACAAACCCAGTCCCTACCTGCCACTATTTGTGTATACATTTCCTTTTGTTCCCCCCCCATCCTGTGGTGAGCCCCTCCAATTGCAGCAAAACTATGCCCAAGGAGAAGACCTGAGGAACTGAATCTTGTAACAAATAGTAACTTCTGCAGGATAGTATAGTTCACTTCTTCCTCCTAACAAGCTGGTAGTTATTCCAAAACCAAAGTATGCACCATTTATTGATTTGCCTACAAGTGTTTATAAGTCTTCTTTTCCATTGATACTGACACTCAAATGCTATTTCATCTCACGTTTTACTTGTATGAACCAACCTCAGAAAAACCCCTGTGCAATATGCACTTCCTTCCCTTGTCACAAAGGTCTGTAACACTTGATAAATTAGGACACCTCCAAAGGCACAGTGAAAACAACCCAGGAACTTAAACACTACAAAAAATGTCATTTCCTCAGATTACACAGATTTACACTTTTCAAGTTCTATCACTAATTTTACAAAATGCTTATCTCAGTGACTTGTATCAGTGCTATTCCAAACAATGCATAAAAGCCATACACTGGCCTATACAATTCTGTCCTTTCAAATACTCCAGATGGGCTATTCCAACAAAGCCTCAGAATCTTCCATGAACTTTAATGGAGCAGTGGGAATTTCAGATGGAGCAACATGTCTAAATCTCTTTCAGTTTATGAAACACTATTTAGCAGGAGGAAAAAAACCAATCTTAACAACTTAATAACTTGACATGGCCAAATTTAACTTCAAAGGCTTATATGAGGCATTAGGTTTGGATCAAGGAGGAGACATTCAACCACACACAGTTTAAGCAGCACAAGAGATCGTACTCTCACAAAGCCATATGCATAGACCTGAAGATAAAGATGCTTTTTCAGCATCTTCTGTGACTAACAGACTTAAAAACCAAACGTTATCTTTTGTAACCCAGACATGCACTGTTCCAGGTCCTCCTTCTGGTACAGCTCCCCATGTATAGTCAGGCCTGAACAAAGCTCTCCAGGAGGCAGACCTTGCTCAAGCCACCAGCTACTTCGGGAAGTCCCACCGGGAATCGGAGCCAGGACTACAGGACTTCACGCTGGGGGCTGACGGACAATTTTCCCACTGAACTAAATCCCCTCTCCAAACTGTGGCAGAAAGCTGCTGCACTTAGTATCCCTCCAAGCCCAACTGGGGAAGTTACTCAAACTGCAGGGACTCCAAGAGGTAAAGGTAACCCAATTTGCAAAAAAGATTCCTTGTTTGTATGTCTAACTTTCAGCAGATCCTGGACAGGTGTGTATTACCTTCTGCTGAGACAGTGTTGCCTACTTAGGAGATGTTGCTCTCTATTTGGGATGCAAGAGATGAATAATAACTCCAGGATGCAAACAGTCATCATCATGTCTCTAGGAGGACTTTCTAAGACTAGTTGTTTCTCAGGGTTATTCCAGGTCTGAATCGGCACTTTCTCTTTACACTTCCAAGAAAACATTCTTGAAATATTTTTTACCGTTTCTGTAATAATTCTGTCTCAGAGCAGCCCCAAAAATCGTGGCTAAAGCAAGCCACTGCAGAGATAATCACTAATGCAAAGGAAAAAAAAAAGGTACTATTACTACTTCTGGTTAAATACAAATATTACTGTCTTTTATAGTAATTGCATTTGTACTACAGCCACACATACAATGAGCAGCTGTAAAGAGGACAAGAACTCTCCTGAATGATTAGGCACAATGTCTCTGCTATCTGAGCTTTTCCAGTTCATTAATATTTCACTTTTATATATTCCTCGGCTGCTTTTACAACATGTTCCTTTCTCTCCTTCTTAAGTATGAGCAAGGAGAATTGTTTGAAGTAGCTAGTAGACCTTGCCTCACATCCCCACCTCCATGCCCCCCTGAGAGTTTAACACTTCAAGTGCAATATATACTGGATAGAAAAACACATCTGGCACAGAGAGGGATAAGAGGATATTCTGAGTCTCCTTTCTAGTTAAAGTCAACTATAAAGGCGTGCAATAAGAAAACAGAGCGTAACTGCAGTTTCTGTCTATGCCAAGGCACTGTTGTCAATCCCAAAGGCGAGACAGACACAAAACTGAGGAACAGTTCATTTCTCTGTGGAAAAGCAAAATAACCCTGTTCCTCTGCAAGACAACTCACAGCAACATTCTTTTTCCTTGCCAAAAGTGAAAGATAGCCTCTTGACACAGGAGAACCAACACGAAAACCGTCTAAAGGAAATACAAGATTTTCATGAACCTTTTCCATAATAAGCATTACCATCACCATCTGCTCCACTTTTTAAGCATGCCATGCAATTTCGGAAAACACAAGCAGTATCCTCCAGCTCCTGCCTTAAAATCCATGGCAAATGTCACACTCGTGACCGGCAGTGCCCCGGCCCAACCCATTCATATTTCTGAAACCGCTTCTCCCTACCTTCTTCACGGGTTAATCGCAGATTGCTTCATAAACACAGAGAAAGGAAAAAGCAGGAAAAAAAATTGCAAAGAAACGCCAAAACCAATCAAACAAAAAAAAAAGGACCTGCTCTTCTCCCCCATCACCTGCAGCAGCGCGGACAGAGCCGGCCGCCAAGAGGTGCAGCCGCCCGGCACCGGCTCCCCGCAGGCCGGGCCCGACGGGCAATCCCTGCAGCACCGCGGCCCC